>CM066982.1:117628275-118228275 GCA_033977485.1 Hydrangea macrophylla | reverse complement strand
ACAAAGTTTTGTTTCTTGAAACCAAATGAGAGGGATTGAGAGGGGTTTTGAAATAGATGTTTTGAAAACATGTTTTCAACACTCAATAAGGATCATAGCCACTTAGAATACCTACATCAAACTCATCATTTAAGAACCTCCAAGATTGTTGGAGAGATTTATTTTATTTTTGGACATAACTTCAATACATTCCAAGAATACTTTGGAAGTATTGAGGTTATGATCATCGTCTATCAAACATGTTTTTTGAGGTCAAGAGCTACTATCCATAAGGATTCACTCACCCCAAACTTCATGTCATCACTTAGATGATGATGAACTAGTAAGTAAATAAAGAAAAGAAAAAGAAATGAGATAAGGAGAGATGAACATATATATAATCAAAGCAAGTAAATAGCAATCAATAGATGATAATCAATGTGATTTTGGACTTGTAGCTTGGTGTTTCACTCATAGATTTTGACATTTGGACATGGAAGTAGCTTCCTATCTCATGAATGCTCAAGAATGAGGGTTGGAGTGGACTTTGAATGTGAAGTATATAGAAGGATGATGGAAGAAAACAAGAATAAAACTCACTTTCTTATGGAAAATCAATGGGAGAAGCTCCCTTTCTCTCTTCTAAACCTATCTCTATCTCTCTTCTTCTCTACAACTTTTCAAGCTTTGCACTTGGCCCCCCTAAAATGAAGAGCAATGGGGGGTTTAAATAGGCCAATTTGGGGTGGTTTTGGGATTTTAGAAGTACTCCCATTGGTCCCAAACAACTGTGAACATAAAACTATGTCGTTTTGGCTTTCAATTAATCAAATTGGACCCCCAAAAAAATTACAAAAATGGACTCTGCGAGGGATGAGTGCCGCGGCGGCACTGGGCCAGTGCCGCGGCGGCAGTGCTCCTCTGAAGCCCAGAAAATTACGTTTAGGCCCCCAGAAGTTCCGGTATTCGCGAAAAGGCCCTATTTCGTCCGAAATTCACAGAAAATGCATACGAACTCCAAATTGAGGTTGTGATATACCGTTGGAAAGGTAATGGAGTCTAATTTACATAAAAAATAGTTCGGGGATAGGTCACTTTGAAAAGTTTTACGGTATTCGCTATAAAAGCCGATTTGATCGCCTTTTCGCCTTTGGAAATTCATAATAAATTCGTTTTAAATCCAGAAGTTATGTGCGATATACCGTTGGAAAGCTATTGACCTCTAGTATCCATGAAAAATATTTGAAAATTGCTTCGGTGCCCCAATTCCAAAGTCAAATCTTGGTCAAACCGGTCAAACCTGGGATTCCCGGGAAGTTCTGGGAACCTCTGGGAGCTCCCAGGAGCCGACGTTTTTGCTCGATTCTCTTTTAAAACTTATTTTAATACTTTTCTAATGATTCCGGTGAATTTGGACAATTTTGGTCAAACTTGGTCAAACTTCGGTCAAACCTGGTCAAATCTCGGTCAAACCTGGTCAAACCTTGGTCAAACCGGTCAACGGGGACTTTCAGGGAACCTCCGGGACTTCCGAGGGTCTCTGGGAGCTGACGATTTCTTCCGGTTTTATTTAAAAACTCATTTTATCACTTTTCTTACGACGTAGCATGTTTTCAGAACTTTGGGACCAAATCTGGGAGTTTTCGGACTTTCAAGGGCATTTTGGTCATTCTGAGCATTCTGAGAGATAGAGCTGACTTCCGAGAGTCCTTTTGAGTCTTTTACGATCATTGTGAACCACCAAGCTATGGGTCTCCTAAATCTGATAGCCGACAAAATGGGGTGTCTACAGTCTCCATCACTGGTTTGTAGATGATATGATTAATTTTGTGTGATGGCTCTATCCTCCCTATCGGATGTAGTTGATCATAGAATCATCAGTACAAACTTCTTTAAAAGAATGTTTTGGGTGATTGTTGGTGTGGGTCACCTCTCCATCAGAGGTGTTCCTCACGGAACTCTTGACCTAGAATTAAGTGATGGTATACACTTAGCTATAAATAATAATATCCTCTCCATCTGAGTCACTGTTATTATTTATAGGACCAATGCAAGTCAGCAGTTTAATTTTATTGGACAAAGTACATTGCCTGGATAGTAAAATTAAAAGGCAATTGTCTATCTGAGCAAATGATGGATAGTATATGGCTTCCCATCGAGTCATACTATTCGCGGTGTATCAGGTTGCTGGCGGATTCCTTTCAAATATGGTAGAGGGAACCAATATTTTCAACTCGAATCCATAGTAATTTTTTCCCAAACGTAATTATTTATGTTATGTGATTCTCAGGCTTTTAAATGGGTACTTTCAATCCACTTGCTGTTATACTTAAAGAAAATAAACTTACTGGACCAAACTATATAGACTGGAAAAGGAATTTGGATATTGTGTTAACTGCTGAAGAGTACAAGTTTGTGCTTACTCAAGAATGTCCTGAGCAACCCGGTGAGGGGGCAACCGCTGAGGAAACCCAGGCTCACAAGAAATGGGTCAAGGCTGATGAGATGGCGCGGTGTTACATTTTGGCATCCATGTCAAATGTGCTGCAACATTAGCATCAGTCAATGGCCATCGCCTATGACATGATGGAGAGCCTCCGAGAGATGTTCGGGGATCAAAGTCGTGCTGCTAGGCAGGTTGTCATGAAAGACTTGATGAACACAACCATGGCTGAGGGGATGCCTGTAAGGGATCATGTTCTTAAGATGATATCTCTTCTTAATGAACTAGAGATCCTTGGAGCTACAATCGACGGGGAAACCCAGGTCGATATCGTACTCCAGTCACTGCCAGAGTCTTTTAAGCAATTTCGCCTCAATTACAACATGAATAAATTTAAATATACTTTGGCAGAGCTGCTTAAAGAACTCCAGGCAGCTGAGGGTCTCAACAGAAAGTTAGGGAGTGCTCTTGTGTTTGAGAAAGGTTCTGCTTTAAAGCCGAAAGGCAAGAAGAAAATGAAAAAGGCTCAAAAGAAGGCCGCGGGTCCTCCGCCAATCCAAAGGCCACGAGGACAACCGGGAAAGCCTAAAGGCAAATGTTTTGTTTGTGGATGATATCTTGCTAATCGGAAACGATGTGGGGGTATTATCTTCTGTAAGGTTATGGTTGTCCAATCAATTCGATATGAAGGACTTGGGAGAAGCCGATCACATCCTAGGGATCAAGCTTATGCGAGATCGCAAGAATAGGATGTTGGGCTTGTCACAAGGCACTTGTATTGACAATATTCTTGCAAGGTTTAGCATGCAAGATTCCAAGAAGGGATTCCTTCCCTTCAGACACAGAGTTACTCTATCTAAGGATCAGTGTCCTAAGACACCTGATGAGATAGAGAAGATGAAGGCAGTTCCTTATGCCTCGGCAGTAGGAAGCCTAATGTATGCTATGCTGTGTACTAGACCTGACATCTGCTTTGCTGTTGGCATGGTTAGTAGATATCTGTCTAATCCAGGGCAAGAACATTGGACTGCGGTGAAAAATATTCTCAAGTACCTGAAAAGGACTCGAGACTATATGTTAGTTTACCAAGCAAACAGTCTTGTACCCATTGGGTACACAGATTCTGATTTCATGTCAGATAGGGAATCCAGAAAGTCTACCTCAGGATATGTGTTTACCCTAGGAGGTGGAGCCATTACTTGGAGGAGTATCAAGCAGTCATGTATTGCTGATTCCACCATGGAAGCCGAGTATGTGGCTGCTTTGAAAGCCGCTAAGGAGGCCGTTTGGCTCAGAAACTTCCTTATGGATCTAAGAGTAGTACCTGCGGTACAATCGACTATTACCCTTTATTACGATAATAGCAGAGCAGTTGCTAACTCAAAGGAACCAAGGGCCCATAAGAAGGGAAAACACATTGAGCGTAAGTATCACCTGATACGAGAGATCGTACAAAGAGGTGATGTTGAAGTGACCAAGATAGCATCAGCAAATAACCTGGCAGATCCTTTCACCAAGAGCTTACCGGCCAAGACTTTTGACAGTCATGTAGATGGGATAGGAGTGAGGTGTGTCGCATAATGGCTTTGAGTCTAAGTGGGAGATTGTTAGGGATATATACTAAAAACCATGCTTTATGTAGTTGATTTATTATTCATTTAATAAAATCAGTTAATCTATTTTTTTTATGAGAATCTGTGTGGGCAATGTTTGTATTATATTATTTATTTAATATTATGCATGTGTGTTTCTCATTCTATATAGTAGGTAGTTTGGTGTGTAGAGTTCGGCTTACACACGGAAGATCAGACCATCAGATATTATAGAATGTAAGATTTTGGCTTACAGTCTTAGATGGGATTGGATACACCATCGGTAGAACTGCAGCATGGTGTTGTAGTAGGTTTGTCTTGACTACGGAAAACGGTATAGTTTCAACTCACTATGCTGGTACACTTTGTGTATTAAACGGGATTGACTTGGGGTAATTACCTTTATACTGACTTATAAGATAATTAATACCTCATGGCTATTATGAGTGCTTATGCTCTAAATCCTAAGTTAATTTGTAGACATGTACATTTGATATTTACACTTTGATCCCTAAAAGGGTGAGATCCTTAAATGGGTAAATATCTCATTGGATTGGGTGGCAATATTAATTGTGTGGTGGATATTAATTAATGATGGAATCCATGTCTCAATTTTGGGATTGATGATATCCCCTTGAGAAAGCTTATAAGTTTTGATTATGTCAAACCCTGCAGGTGGATTTTGTATCCGACATATCAGATAAGTTAAGCAGAGGACCTCAAGGAATTTTAAGAAATTAATTAAATATGATTGTCAGTAATTATATTTAATTAATGGATATCTGTAATCTTAACATGGGGAGATAATAAGCATTTAATAACATGGAGCTCAAAATATATTTTTGAGATAAGGGTAGGAGTGCAATTATAATTCTTTAGTGGTATGAATTATAATTTATGGAAATAGGAATCTGATTCAGTTTGAATTAGGGTTTCCTAATTCCATAAGGAAGCCTATTCCTTATTGACTTCTTATGGTCCCTATCGTAGCCTATATATATGCTGCTTTGGCTCTCTCATCAGTTAGCGTTTTTCTGTATAGAGAATTATAACTCGGAATAGAAAAGAGAGCGTAAAAGAGGGAGAGCAGAAAACAGAAAGGATTTTGAAAGAGCCCACACTCAGTTCGATATTCTGGCAGCAAAGGAATACGGTAGAAGATCGTGAGCTGTTATCGAGCCCGTGTTCTCGATTCGTCTACTACCACAATCCGTTTTAGCAGTTTAAGGTAACCCTTGTTCCGCCCTTGTAGGGTTATTGTAGTTTTCATGTAATTTTTTTTGCAGTACCAACTTATACGCGCTGTCAATGAATTCTGGGAACACAATTTCCTAACATATTCATACAATCATATATACGTGCTTTTATCGCAGTTTCATATGCAAATTTAATGGGCCTAACTAATACATGAATTTTGCCCGGATCCAAAATATCAAGTTCGATAATTAAAACATGGAATTTCCTATAATTCATAGGCTTAGAATTCATACCTCATGCGATTTTCTTATAACTTTGAAGGATGAATTAGTAGACCAAATAAACATCGGATCTCTGATTACAAGGGATTCCTATAAGTTTAGACATGTTTTTCCCAAAATTCCAACATTAGGACTATTGTAAAAACGTAACCAAACGAGTCCTAACTATTATCAAAACGAAGCCCTTACCTCAAGGAGTTTAAATCTAGAATTTGGGAAAAAACTGACGATCGGAAGGTCGTCGATTGGTGTCGGACAGCTCGTAGCAATTAAATCCTCAAATCTCCCTTCTCTTGATTTCCAATTTAGGTTTGAAGTAATGAAATTAATTCACGAGTTTCTATATATAGACACGACTCTCGAGAATTACGTTTACCTCTCCACGAGTTCTCAAAACTCCTAATTATTTCCTGAAACGTCGCATACGTCCATTTTATTACTTCACGAGTGAAAACTACAATTTATAAAAGTTTTCGTCTAAGTCTCGTTTGGGGTCCAAAATTATGTTCGAAAACTAAATTCTGTGAAATCTCTACACAACCTACCTTTTATATAATGTATCACTCACGTTCTCACCACAGTTTTCCAAATGCTCTACAACGACAACAAAACTACCAGAAGTTATACTACACAGGTATAATCCACTATTCATAAAATACCAAATATTTCAAATAACATTTAAATCGTATAAATGCCATTTAGCCATAGTAATGCATCATGATTCTCCGATTACTGTGTCCTCAATCGACACATCACCGTTGACCGCAGTCAATCATTTAACTCAATTATTAATAAACATTAATTATTCACATGTTACCACATTGTCATATTAAAACCATGTAATTTCTAGAATGGGTGTGACAGCATAGGATGTAATAGGATGACTTGATTAGCTCGAGAAGCCCTTTTGGGCCCACTCGCTAAGGTTGATCTACCTATGTGTGAATCTTGCTTAGTTAGCAAAGCATGCCGAAAGCCTTTTAGAGAGGTTATTAGAGCTACTCAAGCATTAGAGCTAGTTCAGTCAAATATTTGTGGACCTGTGGTTGTAAAGGCACGTCATGGAGCCTCTTATTTTTTCACTTTTATAGATGATTTCGCGCGATGTGAGGATCGCGAGTATTTATCTAATCAGTTCTGGGAACTATGTGAGGAAAAAGGGAAAACGCAGACAACTTTCTGTTCTAGAAACTTTGCAACAATATGGTGTTGCAGAAAGAAGGAATAGGACATTCCTAGATATGGCTAGGACTATGATGGTGCAAGTCAACCTCCCAAAGTTGTTTTGGGGGATGTATTCTTGATTGCTGCCTACATACTAGAGTGCCTCTTCTTAGTCAGTTCCCTCTACCCCCTTATGAGCTATGGAAAAGCAAAAAGCTCATTTTGGAGCATTTACGCCCGTGGAGCTTAGGAGTTTATGTTCACTATACCTCATATAAGTGCGAGAAATACGCTCGAGAGCTAGAAAGCATACCTTTATAAGGTATTCTAATAGCTCGACCACTTATGTTACGTATAATGAACAAACGGGTATAGGAATGACAAATGGTGCCACATGATATTGAGAATGACTTCCCCAGATTGTATTTCTAAGAGATATCTTGACCTCTATGAGTTGGAGGATGTTGAAGACAACATACCATCTTTAAGCGAGGGTGGGGAGATTGAGAATCCACATCCAATAATCGCTGTAAAATGGTACTAGTCTTCACCCGAGTAGGAGTACACCGCTAGACGCTAGTGGGAGTGTACCAGATTGTGGGAGTGCACCACTAGCCACTCAAGATTCTCAAGTGGTACACTGTATGGTGATGAGGAAAAAGTTCCCTATCGCTGTTTTGAAATTGAGGAAGACATTTTCATATGTGTGCAAATATGTGCACAAGTGGATGAGGATGAGCCTACTTCTTTTGTTGAAGCATTTTTCTTCATCTGTTGAAGCTGAGTAGATAGTTGCTATGCCAGATGAGATGAGCTCTGTGGACGCAAATAAAGTCTGAGAGTTAGTTGACATTTCGCTTGTACGTAAGACTATTGGAGACAAGTATGTTTTCAAAATCTAACGCAAGGCAGATGGTTCAATTGACAAGTATTAGGCGTGCTTTGTGGCAATAGTTTGTACCCAGAGAGGGTATAGACCATGGAAACATGTTCTCCCAGAGGGTGAGATCTGACTCCATTCGTCTTATCCTAGCAATCGTCACGTATTTAGTTTTGGAACCTTTTTTAGTTGGATGTTTAAACTGTTCTTTTCTCAATGGAGAACAAGATGGCGAGATAAATATGGATCCTCCCATTGGTGTTGTGACCAAAGGGAATGAGCGCAAAAGTGTACTGTCTCAAATGATATGTTTATTATCTCAAGTTAACAATCATCTAGGTATTGGTACAATGTGTGTACATTAAACAGTCCAAGAAAAAATGTTCTAATTTGATGAGGGATGATATTTGTAAAAATATTGGCCCTATAGAGAGGAAAATTGGTTGAACCTAGCCCCGTATCTCTAGTTTTACCTGCATTTGTGTCTTAATTCATCTCTCTACACAATGATGTGCTTTCCATGGTATGTTGTTGTGTTTGGTTCTTTGAATGTAGGTCCTGAAGTTGAAATGAATAACAAGACTAAAAGAGATAACTCTTAGCAAAGAGACCAAGTTAAAATTGAAATCCAAGTACCAATCGATTGCCATGATAGCAATTGATTGCTTGCAAACCAATCGATTGCCATGATAGCAATCGATTGCCTTCAAACCAATTGATTGGAATCAGTTACCAATCGATTGGTAAAACCTGGAAGGCAAAACTCTTTCATGGAGCAGATTCTCAGCAATCAGAGTTAATGACGACGACCAGCCATTACATTGTGAACCTGGACACTTTCAGCTCGCATTTGTTACTTTATAAATAGAGGAGAAATGTAGAGAGAGGGGGTTGGCTCACTTTCTTATGGTTTTGTAGGATTTTTTTTGGTTTAACAAGATTAAAGTTGAAGTAAACTCCATTTCAAATTCAATTTCAAGTCAGGTTTTTTTTCTCCCATGTCTTACTGTTTTAGAATTTGTTTGTTGTAAACACCATTATAACTTTAGTTTAATTTTGAAATCTCTTATTCATAAGTTTAATCTATTTGTGATTCATATTTCAGTTTCTGTATATCCATACAATCTTAAATATGTCAGAGTAGAATCCTGGTTGGGAATAATGTGAGGAAACATTATTCCTAATCACTGCCATGATTCTGTTTTAGAATCAGTGGCAATCGATTGGAAACAGAACCCAATCGATTGCCATAGATTCCAAGCCAATCGATTGGTACTTATACCAATCGATTGGTAGTCATGTCATACCAATCGATTGCCATCAATAGCAATCGATTGACATGTAAATGTCTTGGGCAGAATCCTTTTAGTATTCCAGTAACTTCTGTTTCAGAAATTAAGTCCAATTTGATCTTTTTAGTTCAAATTGCAATTTGATTTTGAAATACAAGCTCTTTTGATTAATTAATTCAATGAACACTTATGACAAACATATCAAATATCTCATACTCGATTTGTTAGTTATAGTTCATGATTTAGTTAGTCCTGATTTCAATTCTTATTGTAAGTGAGGTAGTTTAACCACCAAGCATGTGGAATTCACATACTTAGTGTCTAGGTTGCTTAACTTAATCTTTTGTGAAATAAGGAATACTAGAAGGACAAAACCCCGATTGTTCGTTTTTGCTAAATCATGGCAGTGGTTAGGATTATGTGGTCTCACATGTTCCCAACACTTTTTCATTCATAATTTAAACTACATTGCTCATTTTTATTTAATTTGATCGCTGCTTTACTTTAATTTTTTTTTTTGTAATTTCGGATTTAATAGAATCATTAGAATCCCCACCTTTAAAATAAATCATCTTTTACTTTCTTTAGGATTCAATCTAGTATTCTTCCCCTCAGTTCCGTCCCTTGGGAAAACGACTCGGTCTTATCGGTTATAACTCGACGCGACCGTTTACACTTGGTCGTAATCTTCTGAGAACACATTTCCAATCGTGTCAAGTTTTTGGCGCCGTTGCCGGGGACGGTAACGAAGGCCAGGGATTTTAGATTGATTCAATCTTTCCTTATCCCATTTCTATCTTTCTTTTTCTTTTCGTTCTTCAGAACACAAGCTGTGTTGTTTGTGTCATTCTATGTCCTTTGACTCCACTGAAGCTTTCGTCACAAATTTATTTGAAGATTCCATAAATAGTGCTGATAATCCCATTTTTACTCCATCTACTTCTAATATAATGTCTGATACGGAGAGCCAACAAGGAGAAAATAGGCATGACCTCATCGATGACGGTCAACGATTTCTACGAGAACTCTTGGCTCCTGATCGAACTGCCACACCTTCCTGTATCCGCATCCCTCTGCACACGGGTACATTCCATTTTCGTAATGGAATGATCCAACTATTGCCCACATTTCATGGGACGAAAAAGGAGAAGGCATACTTGCATATTCGAGACTTCGAAGACATTTGTGGCACGTTCACAGATCAGACTTGCCCAAGTGATATATTCCGACTAAAGCTTTTTCCTTTCACCTTGAAGGACAAAGCGAAGTCATGGTTATTGTTGCTCAAACCTAACTCTATTTCGACTTGGCCAGCAATTCATGAAGCCTTTCTCAAGAAGTTCTTCCCTAATCGGTTAACGACTGATATCTTGAAACAAATCGAGATGTACAATCAAAAAGAGGAAGAAACATTTGCTGAAGCATGGGAGCGATTCAAGGATTTGTTATTGTTCTATCCACATCATGGTTTCGAGAAGTGGCGAACAATAAGCTTTTTCTATGATGGCCTTTGTCCGAAATTGAAGAAACTCGTGAAAACTATGAGTGATGGTGAGTTCATGAGCAAGAATGCAGATCAGGCCGAAGCTCATTTTGAATGGTTGGCCTAGGGATGGCAACGGGGCGGGTATGGGACGAGGCCCCCATACCCCGCCCCCGCCCAGCTTTAGTAAATCCTCCCCCCGCCCCGCCCCGCCCCGCCCCGCATAGTGCCTCTCCCCGACCCTGCCCCCGCCCCGCCCCGCCCCGCCCTGATTATGATTTTTTTTTTTTTTTTTGTTTTTTGGTACACAAATTGAAAAAGTAATTTTTTTTAATGCATTTTTTCCCCTAATAGTACAGTTTTTTTTAACTTACCCAATTAGTTCCCCAATAGTGCAGTTTATTTTTTTAAAATAGTAATACACATAACTATTGAGGGGTAAAAATATAAATACAAGTATATTCGGGGCAGGTTCGGGTTTTTTGACCCTACCCCGACCCCGACCCCGACCCCGACTCGGGTTTTGAAAACCTCCCCCATACCCGCCCCTAACCCTATTAAGCCCCCCCATACCCTACCTATTAGGGGCGGGGCGGGGCGGGGAACCCGAAAAACCCGCCCCATTGCCATCCCTAGGTTGGCCGAACATTCGCCAGAATGGGAAACTCAAGTGACAAGAACTCAAACTAGTTCGAGTTCAAGTCGTAAGAGTATTTATTAGTTGAAAGCGGAAGATAGTTTAATGGAGAAATACGAGCAACTGTCTCGTAAATTGGAGGCATTGGAAGCAAAGAAGGACCAAGTGATATAATTCACTTCTGAAGAATCATGTTCTAGTTGTCTACAAATGGGGCATACTTCTCAACATTGTCAAATATACACTGTTTATCATGAACAGAGTCCAGTAGAAGTACACGCTGTAAATGCCCCTGGTCGTTTCAATCCAAATGATAGGTGGAGTCATCCTGGTTTCGACCATAGAAAAAATGCTGCCACAACAAACCCACCTCAACAGTGGCAGCCAAACAAAGGAAATCAGTACCGACCTCAAAACCAAGGATACCAACAGGGTTACCAACCTCCTCCTACCTATCAACAAAATCAAGGGTACCACCAGAATCAGTATCAACAAAATCATTCACCTCAATCCAACTACAATTAGGGGACCAACAATCAATCTTCATCCAACACTTATGTGCCACCTCATAAAAAGGCACAAGAGGATCCTAATACACTCATGATGCAGCAGATGATGCAGTTAATGAGTAAACTCAACACAAGTATAGAGAGGTTAGCTGCTCAACAAGGGGATAGAGAACAAAATATGTTCCTAGCACAACCAGAGCCAAATCCTAAAGGCCAAGCCTCGGGTTCAGGACAACACGAGGAGGCTAAGGCTGTGACTGTGTTGAGAAGTGGAAAAGAGATTGAAAAAGTCTCTCTTCCCCCACTCCCTGTTGTAGACGATGAAGAAGAGGTGGAGAAAGAAGAAAAATTGATGGAAGAAGAGAAAGAGGGCGAAATAGTTGAGCCCAGAATAACAGTCCCCGAGGATACCGAAGTAAAGAGAAGACCCGAAAAAGAACCTCTACTTGAGGAAGCACCCAAATGCCCTTTTCCAGCTCCATATCTTCAAAGGTTAAAACCTATACAAGAAACCAAAAGTCAGGAGTTTTTGGAATTATTCAAGCAAGTGAAGATTAATCTACCACTCCTTGACGCGATTAAACAAGTGCCTTCCTATGCCAAGTTCTTGAAAGACTTGTGCACTGTTAAGAGGAGGCAAAGTGTTAAAAAGAGCGCTTATTTGGCATGCCAAGCAAGTGCAATTGTAAAACATGATTTGCCTCCTAAATACAAGGATCTGGGCACACCAACGGTCTCTTGCATAATCGGTCAAAGGAAAGTGAACAACGCTCTGCTTGACTTAGGTTCGAGTGTTAATCTCTTACCTTACACTATTTACCAGCAACTAGGGTTGGAAGAACTTAAACCCACTCGCATTACTCTGCAACTTGCAGATCGATCGATTAAATATCCGTGAGGAGTTCTAGAGGATGTTTTAGTCCAGATCGACACCTTTGTCTTTCCAGTTGACTTTGTTGTTCTAGACACCGAGCCAATTTACAATGCCAAATCTCAAATTTAGGTTATCTTTGGACGTCCTTTTCTCACAACGATTGATGCAACGATTAAGGTAAGGAGTGGAGTCATGACCGTGGTGTTCGGGAACATGACGCTGAATATCAAAATCTTTTCAAATTCCAATTGAAGATTTTGATGATGAGGAAGAGGAAGTGAATTGGGTAGAGTCTGTAATCCAAGATTACTTTGATTCAACTGCTCACTCTGATCCCGTGGAGTCCATTATGACTAACTCATGTTATGAATTGGACAGATACACTCTACAAGATGAAGAAATGAGCCAAATGTGTGCTGTATTGGAAGTTATGGAAGAAGAATTTGCTAGGGCAATGAGGATGGCCCAATACGAGCAATTGCCGCCAAAGACAAAGTTGGCAATGCCGTCAAACCTGCAATTTCTGGAATTAGAATTGAAAGAACTTCCAAAGGAATTGAAATATGTATTTCTGGGAGAAGAGAAGACCTTTCCTGTTATAATTTCGTCTGTTTTGAATCAAGAACAGGAAGGCAAACTGATTAAGCTACTCAAACAACATAGAAGTGCATTGGGGTGGACTGTCACTGATTTAAGGGGAATAAGTCCATCCATATGCACACATAAGATTTACCTTGAGAAAGACGCCAAACCATGTCGGCAAATGTAAAGGCGTCTTAACCCAAATATCCAAGAGGTTGTAAAGAAAGAAGTCTTGAAATTACTGGATGTTGGGGTGATATATCCAATTTTGGATAGTCCTTGGGTAAGTCCAACTCAAGTAGTGCCGAAGAAAGCTGGCATTACAGTGGTGCAAAATAAGGATGGTAAAACTGTACCAACACGTGTGACCATAAGTTGGCGCATGTGTATTGATTACAGGAGATTGAACGCGGTGACACGAAAGGATCATTTCCCATTGCCTTTCATGGATCAAATGCTCGAAAGAGTAGCAGGTCACCAATTCTACTGCTTCCTGGATAGTTATAGTGGTTATAACCAAATTGAAATTGATCCTGTTGATCAGGAAAAAACCACGTTCACCTGTCCGTTTGGAACATTCGCATATCGTCGGATGCCATTTAGCTTATGCAATGCACCTGCAACATTTTAGAGGTGCATGCTGAGCATATTTAGCGATATGGTTGAAAAGATCATGGAAGTTTTCATGGATGATTTTTCTGTATTTGGAAGTGACTTTGATGATTGCTTAGGAAATCTCCAGAAAGTTCTGAAAAGATGTGAGGATAAAAACTTGGTCCTAAATTGGGAAAAATGTCACTTCATGGTGACAAAAGGAATTGTATTGGGACATATAGTTTCTACTGAAGGAATACAGGTAGATAAGGCGAAGATTGATATAATCTCTAATCTCCCTGTTCCTACTACAATGAAAGACATTCGATCATTTTTAGGTCACGCCGGTTTTTACCGGATGTTTATTAAGGATTTCAGTGCTATATCTAGACCGTTGTGTCAACTCTTAGCAAAGGACCAACCATTGGAATGGAACAGCGAGCGCCAGGAATCCTTTGATAAACTCAAACATCATCTCACGACAGCTCTGATAATGCAATCTCCAGATTAGAGTCTTTCTTTTGAGCTAATGTGTGATGCGAGTGACACAGCGATTGGAGCTGTATTAGGACAAAGGAAGGACAAGAAGCCTACTGTAATCTACTATGCTAGCAAAACCCTTGATGGAGCTCAATGAAATTACTCCACTACCAAAAAGGAGTTGCTAGCAATTGTATTCACACTAGAAAAGTTTTGGCAGTATCTTGTTGGCTCGAAAATCATTTGCTTCACTAATCATGCCGCGTCGAAGTATCTGTTATCCAAAAAGGATACCAAACAGCGATTAATACGCTGGATTCTCCTGCTCTAAGAATTTGACTTGGTTATCAAAGATGAAAAGGGGGTGGAGAATGTTGTAGCCGATCATCTTCCCGATTAACTTTCAAGGACAATTCATCACAATCCACCCCGATTCGTGAATCTTTCCCAGATGAACAATTGTTTGCTACAACTACCTTGCCCTGATATGCAGATATTGTCAACTATTTGGCAATAGGAGAGACCCCACCCCCTTGGACCACCCTGATAGAAAAAGATTTCTATCCATCGCAAAATGGTTTTACTTTGATGATCCATACTTGTTTAAGTACTGTGCAGATCAAGTAATTAGGCGATGCATCCCTGAGGAAGATATCTCTCAAATTCTAACATCCTGCCTCTCGGAGGCCTGTGGTGGTCATTTCTCGGCTCAGAAAACTGCTCAGAAGGTATTTAGCAGTGGTTTCTATTGGCCGACAATTTTTAAAGACTCTTATGCATTCTGTAAAGCATGTGCTAGATGCCAAATGTTAGGGAGCTTATCTAAAAGAAATGAAATGCCAATGACGTCGATCATCACTATTGAAATTTTCGATTGCTGGGGTATTGATTTCATGGGACCTTTCTTGCCATCCTCTCATTACGAATATATCCTTTTGGCAGTTGAGTATGTGTCTAAGTGGGTTGAGGCCATTCTGACAAGAAAAAATGATCACAGAACAGTGATCTCTTTCTTAAAAGAGAATATTCTTTCAAGATTTGGAACACCAAAGGCCATGATTAGCGATCGTGGAACCCATTTTTGCAATAAGCCTTTCGAAGCATTGATGAAGAAATATGAAGTTAACCATAAGATTGCTTTATCATACCACCCGCAGTCGAATGGACAGGCAGAACTAGCCAATAAGGAAATCAAACATATCCTGGAGAAGACTGTTAACATCAATAGGAAGGATTGGTCATCACGCTTGACTGATGCGTTGTGGGCATACAGAACGACGTATAAGACGAACCCTGGAATGTCGCCCTATCGGCTGATTTATGGAAAAGCTTACCATTTACCTGTAGAACTGGAGCATAAGGCATACTGGGCCACCAGATTGCTCAATTTTGACATACATGAAAGTGGTACACTGAGAAAGCTCCAACTCAATGAACTGGAGGAAATCAGGAATGATGCATACGATCGTGCTCGAACTTACAAATCAAAATTGAAAGCAAAGCATGATAGATCGATCCTGAGAAAGAAGCTCGAACCAGGACAGAAAGTGTTACTTTATGATTCGAAGCTTCATCTGTTTTCTGGTAAATTGAGATCGAGGTGGATTGGACCTTTTGTTGTTAAAGAAGTGTTCCCTCACGGGGCAGTGGAAATTGTGAACCCCAAAAATGGGAATGTGTTCAAAGTTAATGGGCAACGTTTAAAGCCATTTTTGGAGAAGTTCGAGCCAGAATCAGAGATCATCCAACTGGATGATCCTTATTATTCTTCCTAAAACAATTGCAAAGCTTGTTTGTTGTATAATAGTTTTTCTTTGTCTTTGTGTAATTCTTTGCTTCTCAATTTTTATTCTGTCTATTTGTTTGTTATATGATGAATCCACTGCACTTCCTACCACATTTGTTTTACCATGGGGTTCGCTCTCCAGGAACCCCAGAACAAATGGAACAGGAAAGACCAATTCTCACTCCACTATCCAGCTCGTGCCCAGATTCCCCCAATGCAGTAATCGCTGATATGAATACCTGGGATCTACTGTGCACAGTTCGAGAGATTTTGAAAGATCTTCAGTTGAACTCGGATGGAGAGGTTGTGGAGTACTTCGTGGATTTTGCTGAAGGAGAAGACCTTTCTTCCCCAGAATCTGAACAGAACTGATTTTGCTTAATTCCTGTAATGACCAAATAAGACAGAATTTTTGTTTCTGGTTTTCTTTTTGTCAGTTTCTTTGTTTTCCATCCAAGGTCTTGTAATTCTGGATATTGTGAATCCATTTTGGAAATGAAATTGAGGATGTTCGGAATAAATTCTTTCTACTTGTGTGTTTGATGGTTTTGATCCCTGTTTGAATGCTTGAATTCTTATCTTCTATCTTGAAATTACATTCTTAAACAGTTGGGGGTGATTTAATAAATCTTTCCTATGATCCTATGATCTTCGGAAGCCAATCGATTGCCCTTTTATTCCAATCGATTGCCAATAATGGCAATCGATTGCCACTCATAACAGACGTATAGTTTGTTCATCTCCCTCTCTCTCATTCTATTTTAAAATTCACCGAGAGAGAGAGAGAGGAGGAGAGTTTTGGGCAATCTCTCCAAACGCATTTCCTCTCCATCCTATCTTCACTCCCACCATCACTATCATCATCATCATCATCATCATCATCATCACCACAAACATCACCACCGCCGCGGTGAACACAAGAGCTTCGATAAGGGGGTGGGTTTTCTTTTTGATATTCTCAACCTCACCAGCAAACTCTCATTCAAATCCTTTCCCTCATCAATCTCATAGCCAGTAGGAGGTGGATTAGTCCGTGTTTTAGCCGCATAGCCCATTGAGGTAAATTTCTAACCCACTTTCAAATTTTGCCCTTAAAATTAATCAAAAGGGTTAGAGGGAGCCCCTCATGGTCTTAAGACCAATAAAATTGATTGGGGGGACGTGAGACCTTGTTGTGGGCAGCCCCCCATTTTCGCTGTTGGAAATCGATTGCCAATAGGGCCCAATCGATTGCCAATTTTTGCCAATAGATTGGCATAAACAGAGAGGCAGTGTATTCTTTTTCCTATCTAAACTCTCTGTTCTTGTTCTTTTTTCAGTTATTATGGCTCTAAAGCCTAAGGATAGCGCTCCCCACCCCGACAAGTCCACTTTATCATCATTCCAGATCCACCTCTCGCTCATGGGTTCAGGAACGATAAGGAAAACACTTGGTTTACTAAATATTTCAGAAGCTGAGAGGTTATGGTGGAGAGATAGCTTGAGAATCTTTGGAGTGATGACAAATTACCATTTTATCTCACCCGTCTGCGTACTTACCCAAGTTGGCTTCTAGTTATCACAACTCATAGGAAAGTTTATGCTTCTTGGATCCGAGCGGCGTGTGCAAGCATGGTTAAGGCACCGAGTATTTCTTATACCTATTATTCATGTGTTCAGGGCCGCCAGATTGATTTCAGCCCAGTTTCTATAGCCAGAGCTTTAGGCATTGCTGAGGTTGCAGACCATTTATATCCTATCCATGCTGACAGACCCTTCCCTTCTTTTGATGTGATCGCTACTGAAAGTTTTGGGGGTAAAGTGAAGAAGTGGACAAGAGTGAGAGCTTTTGATGATCATAGTTTGACTATGGACTACCATCTCCTACATCTGGCACTCTGTAGTTGTATACTTCCTATGACGTATAAATCAGAGTTGGTTGGATGGTATGCACAGGTGCTTTATGCCATAGGGACTGGTCTCCCTATCTGTCTGGCTCGTCTCTTCATTGAATTCTTTGTTGAGCCTACACGGCATACTAGTAAGACCCAACACCTAAAGGGTGCCTGGGTAATTCATAGAGTTTGTGAGGAGGCTGGGTTAGTAATTTCTGTAGGAGAAATACTCCAAAAATCAAAGATTGGAGTGTTTGGTGAGTCGGCAGCTAGACGGTCAACTGCACAGTTTAAAAAATTGTTAAAAGGGAAAGGAGTAGTAGGAGAGAGTAGTGGAAAGAAGCAGGGCGAAAGAAAGAAAAGGAAGAGAGGAGAGGAGACGTCAGAGTCAGAGGATGAGGACCCAGAGACGCCCGAGGCTGAGGGTCAGGATACAACTATAGTTGAGGAAGAAGAGGAGGACCCAGGGACGCCGACAGCGGCTGAGGGTCAGTATGAGTTGAGGAGACACGAGCCCCCTACAGCCTCCACATCTGCTCCTGTGTCTCTCCAGACCATTTACGATTTTCTTGTTGAGGAGAGAAAAGCGAGAGTGCGGTTGCATGGGATGGTTCGAGAGCTCACGGCTCAGCAGGAGTTGATGGCTGCTCAGATGGCCTCTGATCGTGATTATGTTCATTCTAGACTTGATCAGCTGGGCAGTCAGGTTAAGCAGATGCTGATGTTGTTGGGGATAGAGCAATCTTTATGTTCTGCATCCATGCCACCTCCACCGACAGTTCCATCGACCACTACAGCACCCACTTCAGCATCTTCAGCAGATATTTTATCAGAGACACCCCCACCGCCACCACCTCCAGCTGCTGCTCCCCTGCCGGCTGAGAGTGACCCGGCAGCTGTCATCCAGACTGAGACGGCTGCTGAGGATGGCAGTGAGGGAGCAGATGCTCCAATTTATGACATTGAGTCTTAGGATGGAGTTTTGGTGAGCAAGAGAGTGTTTTGTTATTTCATATCTTGTGATCTCTCTTGTATCGTTTTATTTGTTTTTGTGGATATTTTGGGTTGGATGATTACTTTTGGGTCTATGGTTGTGTATATTTTGTGGACATTTTGATCGGACTTTTGGATATGACTATATTGATAGTTCTATTACTCATGGATTGTGTTTTTATCGTCTATATTCTATCTGCTATCCATAATATATTTGATCTTGGTTGTTTGTGGAGATTGTTATATTAAAAATAGGTGAATTCCCATAGGTGTGAAACGCGTGAATCGGGTGATATCTTCTTTAATTTGAAATCCTTCCATTGTGGACAATGTCAATTTCAGTTGGGGGTAGGGAGTAGATATATAGATATATCCACCTGTGTATTCTGGAATTTAAAACGCACACCTGTTTAATTTTAGAATCTCCATGTTTGTTTGTTTTGATTTCTTTGTTTTGTTGTTTTGTTTTCCAGGTTTATTCATAAAAAAAAAGTGTCAGGCTTCTAACTTTTAAAACCTCGTTTTTCCTAGCTAATATCATTGTGCAATGATGCAATCATGTCTTTCTTGTCATATTATGGATCTTGATTACATGTTACTTGGTTAATCTAGTTTTACGTCTATAGGAAGAATATATCCTGAAAATATTTGCATGAGTTAACAATCATGATTGAATTTTTTTTATTGGAGTGAAATACGATTGTCATGTGATTGGATTAATAGTAAAATTTTAAACCCAAGTGAGATTCGAGCTATTCTTTTATTCTGAGAATCAGTCATAAAAACTCGTGTCATTTCTCAAAATGCATTATTATCTCGTTAAAGAGTCTCATTTTTGTTTCATTTGGCTGATGCTACAGGAGAACGTTCAGGATCTACTAATCTAAAACTCACGAAATATTCGAGATAAGTTAAAGTGTTTAGAAGATGATTTAGGCCATCGTTTTCCCACCTTGTTACCCAAGAAAGTCTAAATTCCCACTTACCTATCACAAATCGATACCTCTACCTAAAAATCATATTTTTGAGCATGTGACGGTGTTGTGTGAAAAGCCAAAGGATGAAAAGAAGAAGGAATTCTAAATCAAAAAAAAAATCGGTAGAAATGAAGAAATAAAAGAAATTGGAGATTATAAATAAAAGGGTGTAGTGAAGTTTGATACTACCATGTCACATGTTTGAATCTATTATCACATTTAACCATCTTCACCCCTCTTTTCTATTTCTGTCACAAGTCCTAAGGATTCTAAATAATTCTAATAAATCTCGAGTATGAAATGAGTTTCTCCACAGTAGATCGCTCTTGTAGTAATTGGTATTCCATTCATGAGACTCATGCACCTCAAAATAAACGTTCTTCAGTGTCTAGTATGTAAGCATGCTTGATTGCCTCTACATTTACTCATTTAAGCTTCATACTATGAGTGCATAATCTTTATGCCAGTTTCAGAGTGATTTTATCTCGAGTGTAAACCGTGTGAGATTTGAGTTGAAACTATGAAATCTTGAACATGTCAATCCAAATACTTCCGAGATAAAGATTTCAATCGTAGTTGTTAACTCTACACACACATAAGGATATATAAAGGATGTGGATGTAAATTTTGACTTGAATAGTTACTTTGTAACATGTTATTTATTTCCATAGCATGATAAAGGAATTTATGTCCTTGTTAAGCAGAATTTTTAGCATGAAGGAGATGTTGAAGTTCTTTGATGAGTTTAGAAAACTTGACATTTGAATTTTGTGGGTAAATTCTCTGAAAACCTTCACGAGACATAACTCGTCCATTAGGGTAAACCTAAGGGTTCAAAGGCTTGTTGCAAACGCTAAATGCAACCGCGATTCCTGCGAAAGTGAGTTAGGATTGTTATTTTTATTTTTCTTTCAATAAAAATTGTAATGTTGTTATTTGTTGTCTTAGCTTGATTTAATTCCGCTTCATTGCTAGAGACTAGCAATACGCTAGTTGGGGGTTGTGATGAGGGCTGGCATTTGTAAAAATATTGGCCGATAGAGAGGAAAATTGGTTGAACCTAGCCCCTTATCTCTAGTTTTACCTGCATTTGTCTCTTAATTCATCTCTCTACACAATGATGTGCTTTCCATGATATGTTGTTGTGTTTGGTTCTTTGAATGCAGGTCCTGAAGTTGAAATGAATAACAAGACTAAAAGAGATAACTCTTAGCAAAGAGACCAAGTTAAAATTGAAATCCAAGTACCAATCGATTGCCATGATAGCAATTGATTGCTTGCAAACCAATCGATTGCCATGATAGCAATCGATTGCCTTCAAACCAATCCATTGGAATCAGTTACCAATCGATTGGTAAAACCTGGAAGGCAAAACTCTTTCATGGAGCAGATTCTCAGCAATCAGAGTTAATGACGACTACCAGCCGTTACATTGTGAACCTGGACACTTTTAGCTCGCATTTGTTACTTTATAAATAGAGGAGAAATGTAGAGAGAGGGGGTTGGCTCACTTTCTTATGGTTTTGTAGGATTTTTTTTTGGTTTAACAAGATTAAAGTTAAAGTAAACTCCATTTTGAATTCAATTTCAAGTCAGGTTTTTTTCTCCCATGTCTTACTGTTTTAGAATTTGTTTGTTGTAAACACCATTATAACTTTAGTTTAATTTTGAAATCTCTTATTCATAAGTTTAATCTATTTGTGATTCATATTTCAGTTTTTGTATATCCATACAATCTTAAATATGTCAGAGTAGAATCCTGGTTGGGAATAATGTGAGGAAACATTATTCCTAATCACTGCCATGAATTTGTTTTAGAATCAGTGGCAATCGATTGGAAATAGAACCCAATCGATTGCCATAGATTCTAAGCCAATCGATTGGTACTTATAGCAATCGATTGGGAGTCATGTCATACCAATCGATTGCCATCAATAGCAATCGATTGGCATGTAAATGTCTTGGGCAGAATCCTTTTAGTATTCCAGTAACTTCTGTTTCAGAAACTAAGTCCAATTTGATCTTTTTAGTTCAAATTGCAATTTGATTTTGAAATACAAGCTCTTTTGATTAATTAATTCAATGAACACTTATGACAAACATATCAAATATCTCATACTCGATTTGTTAGTTATAGTTCATGATTTAGTTAGTCCTGATTTCAGTTCTTATTGTAAGTGAGGTAGTTTAACCACCAAGCATGTGGAATTCACATACTTAGTGTCTAGGTTGCTTAACTTAATCTTTTGTGAAATAAGGAATACTAGAAGGACAAAACCCCGATTGTTCGTTTTTGCTAAATCATGGCAGTGGTTAGGATTACGTGGTCTCACATGTTCCCAACACTTTTTCATTCATAATTTAAACTACATTGCTCATTTTTATTTAATTTGATCGCTGCTTTACTTTAATTTTTTTTTTTGTAATTTCGAATTTAATAGAATCATTAGAATCCCCACCTTTAAAATAAATCATCTTTTACTTTCTTTAGGATTCAATCTAGTATTCTTCTCCTCAATTCCGTCCGGAAAACGACTCGGTCTTACCGGTTATAACTCGACGCGACCGTTTACACTTGGACGTACTCTTTTGAGAACACATTTCCAATCGTGTCATAATTCTTTATATGTTGATGACTTCCTTCCAGCTAGGAATGAGATGAGTTCCATTGTCGCCACTAGAGAGTGGTTGTCCTCTCAGTTTGAGATTGAGGACATGGGTGATGCCAACTATGTGTTGGAAGTTTAG
The DNA here is from genome assembly GCA_033977485.1 of Hydrangea macrophylla. Taxonomy (NCBI): domain Eukaryota; kingdom Viridiplantae; phylum Streptophyta; class Magnoliopsida; order Cornales; family Hydrangeaceae; genus Hydrangea; species Hydrangea macrophylla. The sequence goes on along the minus strand of CM066982.1, from coordinate 118,205,910 downwards.
ATTGTGAGATATTTTTCTCAGAATCTCTTCTGGTAGTCTTGAGGGACTTACAAGATGTAGGTTCTTGAACATTTTCACATAAAAAGCTTAATTACTTATTGACATATGATCGGGAGAGAACAAATCCTAATTATACACCTTAAGTCACAGTTGTTAGTACTTTTTTATCCTATTTATGTATAATTTTACTTTGTTTTCTATTTTCTGTCAGGATTTGGGGAAAAGTAAGGATTCCAAGCTAAATGGGGGTAAAAAAGCAGAAGAAAAGAAGGTGAAAAAATCACACCGTGCGCACGAAATACCAGAAATCGCTCTCGCGACCTCCCAGAATCGCGCTCGCGCGGCCCGCTCACGTGACCTTTGTAAAAACCAAATACGTGTATTTTAGTATTCTAAAGACTCCTACGTGAACAAAACTGCCTAATTAAGTCTGGAAAGCTAAATACAGCAGTTTTAGTGCGAATTGGGTTAGGAAAGCTTCCAAAACTTGCTCCAAATCTATAAATACTCAATTATAATTCAATTCTTGGGTTGGCAATTATTATACACATAATATACAACTAAAACTTCAGTCATTAAAGGGAGGAAAGCAAGGAGAAGAAGAAGACCAAGGATTTCCATGGCCTCCTCCATCAACTACTTGCCATCTACCGCTTCTATGGACAACTAAACTCAAGATCTAGGGTTTCAATGAAACCCTAGCCAAGTAATAGGGTGTATTTTATGTTTTTATTTTTAGTTTTATTATGTATGGATGACAGTTATATGTTCTGAGGATTTTTATAAATAAATCGTGCTTTTATTGATTAAATAGTTACTTTCAAAGTTTACTCTTGTCTTAGATCTATTTTGATGGTAGTGTGCTCAATGATCTATGCTTGCTGTGCTTGTTTAGATTATTTACATGTAATGGTGCTTAAATTGAATTGTGTTATCAAGTATCCGAATAGTCCATGCCTAGATTAGACGGATTATACCACAACCCTAGTTTAGTGTGGGATAATTCATGCTAACTGAAGATGGATTATGTTGGTGCTTGAACCATGGTTATTTTCTTGAAGGAGGAATTGGGCTTGTAGCTACAATTCCCCACTATCATCCAACTTAATAAGCTAAAGTAATTCGTAAATACCCTTATTATGAAGCTAGTGGTGGATTTGCAATCCTAGGTTCCTTAAACTTATTATAAAAACAAATATTTAATTGCTTTCATAATTTAGATTTACTTTCATTGTTATTAGTTTAGTTCAAATTAAATCCAAAATCCGTTTTTCTTAATTAACTAAATTTAGGTTTTAAAAATTAAAGTGCGTAGTATTCAATCTCTGTGGGTTCGACCTTTACTTCCACACTGCAAATCTTTTAAAAGTAAAGCATAAATAAGCATACTTTTATATCTTGATTTTGACAAGATCAACATCCTAAAAGGGACTCACCCTGACCTTAGATCCATGTCTTAAGAATAATGAGAAGAGGAAACAAATGTCTAGTTTACCATATGCATCCGTAATAGGGAATCTGAAGTATGCTAATGTGTATACTCAGTCAGATGTCTGCTATGCGGTTGGTTTAATTAGTCATTATTGTAGCAACCCTGGTCTGTCACTAGAGAATAATATATGGTGTGCTCTGCAGCTATTTGAGGAGCTGTTTTTGGTTGAAGAGTTTTTGCATTGGCTAGGCACTTCACCTCATAAGTGATGAGGTTGTGCTCATCTAGGGTGATAGCACGTAAGCCTGAGCATATGCAAAATATCTCAAAAACCATTCTAGCACGTAGACATTCAATTTTGATCACATTTGAGATGTAGTTTGCGCAAAGGGAAGTTGTCTTGAGGCACATCTCCACTTAGGGATTTGATGTGCTTAGACATTTTATTGTGCTATTGACATAATTATTCAAGTTTTTATAAACTAGCTGGTTTCCATATATATATATTTGTTATAAGTGGAATGGATGCACATTTATAATATGTCACTGGGCTTGAATCGACCTACTCACACGGGTGATTCACCTTGGCGCCGAGATAGCGAACTAGGACATGCATGTCCATGGTGCTTAGATGGCAAGCAAGATAAGACATATATGTTTATGGCGCTTAGATAGCTAACTAGGGCATGTGTGTCCATAGCGCTTAGAAAGCAAACTTGAACACTTATATCTACGTAGTATAAGAACATCAAGCTAGATATAAACCCTATTATCTCTATATGTCGCCTTAGATGGATCTAAGATGAGACCTTATACTTGGTCGAACATAGAGATATCCCACGACTCTATGTAGCCTGTTTATAGCCGAATATGAGTTTTCAGACGGGCGCCAGGAGTGGCGACTATGCTGGAAAACTCAGGTTGGACATTTTGTGTAACATCTAGACTAATATTCGTATGGCGTTACTTGTTTTCCAGACACATAGTGACATGCCCATTTTTATGGAAGAACACCATAGCATACATATCATACTGTATGTGCTTTGCGATCGACTGTGGAGCAGTGAATGGATTCCTCTTCATTGTTGTGTGAGCCACGTAGCATATCTAAGACATTGGTTATCCTACAAACTGGTTGCCTTCACGACTTGAGACTATGTTATGAAGAGGATGCTTAATGATAGCTACTTTAGCATGCTATCCTAGGACGATGAGATAATTCCGTTCTACGGGGCGTGTCTGGGCAAGCGGTCGAGTTAGTCAGATTGACATGTGGGCTCAGGGAAGACCATTCAATAACACACCATGTTTTTTGTGACTCATTAGCAGGCCTGTGACAATCGTAATTTGTTACTGATATGTCATGAGTACATTACTTTAAGATGGTGCAACAATTCTTTTCACCGAGGGATTGAGAACGCTGTGTCTGGTGTGATTGAATCGTCTAAGGCATACACGAGAAGCTTCCGAGTGATGTGTCTTGCTGGTTATGGTAATGATTTGGCATTACACTCCTGTCGCTGTACTTTTTTTTTCTAAGGTTGCACGTTCTATTTCCCTATATGAAGAGATGAGAAGTTCTGTTTTGAGAGATTGGTTTTGGTACTAGCCCTATATGGGTGAGTGGGAGATGTAAGAAATATGTGGGCCATACAGGCACCCACATACATTGGACCGGGTCCAATGGGCCTTTGCTCTTGGAGCCCTAGGTTTTGTTGAAGGTGTGTATGTATAGATATGATATATATATAACACATATGAGGCTCCCCTAGCATTATTCAGCAGCCTCTCTCTCTATCTCCTACTCTCTCTCACAATTTTCTCTCTCTAAAGCCATCACCATGGAAGCTTGGGGATTTAGCGCGTGATACGTACGAGGACCGCTCTAGTAGTGATCTTCACAACCTATGGGAAGCATAAGAGAGTACATGGAGGCTACAAGGAGCAGCAGTTTGTGGGTGAAGACGCCGGGCTCGTAACAACACCGTTCGACGATCCATCAGGTTATTCCATTCAATGTATGTCTGAACCCGACTCCATGCTTGTGTGCATGATTCATTTACAGTTGAAAACACAATACTTACACTTCAATTGAGTTATTTAGTTGCACAAAATGCGTAAAGAAAACACACATGCACCAGAGGAAACCTAACAATTCTGATGTACGTAATCGTACAATTTAATTAAGAAATTTAGATTAGTAAGAAATAAATAGATCAACAAAAATCTAAAGTAATGCTCCAACTACATAATATAAACCGCAACTCATTTTCAGACCTCAATTCAATAAAGTAATAAAGTTGAAAAACAAAAATAAAATCAAGGGCACAGTTTTACTCTTCATGTTCAACTTAATTTAACCAAAAAATTAATGCGATGTTTTTCTCAAAAATGAACAGGGACATGGTTTGTAAGTTAACATAATTTAAAGAATCTAGCTTTTTTGTTTTTGCTGTAAGGATGAGTTAAACTAAGGTTTAAAAAACATATAAAGGGGTCCCAAATTAAAAAAAAATGGAAAAAGACAGAAAAAAAAAGCGACGTATGAAGGGGTCAGTTTTTATACCTCATGGTGTCAAAGCAATTAAAGGTGCTTTAAGGATAAATAAGGGCAAAAAAAAAAAAGAAAATTAAATAAGAAGACTAAATTCTAATGTTGTTTGAGCATGGAGGGAGAAAAAAAAATCTAAAAGTTTGCTTTTCCCATTTCTTCTCTAAATCTCATGTCAACCACAACTTCAGGAAGGGAAATTGACAACAACATATATGGAAAATGGAAAAGGCAAAATAGGTCCCAAGTTATTGCAAAGGCCAACGGCTCCCAGAGGCAGCAACTGATGAACACTTTTCTTCTGCAGTAATCTCACAAACCTGAGACAGCAACTGTGAATTTGACAATTTGTGAAATTTCCCAAAAGATTCTTCATATGCAATGAAAAAAAATTTTGACTTTAAAAAGTTGAAGTCTCAATACTCATAACCAAAAGATTCTTCAATATGAACAATCTTTCATATACAATGAAAAAAAGTTTTGACTTCAATTTCAAACTCAAAAACCCCTATGGCTTTCACCTTTCTTTTGGGGAAAAAATTAAAAAGTGGTACCCACAATACCACTTGGGGGAAGTAAAGAAGAAACCCTTTCCTGCATGTGGATATGAAAGCCCCTTCAAAGAGATCTTTAAACCCCCCCCCCCCCCCCCCCCAAATACCTATTTCTTCAGATTTGTCAGTGGTGGCGGTGGAGATGGAAGGCCCCAGATTGAGATGCCCACCTGATAAATATAAAAAATAAAAAATTTCTAAAAATATTTATCCCAAATCAAGAGTAAAAATCAAGAATTGAGAGAGAGAGAGAGAGTAATGATTTCTTTAGATCCAGCAGTGGTGGAGGTGGCTGTGTAAGAATTCAACTATTGAATGGATGAATCTTATTGAATTTCGTGAACAATTTACAAGAATTGGAAAGAGATTAAGAAGAAATAGAGAGATTAGACAGAGAAAATCTGAGAGATTGAACATAGAGAGAGAGAGAGAGGGCTAGAGAGAGAAGACAACTAAATTATCATTTTTCCACCTTCAGTTACAGATTATAACTCATTTTATAATCTTTCACGTTACAACTAATTCTATAATAGAAATGAATTAATCAACCAGTAATCTTCTACCACGTGTTCCTTTCCTGCCTATCAATTGACTACTCTAAACGACAGCATTTCACTTCCCTTTTTATTAAAATGACACAGAGTAACGACCATATTCTTCAACAGTTGAGATGAGCTGATTTGAATTCGATGGTTAGGATCGCATCTTCCAAATCAGGGTCACGACAATCACCCTTCCCATCAGCAGATCCTTGACCTCAAGGTTTCAAGAGAGGTCAAAATTTGGAAACTTTGCTTGCATCTCGGACTAGAACTCCCAAGTAGCTTCTTCAAGTAACCTATTTATCCACTGGATCAATAGTTGCACTTCGGTAACATTTCCTTTATGCACCAATCTTCTATCAAGGATTGAGACTGGTTCTATCAACATTTGTCCTTCGAGCCCAACTAAGGGTAAATTTGCGCACACTCTATCAGTTTGTCCCACACATTTCTTGAGCAGTGAGACATTGAATACAGGGTGGATCAAGGCATTGGGTGGTAATTCTAATCTGTAAGCTGCTTTCCCAACTTTCTGGAGTACATGGTAAGGTCCATAAAATCGAGGATAAAGTTTGAAAGTTCTTCGAAAAGCCACTGAAGATTGTCTATGTGGCTACAATCTGAGGTAAACTAACTCTCCATCTTCAAGTTCCCTTTCTGTCCTCTTTTTGTCTACGAAAAACTTCATGCGGGCTTAAGCTTGGCTTAGATTATCCTTTAGCGATTGTAACATTAGAACTCTATCTTTGAGAAATTTAACAACTTCAGTAACAGATGACTTGGGAGCTTGATGTAGACTTATAAGAGGAGGTAAATAGCATATAAGACTTGAAAAGGGGATAACTTCAAGCTCGAGTGGTAGTGTGTGTTGTACCACCACTCAGGAAGAGGTAACCATTTTCTCCACTTGTGAGGTCTGTCACTAGTCATACTCCTAAGGTAAGCTTCCAAGCATTGGTTGAGTCTCTCATATTGGCCGTCGGTCTAATGGTGCTAAGTTGTGGTGTGAATCAATTTAGTACCAACTAGTTTGAAAAGTTGTTACCAGAATTTACTTAGAAAAACCTATCTCTATCAGTCAGGATTAAACCCGACAACCCTACCATATTCCTATTACGGAAGGTAGCAATCTAGTCAATTTAAGGTCCTATAGATGTCCATATTTACAGAATGATGAAGTTGAGAAGTAGATTAAAGAAATGTTGCAGTTAGGTATAATCAAAACTAGTCATAGTCCTTTTGTATATCCCATTTTATTAGTAAAGAAGAAAGATGGAACATGGAGGCTCTGTGTTGACTATAGGCAGCTAAATGCCACTACTGTAAAGAATAAGTTTCCCATACCTATTATTGATGAATTATTAGACAAATTTGGGCATGCTACAGTTCTTTCTAAACTTGATTTAAGGGATAGCTATCACCAAGTAAGCGTCACTGAGGGAGATATACACAAAACTACTTTTAGAACCCATGAAGGGCACTATGAGTTTAGGGTCATGCCGTTTGGGCTGACAAATGCCTCTGCCACATTCCAAGCTTTGATGAACTCCATTTTTAAAACCCACCTTAGGAAATTCATATTAGTCTTTTTTTATGACATTCTGGTTTATAGTCAGAATCTGGAAGAACATGTTAAGCATTTGAATAAAACCCTTAGAATTCTACAACAACATCAACTTTTTGCAAAAAGATCAAAATGCTCTTTTGGTAAAAATCAGATTGAATATTTGGGTCATATAATATCAGGAGGGGGGTTACTATGGATAAGGGAAAAGTCTCTTTTATGCTCTCTTGGCCAATACCTAAGTCCATCAAATCTCTGAGGGGATTTCTGGGACTCACTGATTACTATACGAAATTTGTTCAAGGATTTGGGGTGATTGCTAGGCCTCTGACAGAATTATTGAAGAAGGATTAGTTCTTATGGAACCCTGAGGCTAATACATCATTTGAAGAACTAAAGAGAGCTATGAGTACAACCCATGTATTGGCTTTACTAGATTTCTCAGTCCCTATTGTAGTAGAGACAGATGCTTGCTACTCAGGCATAGGAGTTGTACTAATGCAGAAAGGTAAACCCATAGCTTATTGCAATAAGAGTTTGGCAACCAGACACTTAGGTCTTTCCACATATAAAAAGGAGCTTTTAGCTGTTGTACAAGCAGTTAAGAAATGGAGGCCTTACCTAGAGGGGAAAAATCTTCACCATTAAAACTGATCATCTCAGCATGAAATACTTACTGGACCAAAAAGTGACTACAATACTGCAACATATGTGGTTATCAAAGTTGATAGGGCTCACCTATACTATTGAGTATAAAAAGGGGGTAGAAAACAAAGTGGTTGATGCCCTATCCAGGATATATGAAGGAGAAAGTCAGTTGTGTGCTATTTCAGTGGTTCAACCAAAATGGCAGAAGGACATTCTGGAAAGTTGTACTTGATGAGGAAGTTCAGAGCCTACTAGTCCAGCTATCTATAGATTCACAAGCTAATCTAACCTTCTCCCTATATTATGGGCTACTGAAATATGGGGAGAAATTATGTGGGAAAATGGGGGCAGATGAGGGAGCAAATTATGCAAGAAATCAATAATTCAGGATCAGGTGGTCACTCATGCATATTGGGAACTTATAAAAGAGTTTCAAGATACTTCTATTGGCCAAAATTAAATAAAGAAGTCAAGGATTGGGTCTCTAAATATGATGTTTGCCAGAGGATGAAGCATGAATTAGTGCCTTACCCTGGGTTGTTGCAGCCCTTGCCAATACCAGTCCAACCTTGGATTGATATTATAATGGATTTCATTGAAGGACTACCTAAGTCAGAAGGGAAGAATGTAATATTGGTTGTGGTGGATAGGTTGACCAAGTATGGCCATTTTATTAGTCTTACCCACCCCTTTACAGCTGAACAAGTGGCTGAAGAGTTTTTTGAACAAGTTCACAAGACTTCCTGAAATTTCTCCAACAAAAAGGATATTGGTTCTGGTGGTACTTCAAGTGGCTGATCTTCATTTGAGAGGCTTAACTGGTAGACTATAGCTTGATCATTAGCCAAATGATAATTCTGCAAGGCTTGACTACTGATTATCTATAGAGAGTCTTGGTCTTGATTCTGGCTCTTGATTCCCAACAAACAAATCTCTTTTTCTTCTTTTTCAAACCTCAGGCTTAGACGATTGAAGTCCATTTGTATAGGACTAATTTCCTTTAACCATTATACTCCTAGTATGGCATCACAACCTCCTAGAGGCAATATTTTCATCTCAGTTTAGAGCTGAATTCCTTGAATCTCCCATTAGAATCCCTGACATTTAGCTGCACTTATCAATTGATTCCCATTGGCCACTGTTACCCTTATAGGATTGGTAGTCTGAATTACACAGCCCAGCTTCTTGGAAGTTATGGGGTCGAGAAAATTATGAGTACTTCCACTATCCACCAGGATCATTATAGTATTCCTTTTGACCTTCCCTTTGAGTCTGATGGTCTGATGGCTTTCATTACCCATTACAGCATTAATAGAAATAGTCATTTCTGGCTATAATTCTAAAGAATTTTTACTAAGATGGTTTGCTGATGGTTCTGGTAAGATAACATTCTCCTCTCCCAGGTCTTCCTCACCCATAATCATGTAAAGTTGTTTTTGCTTACAAATATGCCCCCTATGATAAGTTTCATCACAGTAGTAACATAAATTTCTCTCTCTCCTTGATTGCATCTCATCTAGGTCACCCTCTTAATGGATTAAAAGGGGGAACTCCTGTTGGATCCAATTTGTGGGTTGAGTGATGAATTATTTTGGTTTGGGTTGGGGGTATTGAGTGGAGGGTTTGAAGTGAATCTGGTTGGTGGTCTAGTTTGTTTTTGAAAAGAGTTGGTTTGAGAAGAACTTGGTTTGGTGGTAAATTGGTCTAGTTTAGGTGAGAACTGAAAAGGGGAAAAACTGGTTTGGGAGGCATTTGGATTGAAAGGCATATGAGAATAGGTCTGTTTGGAGTCAGGAATGGAACCTTTTCTTGCAGCTTCTAAATGGTTTTCTTGTAGTCTAGTAATAGTGATGGCATGAGCAAGAGTGTCAAGGTTTTACTAAATGCCCAATTTCGTCTCTTAATCCACTGATAAAACAGGAAACGAAGTATTCCTCTGTGAGGCCTCTATTATTAGCCAAAATCAAGGGCTTAAGCTCTTCAAATAGAGATTCATAGTCTTCTACTGATCCAACTTGAACCAATTTCTTAAATTTCCCAACAATGTCTTCATAACCCATCTCTGAGAATCTATTAGTGATGTCTCTTGAGAAATCTTCCCAATGAATTCCAATTGGGTTATCGTAATGTGATTGAAACCAGTGGTCAGCTTTTCCTTCCAAGTAAATGGAGGCAACGGCTACCATGCTATCTCCTGGGATAGGGTTAAGTTAAAATCTTGTGCATCTTTTCAACCAACCTTTAACCTCTAAACCATTGAATTTAGGAAATTCTAGTCTAGGAAATTGAAATTGAAATTGAAATTGAAATTGGTTATGGTTTTCAACTCGGATACCTCTAATCCATTGGGGGCAAAAACCCAGTTCCTTCATCAAAATTTCTTGCCATTGTAGGATTAAATCTCTTATTTCTTGTCGTAGAGGTGCTACCATTCAGGTTATCAGGAGTAGGTAATAGTCCCCCTTGGTCTCTTCTTCTTTCTGGTATTGTGCGACTCATATGGTTCATCATTGCTTTGAATTTAGCATCGATCTTAGATTCAAGACTAGAAATTTTGGATTCAGATCTAAATTCGAGTCCTGCTATCTTGTTATACACATCAGCTGAAGAGCATCCATCGAGTGTTGATAATGCTCTATAAACATTGAGGATTCGTTGTTCTAGATCTCTGGCGATAATTCACCCATTTCACTTTGTACGAATTTAACCATTTATAGAAAATTTCTTTTTAGAAAGACCTACTTTGATACCACTTGTAAGAATTCAACTATTGAATGACTGAATCTTACTGATTTTCATGAACAATTTACAAGAATTGGAAAGAGATTAAGAAAAAAACAGAGAGAGTAGACAGAAAATCAGAGAGATTGAACAGAGAGAGAGAGAGAGGGCTAGAAAGAGAAGACACATGAATTCTCATTTTTTTACACTTTTAGTTACAGATTACAACTCATTTTATAATCTTCACATTACAACTAATTCTATAACAGAAATGAATTCAACCAGTAATCTTCTACCACGTGTTCCTTTCCCGCCTATCAATTGACTACTCCAAACGACAATGTTTCACTTCCCTTTTTATTAAAATGACACAGAGTAACGACCATATTCTTCAACAGTTGAAATGATTTGATTTGATTTGATGGTTAGGATTGCATCTTCTAAATCAGGGTCATGACAGGCTGCATGGTGGCGGACGAGATGGGGGACGGTTTCTGTTGGTGGGTGAGAAGAGAGAGATCGGTGGTGGCAGCGGCTGCATGGTGACGGTGTGGCTTTTTGCGCCGAATTTAAGGGAAAGAGAGGGAGAGAGGAGGCAGAGGTGGGCGGTGAGGGAGGGATCTGAGAGAGAGAGAAGAGGGAAAGGGGAGGTGGTGGGAGGTGATAGAGGAGGCAAAGAGAGAGACTGAGGGTTTGATACCCCTATTAAGTGCTAAAAATAAATGTTTTTAGCACTTATTCCTTTCCATGTGTTTGATAATGCTTAAAAGGATGAACTCTGTAACACCCTGTAATTTCCTTTTTGTTAAGAAATGAATATTTTCATTTTATTTCTATTTATAATATTTATTTGGGGGTTAAACCATAATTTCCGAAAATATAGAAAAATATTTTCTATGATTTCAAAGCGATATCTATATTTTTGTACCAACCGGAAATTTATCCCTACGCTAATATTATTTTCTGCATGTTTATTTCAACCAGTAAATACCAGTTTTGATTTAAATCTGCGCCTTCATCGCGTTTTGGGTGTGGGAGCACGTGAGCTCAACCACACCGTGCGATCCCCATGAGTTGCTTGGAGCCCAAATAATTTTTCTCTATATGTATATCACTCTCTCACAGTCACTCATTCTCTCCACTCTCTGCATCCCTCAAACTCTCTCAAATTCTCTCTTAATTCTCTCTTCCTCTCAAGAACAACATACACACACACACATACAGCATATACATATACACATACAAATACATACATAGTGTCATATATACATACATAATCAAGTACGGGGAAAATTCTCAACAACAGAATTGTCGACGGAACTTCGGCGGAAAACTCTCGGTCTCATTTCCCTGTATAATTAACCTCAGTGAGTATTATAAACTCACTCACAATGTTTATATATGTGTATTTCAGTATATATATGTGTATATATGTGTATATATATTAACACACCATTAAAACTTGAAAAATGGAATTTTGTAAAAGTGAACCAAAATGAAATCCGTGAATTGATTATGGAAGATCTTTGTCCCAATAGGCTACGGTTCAAATCCTACGCAGTAATTCGTCTGTATCGCGACGAACGGTTGATTTAAAGTTTCGACACCCTTACTTTAATCGCGAATATTTAGAGATACAATCCATATTAGTTTAAATTGATTTCGTATTCTTAATCTACGCGGAAAACCGAAGAGATCCATATATTGCACGACATGTTTAAAACAGAATCTGAAAATGGGTAAATTTCAGTCCAGAAATTGAAAACAGGGGAAAAACGAAGAAGATGATGAAACTGCAAGAACTCGCGCGCGCGACTCGCTCGCGTGAGGCTCGCTCGCGCGGACCGCTCGCGCGACCTGTTCTGCCCTTTCGCGTGCGCGACCCGCTCGCGCGACCCGGCCTCCCCCTCCGCTCGCGCGACACCCCCTCTCCCTCGCTCGCGTGGTCCGCTCGCGCGAGGTGGCAGTTTTGGCAGTTTGTATAATTTTTGGTAAGGGACTGTTTGGAAAGTGTTTTGGGAAATTTCAAGGAACTATTTTGGCAAATATATTATTTTAAAGGTCTATGTTTTAAGAATTGTACGAACAAGAACAACTAAGGCCGAAATTTATATTCGTACGATTATCCGGCTTTGTGATTAATTAATGGTGTTATTTATGAAACATTGACATACATCTTAGGGTCGAGGTTGTGTCAACATGCATGTGTGTGAGAAAACGTGAAAAGCGTGGCGGTCTGGTGTGCGACCTCAATATCGATCGGATATTATTCCTAGTATTGGAGGCGACAGTGTCGTGTACGGCTTAGATATCGATCGGATATTATTCCTGGTATCTAGGGCGCTCATTTCGGATATCGATCGGATATTATTCCTGGTATCCGAAGCGATGGTATTGAGTTACGGCTTAGATATCGATCGGATATTATTCTTGGTATCTAGGGCGCTTGTTTCGGATATCGATCGGATATTATTCCTGGTATCCGAAATGATGGTATTGAGTTCGGCTTAGATATCGATCAGATATTAATCCTGGTATCTGAAGCAATGGTATGGTGTGCTGTTTTGGTTATCGATCGGATAGTATTCCTGGTATCTGAGGTAATGGTTTGGTTGAGTCGGGTTTTGTTGAGAGAAAAGAGTCAGAAAGATGAGATGTTACACTGTTCATGCACGGTCGCATATGTATTACTTACTTTATTCCCCTGTGATTTATGTTGGAATTGGAACCTTGAATCTATTGCTTTTTAAAGTTAAATTGCACCGTTGCTTATATGCTTATATATATATATATACATTGCGAGCACTTGTTTATTTTACTCACCAGCTTTCATAAGCTGACGGCGTTGTTGCGTCCTGGACTGTATGTCCAGATTTTCAGGGTCAGGAGCAACCGGAGTTTTTCGACTATGCTAGTTAGAGGCATTGGACTTTCCAGGAGGCTGCTTTATATTTCCTATGTCTTTTAATTTGGGTTGTAATAAACTAGTTTTAGACTTTTGAGTAAGGCGTTTTGTGCCTAAGTTTATGACTGCTGTAATAGTTAGTAAGTTTTAATTTTGGAGCTTATGTCTTGTTAGTATCCTTTGTTCTAGGAATGTTATTAAGATATTATTTCGCAGGGACAATTGGTCATACTCACTTGTCACGACCTACGAGTCCATAAAGGAAATTAAATGCTTTCCTGAATTATGCTACGTCGGGGCGTGACAGGCTTTTTGGTATCAGAGCCAGGTTATGGCTCGACCAATTGTCCAAAGACACATAGGATCTCCCATTAAGATAGAATTAAGATAAGATAGTTCGACTTCATTCCGTGTTTAGGTCGCTTTCTATCGTCGAGAACTTTCTTTCTTATCTGGAGTTTGACCGAATTCTGTTGATTGATGGATAGGTACCGTTCTCTCGATTTTATGGCTGGAAGGAATCTCAGGAATCGTCCCGCTATTGAAGATGCACCCCCGATAATAGATCCAACCGGAATGTTTGAGGCTTTTGTAAGAAGATTGGAGAGGGTTAGTGATCAGAATGCAAGGAACAATAATCAGAATGGAAATCATAACGGGAATGGAAGGCAAGCCCACCAGACTGGAGACAAGCTTCTCAAGGAATTTCGCGCACTGCGACCTGAGTATTTTGCGGGGACTGATGAAACCTGGCAAGCGGAATAGTGGCTGCGCCAGATGGAGCGTATCTTTGAGACCATAGAGTGCACTGATCTGGAGAAGAAGCGTCTGGCTATCTTTCAGCTGTCTTACGCAGCGGCTGATTGGTGGGATGCAGAAAGGGCGACCATAGGGGAAGAGGCTGCAAGGAGAATGTCGTGGGTGGTGTTCAAGGAAAGGTTTCTTGAGAAATATTTTCCCGAAGAAGAGAAGGACAAGAGAGAGAAAGAGTTTATGGAGTTGACTCAAGAAAATCTGATTGTCCGAGAGTACACTACTCGATTTGAGCTTCTGTCTCGCTTTGCTCCACATATGGTGGACACACCCCAGAGGAAAATCAAGAAGTATCACCGGGGTCTCAACTTGTCCCTCTGACATCTGACTATGGGGCATCTGGGCCAGTCATTTGAAGCTCTGGTGAGATTGGCTACGGGGTTAGAGAATGATGGTTGTCAGAATTCGAAGCCATTTGGAAACCGACCTCCGCAGAAGGGTTATTCTGGACAGAAACCAGGGTACCCTCAAGGACAGAAAAGGACCTGGGATGGAGGGAAGAAGCCTCAACAGACACAAGTAGTACAGCAGTATCCGCCTCGAGCAACAGGAGGGAACAACAACAATAACTGCTTCAATTGTGGTAATCCCGGTCACCGAGCTAAAGATTGCAGAATAACTAGGCGTGCTGATCGTCCGGGAATTGTGTGCTATAATTGTGGCATGCCAGGTCACATAAGTCCGGAATGCAAGGCTCCTAGGAGAGGCAATTACGGTCAGCAAGGACAAGCCCGCCTGAATGCTGTTATCCCCGAGGCTGCTGGCTATGAAGAAACAGGATATGAAGAAGGTGTTTATGAAGAAGAACCGCCTGAGCAACGAGCAGTGGAAGGTACTTTAACCTTGTTTAACTCTCATGTTAAAGTTTTATTTGACACGGGTGCTACACATTCCTTTATATATGTTAAGACTGTTCGAAAGTTGGGTTTAGTACCGCAACGTTTAGAGGAAGCTTTGAGTGCTGTCTCACCCTTAGGGACCACCGTCAAGTTATTACATGTATGTAAGGATTGTCTTTTACGGTTAGGGGACCGTGAACTTTTGGCGAGATTGGTGGTTCTGTCGATGAAAGAATTTGATATAATCCTGGGGATGGATTGGCTCGAGGAGAATCATGCGAAGTTGGATTGTGCAAGGAAGAGGATCACATTTGCGGACAATGAGAATCGACCATTTGATTTCCAATGTAACCCTTCAGGTGATATGTTCCTCACCAGATGCCTAGCGAACATTGAGGTTGTCAGTGCAGAGGTGACAGTGTCATCAATCCCAGTGATCAAAGAGTTCGAGGAAGTATTCCGAGATATTTCAGGATTACCGCCGGAAAGGGGCATAGAATTCTGTGTAGAACTAGTACCAGGCACTCGACCTATAACCAAGGTTCCCTACAGGATGGCCCCTACAGAGCTACTGGAGTTGAAGGAACAAGTTCAAGAACTAGAGAAGTTGGGTTTTGTTCGTCCAAGTACTTCACCCTGGGGAGCACCAGTATTATTCGTGAAGAAGAAGGATGGGTCAATGCGGTTATGTATTGACTACCGAGAACTGAATAAGGTTACTATCAAGAATAAGTATCCTTTACCTCGGATAGACGATCTGTTTGATCAGTTGCAAGGAGCCACGACCTTTTCTAAGATTGATCTACGGTCAGGGTATCACCAGTTGAGAGTGCGGAAGGAAGACATACCTAAGACTGCTTTCAGGACGAGGTACGGACACTATGAGTTATTAGTGATGCCGTTTGGGATGACGAATGCTCCGGCTGTGTTTTTGGACTTGATGAACAGAGTATTCAAGCCATATTTGGATCAATTTGTTATTGTCTTCATCGACGATATTTTGATCTATTCCAAGTCAGAGGAAGAGCATGAGCAGCATCTACGGATTGCGATGCAGACTCTCAAGGATCATCGCCTGTATGCTAAATTCAGCAAGTGTGAATTCTGGCTTCAGGAAGTTAAGTTCCTCGGGCATGTAATCTCACAACAAGGAATCGCAGTTGACTCCTCAAAGACCGATGCAGTGGCGAATTGGACTCGGTCGACCAATGCTACAGAAGTCAGAAGTTTTCTGGGACTCGCCAGTTACTATCGGAGATTTGTAGAGGGTTTTTCAAAGATAGCAGCCCCATTAACTGGTTTGACTAAGAAAGATTTGAAGTTTGAATGGGCTGATAAGCATGAACGCGCTTTTCTGGAATTGAAAGAGAGATTGACAACAGCGCCAGTACTTGCGATACCAAAGGATGGTGAGAAGTTCACTATTTTTAGTGACGCCTCGTATCAAGGATTGGGTTGTGTCCTTATGCAAGACAGAAAGGTCATAGCCTATGGTTCACGACAGTTGAAGCCGAATGAATTGAATTACCCAACTCATGATTTGGAGCTGGCAGCTGTTGTGTTTGCACTCAAGATCTGGAGACACTACCTCTATGGGGAGAAGTTTGATTTGTTCTCGGACCACAAGAGCCTTAAGTATTTGTTTACTCAGAAGGAGTTGAACATGAGGCAACGTAGGTGGATGGAGCAGATTAAGGATTACGACTTTACATTAGAGTACCACCCTGGTAAGGCTAATGTAGTCGCTGATGCCCTAAGTCGGAAACCTCAAAGAATGATTGCTTCATTGATGATAAGGGAATGGAAAGCTTTAGAGACAATCGCAGAATTTGATATGCAGATTTCTGAGAAAAGTGTCGGGCAACACGTTGGATGCCTTGTAGTACAACCAACACTTGTGAGTCGAATTATCGAAGCCCAGAAGGAAGATGAGAAATTTCAAGTATGGTTCGCAAGGATGTCAGAAAAGGACCCTACAGAATGGAAGGTTGGGACCGATGGAGGATACCGATGTCGAGATAGATTGTGTGTGCCAGATTCTGGGGATTTGAGAAAAGATATTCTCGAAGAAGCACATAAATTGAGACTGACAGTACACCCAGGAGGAACAAAGATGTATAAAGATTTGAAGAGAAATTTCTGGTGGGAAGGGATGAAACGAGAAGTAGCCGAGTTTGTGTCTAAATGTTTGACTTGCCAACAAGTGAAGGCCGAACATCAGAGACCCTCGGGATTGTTGCAACCCTTACCTGTTCCAGGATGGAAGTGGGAACACATAACTATGGATTTCGTGGTTGGATTACCCCGGTCACAACAGAATCATGATGCGATTTGGGTAATTGTAGATCGTTTGACGAAGTCTGCACACTTTATCGCGTACAATATGACTTACCCAGTAGAAAGGTTGAGTCGAATGTACCTACAACAAGTGGTACGACTGCACGGTGCGCCTGTGTCTATTGTATCAGACCGAGATGCACGCTTTACCTCGGGATTTTGGGAAAGTGATGTTGTCAATATCAAGATGTAAAAAGTGTTCTTTACTTTTCCAAAGATTTGCAGTGTGGAAGTAAAGGTCGAACCCACAGAGATTGATTACTACAGCTCTTAATTTTAAAACCTTAAGTCTAATTAATTAGGAAAAATGGATTTGAATTGGATTTAATTAAACTAATAACTATAAAAGTAAATCTAAACTATGAAAGCAATTAAAAGTGTTTTTAATGAATATGTAAAGGGAACCTAGAATTGCAAATCCACCACTAGTTTCATAATAGGAATATTTATGAATTACTTTAGCTTATTACATTGGATGAATATGGGGAATTGTAACTATAAGCCCAATTCCTCCGACAAGAAGATAATCATGGTTCAAGCACCAACATAATCCATCTTCGGTTAGCACGAATTATCCCACACTAAACTAGGGTTGCGATCTAATCCGTCTAACCTAGGCATGGACTATTCGGATACTTGATAGCATGAATCAATAAAGCACCATCACATGTAAACAATCTAAACAAGCACAGCAAGCATAGATCGTTGAGCACATCACAGTCAAAATAGATCTAAGACAAGAATAAATTCTGAAAGTAATGATTTAATCACTAGAAGTACGATTTATTTATAAAAATCCTCTAAACATGTGACTGTCATCCATACATAATAAAACTAAAATAAAAACATAAAATACTCCCTATTACTCGTCTAGGGCTTCATTGAAACCCTAGATCTATGATCTAGCCGTCCATAGAAGTGATGGATGGCAAGTAGTTGATGGAGGAGGCCATGGGAACCCTTGGTCTTCTTCTTCTTCTCCTTGCTTCCCTCCCTTCAATGGCTGGAAGTATGTGTGTATAATAATTGCTAATAATGTCTCACAATGTCTAACCTCTAAAAATTATAAAAACTAAATATATATATCGTTTAACACAAGCTTTGGTCGCTTTTTAACCCGAAACGGACTGAAACTGATGTAATTTACAATTTAGACGTCGTTCAGCAGTTTCGTTTGCACAGGAGTCTTCAGTATACTGAAATACGCAACTTTGGTTTTTACACATATCGCGCGAGCGCGACATTTGGACTTCGCGCGCGCGGATCGCGCGAGCGATTTTGGGGATCTCGCGTGAGCGATTCTCGGATTTTCGCGCCCGCGGGTCGCGCGCGCGAACTGGCTTTTTCAGCTTCTTTCTTTGTGCTTTTTCACCCTGTTTAGCCTGGTTTACTTGATTTCTTCCAAAACCTGTCAGAAAATAGAAAACGAAGTAAAAATATACAAAAACAGGATAAAATGGTCTAACAAATGTTCGTTAAGGCGTATAATTAGGATTAGTTCTCTCCCGATCACACCCCCAAACCTACATTTTGCTAGTCCTCGAGCAAAACTAAAATAAAAACTAACTACTAATAAACTACTACTCCATTTTCGCATGGATCACGATTGCATTTAGCATATGCAACAAGCCTTTTAAACCTCTAGGTGTCCCTAGTCGGACGAGTGAAGTCTCGTGAGGGTTCTCGTCAACAAGTTACCCACAACCATCTTTATTAACTTAGAAATTTAAAAAGTTTTATTAAACAAATAAACAATACTCCTTATTATAAACAACGATTCGAAATAGAATAACGAACAAGAAGAAACAGAATCAAACGTCTACCTACATAATGAAAAACAATCTCAAGCACATGCATCGTATAAATCAATAGAATTTCTCATAAAATTGCACGTGTGTGATATGGTAGTCAAGTGAACACGCGCATGTCATGAACTTGGAATATAACTCGGATAACCATCCAACTATATCTCGACTACGAATCTCACAATGAATTACACTCTCAAATAAAACACTCAGAAACAGTTGTAATTTTTCTAAAATATGTGAGTAAAGGAAATATGTTTTCAAAATGAATAACGCTCACATACGACACGAAAAAGACGCATAACACGAAAGAAAGTAGTCTTATGGATAGGATGCCAATAATCCAGAAAAATTAATTATTACCATGTTTTAATCCCCCTCCCATCATTTTCATATCCGAACCATGTTTCCTAGGATCAGATAGGACTTTTCAAAGGTTGTAATGTGGCTCAGGCAATGAAAAATGATAGAACGGATTAATTGGGTAGGTTTAGAATGGCATTGTAAAGCATGTTCAATTTCTTTCATTCTTCTTCTACAAACTTTCATCTTTTCTTTCTCTTCATTCCTTTTCATTCATTTTTCTTCTTTTCTTTCATTTTTTTTTTCAACCTTCCTCTTCTGTATTATGTGTCTTTTCCTTTTTCTTTTCTTGCTTCTCAAATGATTATTCATCGAATACCAAGCAACTACCCCAATAGCATCTTATTTTCTTCTTCGTTTTCAACACATCACCTTAACACTACTAAAAGGTGACAAATCTCTCAGTGGTGAACTCCAAGTTTGTCAAGTCGGGGCAAAAACAAGAATAATGGTAATCAAAGAAAGAAATGGCATTTTAACGGCTCAAAGGGCGAACTAAGGAAATTTATAATTCTTCGGTCGGTAGTAAACAAAGAGGGCCTAAAATCATTTCCTATAGTTATATGGTTCTTCAACGTTTACGACGGAAGATTATTTAGCATGGTAACAAATATTTTAACTTGACTATCAACCAGAACAAGAATAATGAGACTAAACAACAAATAGATGCTCTATTTCAAGTGAAATTCGACAAACACAATGTATTTATAACCCTCAAAACAGAAAAGATAGGCTCAAAAGCTCACTGGGTTTAGTCTCCACCTTGTGTTATCTAGAAATCCGAATCATATTATAGTTCACATCAGACATGTATTCAAGCGACTACGTGCAGTGCATAAGTTTTTGTGCAAAACTATGATATAAAACTACGATTCAAACGATACATAACTTAAAACATTTCAACATAACTTCAGCAAATGTTTAATCACATATTCTCTTGTTTATCCTTCTATAACAATTCAAAGTTACATAACAAGAAGTATCAAATTAAGATTAAATTGATATTGCAAAAACGTTGGTAACATCGTTTATTTAAACACACTTATTGAAAAATTTTAAAATTTTTTAAAATTTTGCATAACTAATGCGCATGTGTGCATACCCCCAAACCTAAACCTTTCATTGTCCCCAATGAAACAATAAAACAAAAGAAAAGTGAGGACGTAAGAAAGGAACGATAGTACCTCAATCTCGGCAATGACAAACAGGTGAACACAATGGAATATGTCAATAAATTTCAATGTTACCTGTTACTACTAGATAAACGAAAAGAACTAACAAAAGAATATTAAAAGTAAATGAAACAGAAATATAAAATAGAAATTTAAAAACTAATCTAAACTAAACTAAACTATCAAATGGAAAAGAAATAAAATGAAAAAGTATACATGTAATAACAAGGAAAACAACGAACACGAACTAAACTGAACCAAATAAACACAAACAGAAAAGAAACAAAAATACAATAGGTAGGGGGAAAGATATAGAAAACAAAAGAAAATGTCAGAAAAATGGGAGATCGCGCGAGCGGCCGTCGCCCGCGCGAATCCTAATTTTTTTTTTTGAAATCGCGCCAGCGGGACCCCCCCTCGCGCCAGCGAGCTACCTCGCGCCCGCGAGGCTAGGCGCGAGTAGAACCTGAGGGCTCATATAAGGAAAAAGAAAGAAAAAAAACACTTAGGCACATTCTCGCGCCAGCGGGCCGCGCGAGCGAGGCCTCGCGCGAGCGGATCGCGCGCGCGAGAAAGGTATTTCTCGTTTTGCTTGCTCTGTTATGTATATAAATTAAAAATAAATATACTCCACCCTCCAAACCTGTCCAGAAAACTCACAAACTGACCAAAAGGACCCAAAAACAAAGAAAATAGACGACATTAAGCTTGGGTTGCCTCCCAAGAAGCGCTATCTTTTACGTCTTTAGCTAGACCGTTCTAGCTCAAGATTTTATGGAGGTTGAAAACCAGATTTTGTACCCCTAATAATATCAGGAAGAGCTCGGTGGTACGCAGAAATCACGTCGCTTTGAATTAATTCGATTGATGGTTCGTCATTATGTTCAAATCGATTTCTTACCTTCCGAGTAGATTCAGCATTAGGGTCCGAAGTATTAGGGTTCATCCACTCATCATCCGCTATATCTTTTTCGTTACTCACATTTATTTCTTTGGTAGGCTCAATATTCCGTCTTACCTCACCTTCCGCCTCACATAGGTTATCGTTGTCTTTAGGAGGTTGATCGACAGCGTTAAAAACGTTTAATTTTAATTTTATATTCCCGAACGACACTTTCATCACCCCTGTTCTACAATTGACACGTGCGTTGGCCGTGGCTAAGAATGGACGACCAAGAATAACAGGAGTGTATTTTCTAGCATCTATCACTGGTTCGGTATCAAGGACCATAAAATCAACAGGATAAAAACATTGATCAACTTTTACTAGGACGTCTTCGACGATTCCCCTAGGTACTTTGACAGAACGATCCGCTAATTGAATAGTAGCGGCCGTAGGCTTAATTTCACCTAAACCTAGTTGTTTATAGACATGATAAGGTAAGAGGTTAACACTAGCTCCTAAGTCAAGGAGAGCCCTATGAATGATAGTGTCACCTATGACACATGAAATCGTAGGCGTACCAGGATCCTTATACTTCGGAGGAGCGTGTTGGAATATAGAGCTTACTTTTTCCGTGAGGAAGACCTTTTTCGGAGTATGACTTCGTATTTTGCACTTTTGTGTACAAAGGTCTTTTAAACATTTAGCATAAGCGGGAATTTGTTTAATAGCATCGAGGAAAGGAATATTTATTTTAACTTGTTTAAACACCTCGAGTATATCTTCCATTTTTGACCCTTTCTTGGGCAAATGTGACGGTCCCTCAACGTTTGGTGGATATGGCATTCTCGGAATATAATTCGTTGGGTCCGATTCTTTTTATTTCTTATTTTGGCTCGCGTCCTCACCCTTCTTCGTATTAGAGTTGATATTCATATCTTTCACATTCTCATTCGGAATTTCTATTACCTCTTCCTCTCGTGTAGTCAACCTAGTTGATACGGCGTTTACTTGCTCATTCGACCCCTTAACCTCATATTGTCCCTTAGGGTTTTGAATTGTTTGGCTAGGCAACGTCCCCTCATTTCCATGACTCACTACAGTAGCTAGTTGTCCCATTTGGGATTCAAGCTTCGCAATGGATTGTGTGTGTGAGTGCACTATTTGTGCTTGTGCCTGTACTTGCGTTTCAATAGTCTTAAGGGACGCCAACACCTTTTCCTCAAAAGCATTACCCCTTGAAGGATTCGAATTAGGAGGGGGGTGTTGGTATTGATTAGGTTGAAACTGAGGTCGATACGTATTTGGAAAATTAGTTGCCTCATTAAGATTATTAGTATTATTTTTCCACGAGAAGTTAGGATGGTTTCTCCATGGCGCATCCGGATTATTAGTAGTTGCATTATAATTATTTCGTGGGTATTGTTGAATAGAATTAATGTGTTGCTCCACGAATTCCGGAAATTGACTTGCCGATGGACATGTAAGGATAGAATGTGAAGGATCAGAACATAATGCACAAATTTCATGAGCGGGTGAGACTGTCGTTTGGTTCATTGTCATAAGTCGGTCAAGTTTTTTAGATAATTCTTGAAATTCAATAGAATGACTCGACTCAAACTTCACCTCTCGTTTGGGTGTAAGAAGATATCCTTCCGAATGTACCGACACCGCTTGGTGCATCGAATTCTCGCTCAAAGTTTCAAAAAATTTCCAAGCCTTGTCGGCGCTTTTGTGCAAGAAGGTACCTGCACAAACGGCATCGACGGTATTCCTTACAGAGGGAATAAGCCCCTCGTAGAAGACTTGAACCAATTGCCACTTGGGAACCTGATGATGTGGGCACGAACGTAATAATTCTTTAAATTTTTCCCACTTGTCGTAAAGTGATTCCCCATCTTGCATCACAAAGTTTGTTATAGATTTTCTTATCTGATTCGTACGCATAATAGGAAAAAACTTTTGTAAAAATGCGGTGTGTAAGTCTTCCCATGTTCTAATTGTGTTTGGCTCCAAAGATTGGAGCCAATATTTAGCTTTGTCTTTTAATGAGAATGGAAAGAGCCGCATTTTTAATTCATCATCAGTAAGATTTTGAATTTTCAAAGTGGAGCATATGTCCTGAAAATCTCCTAAGTGTTTATATGGATCTTCATTTAAACGGCCATGGAAAGATGGAAGTAGCGAGATGGTAGACGACTTTATCTCAAAGTGAGATGCCGTCGCCTCCGGTAATTCAATACATGTTTGTGGCGTGTAAGTCGTCGGAATAAAATAATCTTTAAGTGGAGGAGGTGGCGGTATATTAAGATTATTCATATTAGCTCCGTTGTTATTTTGGTTATTTTCGTTATTATTTCCAATGTCTGCCATTTTAATTGGTTCTATGTTATGAAAGCGTGGTTTCTTTAGTCTTTGAAGGGTACTACGTATTTCAGACTCAAATAAAGACGTTGGTTTCGGTGTCAAATCGTCGTCTATTAAAAACCTTGTTCTAGAAGTTAAGTTTGAAGACTTATTAACTCTTAGGGTGAGTTCAAGTTCAGAGTCGAAAGGTTTTAATTCCGGTTTATTTGAACGTGTACCTAACATAAACTAAAAGAAAGAAAAGAAACTAAAAACAAAAACTGACTCAATAAATAAAAAAACAAATAGCAATCACGCAAATAAGACGACAAGCACACAACTACTATGATGCATGAATATTATCCTGTAATGCAATGACCGCGTCAAGCCCAGCGCCCCGGGTTTCCTAGCTAATGCAGTGCAATTAACCCTAAACTAATGCAAATAGCGCGTCACAGCGCCCTGACTTACAGTGGTTTAAAGCGAATTTCACAAGAGCAATTTATTTAATTTTTATTTTTATTTTTATTTGCGTAAGCTCCTTTGATGTAATTAGCTGCTCCACTCGGAAACGTTGACTACAAAATAAAAGAACAAGTTAGTAACTAAAAACAAAAACGGAAAATAAGAAAAGAAAACCTAATCTAATATTTACGAATTAACTAAACTAAGATTATAAAACTAAAGGTAGTAATGCAATCCCCGACAACGGCGCCAAAAATTGATGTTGTCAATATCAAGATGTAAAAAGTGTTCTTTACTTTTCCAAAGATTTGCAGTGTGGAAGTAAAGGTCGAACCCACAGAGATTGATTACTACAGCTCTTAATTTTAAAACCTAAGTCTAATTAATTAGGAAAAACGAATTTGAATTGGATTTAATTAAACTAATAACTATAAAAGTAAATCTAAACTATGAAAGCAATTAAAAGTGTTTTTAATGAATATGTAAAGGGAACCTAGAATTGCAAATCCACCACTAGTTCCATAATAGGAATATTTATGAATTACTTTAGCTTATTACGTTGGATGAATATGGGGAATTGTAACTACAAGCCCAATTCCTCCGACAAGAAGATAATCATGGTTCAAGCACCAACATAATCCATCTTCGGTTAGCACGAATTATCCCACACTAAACTAGGGTTGCGATCTAATCCGTCTAACCTAGGCATGGACTATTCGGATACTTGATAGCACGAATCAATAAAGCACCATCACATGTAAACAATCTAAACAAGCACAGCAAGCATAGATCGTTGAGCACATCACAGTCAAAATAGATCTAAGACAAGAATAAATTCTGAAAGTAATGATTTAATCACTAGAAGTACGATTTATTTATAAAAATCCTCTAAACATGTGACTGTCATCCATACATAATAAAACTAAAATAAAAACATAAAATACTCCCTATTACTCGTCTAGGGCTTCATTGAAACCCTAGATCTATGATCTAGCCGTCCATAGAAGTGATGGATGGCAAGTAGTTGATGGAGGAGGCCATGGGAACCCTTGGTCTTCTTCTTCTTCTCCTTGCTTCCCTCCCTTCAATGGCTGGAAGCATGTGTGTATAATAATTGCTAATAATGTCTCACAATGTCTAACCTCTAAAAATTATAAAAACTAAATATATATATATCGTTTAACACAAGCTTTGGACGCTTTTTAACCCGAAACGGACTGAAACTGATGTAATTTACAATCTAGACGTCGTTCAGCAGTTTCGTTTGCACAGGAGTCTTCAGTATACTGAAATACGCAACTTTGGTTTTTACACATATCGCGCGAGCGCGACATTTGGACTTCGCGCGCGCGGATCGCGCGAGCGATTTTGGGGATCTCGCGTGAGCGATTCTCGGATTTTCGCGCCCGCGGGTCGCGCGCGCGAACTGGCTTTTTCAGCTTCTTTCTTTGTGCTTTTTCACCCTGTTTAGCCTGGTTTACTTGATTTCTTCCAAAACCTGTCAGAAAATAGAAAACGAAGTAAAAATATACAAAAACAGGATAAAATGGTCTAACAAATGTTCGTTAAGGCGTATAATTAGGATTAGTTCTCTCCCGATCAGAAAGTTTGCAGAAGGCTATGGGAACTTCGCTCAAAATGAGTACTGCATTCACTACAACAAAATAGGCCTTTAAAGACAGAAAAAAGTGTTAAAATAGGTCACAAAATGTGTCACTAGTTGTTATACCAACACTTACTTAAGTGTCATAATAGGTGTTGTCGCTAAGCCTTGTTGAGACACTTACCCAAGTGTTGGTAACACTGTCAGTAAAGGTTACTTTATAACGACAAAGAAAAAGTGTCATTAAAAGTGTCACTAAATATTACTTTTGAAGTGACATATATTTGTGAGTAATGACAAAACAAAAGTGTCATTAGAATTGTCACTAGAAGTTACTTTTACTAACACATATAATTTTTGTGTCGCTATGAGTGTCACTAGAAAATGCACTAATTTTTTTTCCTAACAGTCTACCAAGTTTTGAACTTAAGACCTCATTGAATATGTAGCAGTCTTTATTCCGCTTGACCAAATATCCAACTTTCAACTACAAGTACGGAAATTATTTATTTGTATATAATAAAATCATGTACTATTAACATATGTTTAAAGTATTAAACACCATTAGTAATATATTTTATATTACTAATATATTTACTTATTTTTATATCATATATTACTATAGTTATTATTATTGAATTCATTTATTTAATTTATTATTTAAGTAATTAATTTTTATTAAATTTAATAATATGGAGTACTAACAAAATAATTATGTATTCAATACAAATAGAATATCAATACAGTCCAGGGGCATAGTTGTTTTTTGAACATTTAAAATGACCTTATATTTATGTTACCAAACACCTACATAATATTTTCTTCCACTATAACCACTTTTACAATACATTACCCAAACATCACGACTATTATAATCTATTCTGAAAAAAGTAATTTCAAAGCTATCGTTATCGCAATTGCAAAGCGGAAGCCACCCTAAATTGGGCTGTATATTTTCCCTTGTGTTTTCCTTCATGCTTAAATAACATTGAAGATTAAAAAAAAAATTAGACCGAATTACCGACGTCGTTTTATTAAAGTAGGGCTGAGGGCAAACGTTAAAATTTTAAATGCCGTTAATTAACAACATTGGTTTTACAAATGCTATTAATTATCGGCATTTTGTATGAAAATGATGTTAAGTATTGGCATTTAACTACCAAGCGCTGGTATTTGCAATCGCTCTTTAAAATCTTGGTAATTAACAACAGTTAATTTTTTAAAAAATGGTGGTAATTAAAGGTATATTTTTAAACGCTGGGACATACCATTTTTCTTGTTATGTTAAATTATTTATTTGTTTATTTATTGAGGCAATTCTGTCTTTATAAAGAAAAAAAATTAATAAGTGTCATTATTTTGTACTTTTGAATACACTTATTTTCTTTTGTAGAGACAGAAAATTATGTGTTTTTCAAGTAATTTCTAAAGCCAGGTTCTTTTTTCAGAGACGGACAATTATGTGTCCTTACAAATAACTTCTAAAGAAACTTATTTTCTTTTTTAAAGACAAAAATCATATGTCCTTACAAGTAACTTCTAAAGACAATTATTTTCTTTTGTAAAGACAAAAAATTATGTGTCCTTACAAGTAACTTTTAAAGACAATTATTTTCATTTGTAGAGACGAAAAATTATGTGTCGTTACAAGTAACTTCTAAAGACACTTTTATTTTTTGTCTCAAAATAAATGTCTCTATAGGTCATTTTTGTTGTAGTGATTCCATCCTCAGATCGATGGACAGACCGAGCGTGTTAATCAGATTATGGAAGATATGCTCAGAGCTTGTGCAATTGACTTTGAAGAGTCTTGGGAGACGCACTTGCCGTTGGTCGAATTTGCGTATAACAACAGTTATCACTCGAGTATTGGGATGGCACCGTTTGAAGCTTTGTATGGACGGCCATGTCGATCTCCGTTGTGTTGGGCTGAAGTGGGAGACACAGAACTTTTGGGACCAGATTTGGTGAGAGAGACCAATAAGAAGATTTCACTGGTTAGGGAAAGAATAAAAACTGCACAGAGTAGACACAAGAGTTATGCGGATTGACGTCGAAAGGATTTGGAGTTCAGTATCGGAGATCATGTACTCCTTAAGGTTTCACCCGTTCGGGGAGTGGTACGTTTTGGTTAGAAAAGAGGGAAGTTGGCACCTCGTTTCATCGGACCATTTGAGGTTTTGGAGTGAGTTGGTAAAGTGGCTTATCGACTTGCGTTGCCACCAAAGATGTCTGGTGTTCATAACGTATTCCATGTCAGTATGTTAAGGAAATACATACGGGATCCTTCGCATGTGGTTAATTTTGATGATATTGAGACAAGTCAGAGTGTTGTCTACAAGGATAGACCTGTGAGGATTCTTGACCAGAGTATCAAGAGGCTGAGAAGAAGAGACGTTCCTTTGGTTAAGGTTCAGTGGAGGCATCATGACGAGGGAGAAGCGTCATGGGAGTTAGAGTCAGACATGAGGACTAGATACCCCGAGTTGTTTCAGGATTAGTTAGCTCAGATTTCGGGGCGAAATCTCTGTTAAGGTGGGTAGAGTGTAACACCATGTAATTTCCTTTTTGTTAAGAAATGAATATTTTCATTTTATTTCTATTTATAATATTTATTTGGGGGTTAAACCATAACTTCCGAAAATATAGAAAAATATTTTCTATGATTTCAAAGCGATATCTATATTTTTGTACCAACCGGAAATTTATCCCTACGCTAATATTATTTTCTGCATGTTTATTTCAACCAGTAAATACCAGTTTTGATTTAAATCTGCGCCTTCATCGCGTTTTGGGTGTGGGAGCACGTGAGCTCAACCACACCGTGCGATCCCCATGAGTTGCTTGGAGCCCAAATAATTTTTCTCTATATATATATCACTCTCTCACAGTCACTCATTCTCTCCACTCTCTGCATCCCTCAAACTCTCTCAAATTCTCTCTTAATTCTCTCTTCCTCTCAAGAACAACATACACACACACATACAACATATACATATACACATACAAATACATACATAGTGTCATATATACATACATAATCAAGTACGGGGAAAATTCTCAACAACAGAATTGTCGACGGAACTTCGGCGGAAAACTCTCGGTCTCATTTCCCTGTATAATTAACCTCACTGAGTATTATAAACTCACTCACAATGTTTATATATGTGTATTTCAGTATATATATGTGTATATATGTGTATATATATTAACACACCATTAAAACTTGAAAAATGGAATTTTGTAAAAGTGAACCAAAATGAAATCCGTGAATTGATTATGGAAGATCTTTGTCCCAATAGGCTACGGTTCAAATCCTACGCAGTAATTCGTCTGTATCGCGACGAACGGTTGATTTAAAGTTTCGACACACTTACTTTAATCGCGAATATCTAGAGATACAATCCGTATTAGTTTAAATTGATTTCGTATTCTTAATCTACGCAGAAAACCGAAGAGATCCATATATTGCACGACATGTTTAAAACAGAATCTGAAAATGGGTAAATTTCAGTCCAGAAATTGAAAACAGGGGAAAAACGAAGAAGATGATGAAACTGCAAGAACTCGCGCGCGCGACTCGCTCGCGCGGACCGCTCGCGCGACCTGTTCTGTCCTTTCGCTCGCGCGACCCGCTCGAGCGACCCGGCCTCCCCCTCCGCTCGCGCGACCCGCTCGCGCGACACCCCCTCTCCCTCGCTCGCGCGGTCCGCTCACGCGAGGTGGCAGTTTGTATAATTTTTGGTAAGGGACTGTTTGGAAAGTGTTTTGGGAAATTTCAAGGAACTGTTTTGGCAAATATATTATTTTAAAGGTCTATGTTTTAAGAATTGTACGAACAAGAACAACTAAGGCCGAAATTTATATTCGTACAATTATCCGGCTTTGTGATTAATTAATGGTGTTATTTATGAAACATTGACATACATCTTAGGGTCGAGGTTGTGTCAACATGCATGTGTCTGAGAAAACGTGAAAAGCGTGGCGGTCTGGTGTGCGACCTCAATATCGATCGGATATTATTCCTAGTATTGGAGGCGACAGTGTCATGTACGGCTTAGATATCGATCGAATATTATTCCTGGTATCTAGGGCGCTCATTTTGGATATCGATCGGATATTATTCCTGGTATCCGAAGCGATGGTATTGAGTTATGGCTTAGATATCGATTGGATATTATTCCTGGTATCTAGGGCGCTTGTTTCGGATATCGATCGGATATTATTCCTGGTATCCGAAATGATGGTATTGAGTTCGGCTTAGATATCGATCGGATATTATTCCTGGTATCTGAAGCAATGGTATGGTGTGCTGTTTTGGTTATCGATCGGATAGTATTCCTGGTATCTGAGGTAATGGTTTGGTTGAGTCGGGTTTTGTTGAGAGAAAAGAGTCAGAAAGATGAGATGTTACACTGTTCATGCACGGTCGCATATGTATTACTTACTTTATTCCCCTGTGATTTATGTTGGAATTGGAACCTTGAATCTATTGCTTTTTAAAGTTAAATTGCACCGTTGCTTATATGCTTATATATATACATTGCGAGCACTTGTTTATTTTACTCACCAGCTTTCATAAGCTGACGGCGTTGTTGCGTCCTGGACTATATGTCCAGATTTTCAGGGTCAGGAGCAACCGGAGTTTTTCGACTATGCTAGTTAGAGGCATTGGACTTTCCAGGAGGCTGCTTTATATTTCCTATGTCTTTTAATTTGGGTTGTAATAAACTAGTTTTAGACTTTTGAATAAGGCGTTTTGTGCCTAAGTTTATGACTGCTGTAATAGTTAGTAAGTTTTAATTTTGGAGCTTATGTCTTGTTAGTATCCTTTGTTCTAGAAATGTTATTAAGATATTATTTCGCAGGGACAATTGGTCATACTCACTTGTCACGACCTACGAGTCCATAAAGGAAATTAAATGATTTCCTGAATTATGCTACGTCGGGGCGTGACAAACTCAATTGAACAAGTACCAAAAATCTCCTGAAAATATTCAGCCAAAAAAAGCTACTGAAAAAAATAGGAGAACACGCTCCACGAATTTTGGTTTTAAATTTTTTTGGCTTTTGACCATATTGTCCTCAAAAGTCCTCTTCAGTAACATATAAACATTGGTTATTTGTGAAACCCTCTTTGCCATGAGAAGCTACATATAGGAAAAAGAAGTGGGAGAAAAGATAAGAGATTTATGAAACATAGGAAAAAGAAGGGGGAGAGAAGATAAAAGATCTGTGGTGATGCATAATGTAAAATACAAGCATAGATATTCACTGATTTGCGAGTCTTTCCACTTCAAATCGCCTCCACGTGTAGTCTTCTCCTCTCTTCGTACCAGACTGTTCTTTAAAGTCACCATTACCAAATCTATGGTTCTTTTATGTGCTCCATCTAATAATAATAATAATAATAAAATATAATAATATATATGCTTTATATTTTATAATCATTCCCTACAAGTTAAAAATAATGTAGCTGGCAAAAAAAAAGTACCAATAACTATTCTAATCTACTTTGACCTAACAGTACTAGCCCACTTTTTTTAATTGTTTTTTCAAAGAAAACATGTAATTCTTATGATTGCAGTTTTGCTTACCCCATCCAAAATTGATCACATGTTGTTCACCCTCTTTTTTCATTGGCTAATGCAGTGGGACCCAAGATTAATAATTAATATTATAAATATTGGGTCTCACTGCATTAGCCAATGGGAGAGGAGAGTGAGTAAAGATGAGCATTTTTTGGATGAACAAAAATGTATTCATTTCTTATTTATGAGAAAATTGCAAATGCGTTGTTATGTAGTCAGGGTTGAGCATTTTTTTGTATTTTATTGTCAGTAGAAACCTGTTTATTTGTTTTTTTCATGCTAAATAAATAAAATGGTGAGCAACATGGATAAAATTGTAACCTCTTAAGATTTCAGTGTTTTCATTTTAGTATTATCAAACAGTGTATTTACATTTAGCATTTAAATTTCAGTACTTAAAACATTATTTACAATACTACAAATTTAGTAGCTTAAAGTTTTCAGCACTTAAAATTCAGCACTTAATTTTTAGCACTTAATTTTCAGTTTTATCAAACACACTCTGAGAGTCTAAGGGGTAAAGAATGAGAGAGATGTGGGTTTGTGTTTGGCCAAATCAGAGCTTATGTGACATAGTTTAATTGGTCAAGTACTGACAATACACACACTAAAACACCTTACAAAATACAATAATGATACACCCACATCTCCAACCACATCTCCAACCTTACCTCCAACCACATCATATACTTTAAATGCTTGTACCCTGTGCTGTTTGATTTATTCGCAGTTTTCTGTGCACCACTTACATAGCACATGGTACATGCATTTAAAGCAAGGATATGGTTGGAGGTGTGGTTGGGGATGTGGGTGTATCGTTATTGTAAAAAATATGACTGGACACATACTGAGCTCCATTAATATTATATCAATATATATAGTGCCCTTCTAATGAGGGATCTCTCATTTTAGTAAAGTGGGGACTTATGTTCTCGGTTGTTGGATTGTATTTTCATTAAGGGTACTTCTGTCATTTCACTAGCGTGACATGGATTAAATGACAATCTAATGGCCACAATAGAAGTCCTCACTTTATTAAAATGAGGAATCCCTCATTAGAAGGATTCTGTATATATATATATATATGTTTAGACACATGTGTATTAGTGCCATGTATTTGTTGTAATCGGAGAAAATGAATGCTACACCCACAAACATCCATATCTCATGTATAATCCAAATGTCTAATGCATGTAGAGGTGTCAAACGGGGCAGCCCGTCCCGTCACCTTGATGAGTTGGGTAAATTTTGGTGAGTTACAGGTCGGTTAGTGAGATAGATGGGGCGGGGTGAGTGGACTCGGTAAGGGAAATATGGTGACTCGAACCAACCCACTAATTCATTGGTCTACGAGACGAGGTGAGATGAGGTGGGGCTAGGCAACTAATTCGCGAGTTGGTTGGCAAATTGGCCCATGAGTTGATTTAAAATATCCGTTTGTTTGTTTGTTTTTTTTTTTTTTTTTAAATTTTTATTCTTTCATTTATTTTTTATTTTTTATTTCCTTAAAAAATGGTTTTAGTTTTAATAGAAATAGGTTCTTTTCTTTCAAGACGCTCTCTCTATATATTATATATATACACACACATAAACTATGACTTCTATTCTAATCTATTCTTCCATTTATGTTATATATATATATATATATAATGCAGATCAGAGAGAGAGAGTGGTAAGCTTGTATGCATGGCAAGAGAGATAAAATAGAGAGAGAATAAATGAATTAAAAAGGTTTAGAGAGAGAAAAAGAGTGTCATAGCCCATAACGCCACGCGCGGATTAGGACCGTGTAACAACGGATTACCCAAAATTAAACACCAATTTAACGTGGTTTAGAGTAATTCCCATCAGATACTTGAAAAACCACTTTCATTTAAAAACTGGTAGATCCAGTCGACTGGTCGGGGATCCGGTCGACTGGAATCGCATTTACAGAGAGCTCAATCCTAAGAATACCCTGTCCGATTCAGTATGGTCAACTGGATTGGAATTTACAGAGAGCTCAGATTTTTGAAAAGATGAACCAGTCAACTACATTGGGCAATGCAGTCGACTGGTTTTGAATCTGGTCAAAACTAGGGACGACAATTTTCCCCGCCCCGCTCCACTCCTAACGGAACGGGTTTGGAGGAGTTATAATAGGAGTAGCAATGGATTTGGTATGAAAAAAACAAAAACCCTATAGGAGTCGGGGCGGAGTTGGTATCCATGAAATACTACCATTTAAAACCTGCCCCGCCCTGATTAAATCATTAAGTTACTAAACTACCCTCATACTTACATTTATTTAAAACAAATCAGGGCATATATATACATCTCTTTCTCTTCAGTATTAATATTTAATTTCTGAATTGTGATTAACAAATTTAGAATCATTTGTGTGAGTGATTTTTAGGAAATGAAGCTAAATATAAGTGAGTTTTGAATTATAAAAGAACATTTAATTTTGGAATGGTGATTAACAAACGGAGTAGGAGTGTAATAGCAGTACCCGATAGTAAACGGAGTAGGACTGGAGTCGGAGTT
Organism: Hydrangea macrophylla; assembly: GCA_033977485.1. Classification (NCBI taxonomy): domain Eukaryota; kingdom Viridiplantae; phylum Streptophyta; class Magnoliopsida; order Cornales; family Hydrangeaceae; genus Hydrangea; species Hydrangea macrophylla. The sequence goes on along the minus strand of CM066982.1, from coordinate 118,172,250 downwards.
GGTATTTTACTTAAATGGGACGGGACAGAGTCGGAGTAGGAGGAAAATAAACGGAGTAGGAGTTGGTATAGGGGGACTCCATACCAACTCCGACTCGTTACCATTCCTAGTAAAAACTGTTATGAAATAATGGCAAATCCAGTCGACTGTATACCCGATTAGTCGACTGGTTTGCACCAGCAGAGCATTCTGTAGCAAGCTAGTAAGCAAACCTTAACAAAACCTCAAAGCATGAAACACAATCCAAAAACAAACCCAGAGTATGATGGACATATCCATTAACATAATTCATCTCTCACAACCTTACCACATGAGTTCCAAGTTATAATTTACCTAACTCACCAACTACAAGTCTTCTAACTACATAGTTCTAGAATCCCAAGTATTACTCCATAACACAACCAATTACAGAAGAACAAAATGGTATCTCACAACCCTTTCTTGTGCTCATCTCATCTCTCTAGAATCTGTTCCGAACCTGCGGTGTTTGTTATTTACCACAACAGAAAAGGAAAACGGTTTTCTTAAGCATTACGCTTAGTGAGCAATCTAAACATGACTGAATGCTTAACATGTGCAATGCTATAATTTAACACATAACACATGTCCGTGATCGCTGAACTACCGGTTCAATGATTTATTCAGTCCCAACGACCTTCCATTGGCCCCGCGGTCACTTCTATTCATTGGGCATCTGTTCTCAAATAGATTTCTTCTCCTTCTCCTCCCTTATTACTCACAACAATGAATCATTTCCCCAGGTATCCATTGATCATTACATAATCACATAACCACATAAGCATGGCAACCTTTATATAATTGGCATGTTACTCACAATTCTAGCATAATCTTGACTTCTAAGCACGAATTTACCAATTCTATTCATACTTTATCATTTAACACATTAAACCACAATCAATTTCATTTAGAAAACTCACCTTATCAATTCCTACCCAAATAAACATAGAAATGCAGAATTTCATCAAATTCCAGCTCAATTCTCACTCCAGAGTAATTCCCACATGTTTTCGGTGAACAGTATGTCACCGATTAAAATGAGTCACTAAAATTGACGATTAAAACATAAATGAAAGGTTTCAAAATGACCGTCTCACCTACACGAGTCCGAAAATGGCTTCGGTTCCTAAATTAGATGAACGACAGAACGGCGTAAAAACGTTGTCGGATCGCTCTCTCTCTCTCTCTAACTTTTTTTTTGTTTGTTTATTAAATTGAGAGACACATGTCTCCTTCAAATCAGTTCAAGTGGTGACATGTTCACACACCCCCAAATGTTTTATTAACTACACAATTAATTAAGTGGGTATTTGTCTAAGTTTCGTATGGGTCCCAAACGTGGTCCCAAATATGTTATAAAGTTGTTAACATACCTACTAATTATGAACCTTTTTCAGAAACACTCTCACATGGGTAACTAAACTGGTACCAAAATGTAACACATATAGCAATATAACATAAAAGCAACTTTAAACTTTTAGTCATTTAATCATATAAATGCATCTTGCATGTAAATGCAAGGTATATTGTTTGGCCCTTCATTGGATCCCACTTCAATACTTGTCCCACCTCACTAGGGATTTCCAACTGTGTTCCTATCTGAACACTTTTCATCGGTGAGTCCACAATCTCACCTTAAATCAATATACGCACTAATTATATTAACTAATGCATATTAATAATATAATAACCCTCTTTTTCGGGTACATGTATTATTGTAACACCGGCTCTTTTACCTGTATTTATCTCTATATGGATGTATTTTTCGTATTTTTTGTACGTATATGTCAGATGCAATCGTATGAATAAACTCTGGTTGCAACTCTAAAGGATGTTTATATACTGGAACTCTTTTTGAACCTTGAAACCTTAGAAAAATAACTGCATTAGAAGCCCCGAATGCTCGAGCTCCTTGGAGTGCTCGAGCCAAGTGTGAGCACTCGAGTCATTAAAAGAGTAAAATGACTATTTTATCCCTGGACCTCTAAACTCTATAAATACCCGTGCAATCCCAACATTTATTATGTTCGTTAACTCTACATATAGAAACTTCATTAGAGAGAGACAGAGAGTTTTGAAAGCTTATACATTCTTCATACAAATCCTCATCCATTTACCATGTATGTCCACAAATCCATGATCCAACCACCTTCACATGCATATACACACACATATACACTTGCATGAAGTTCCAAAATTGTTGAAGATCAAAGTGCATAAGAAGGAGTTTGGAAGTCTTAGAGCTTACTAGAAGTTATATTGGAGCTAGATCATCAAGCACACACACATATTCATCATCTTTTACATCATATTGATCATCTAGAACTTGGTGAGTACTCTTACTCACTCTTAAATCATGTTTTCTAAAGTTTATTGATGATCTAGTGGCTTGCATGTAACATGCGAGATGTTTAGAAATGAATTTATGTTATAAAACTACCAAACTGCTAAGAAACTGTCAAACTCAAGCGCTCGAGTCCAACGAATAGGCCAGGCCGGAGTGCTCGAGAGGCTTGAGCACTCAAGTTTAGCAGTATTCAAAAGAATGGCTTATTGCATGTTAAATTTAGAATGATCCATGCTGTTATTGTTGTACTTTGATCTATTAAAGTTGTACATAGACCTTGTTGTTAACATCTGTATATGCACGTACAATCTGTGAATTCTGGATGTTGTACCGTATACTGATTTGCACTGTACCTTGGAAATGGACAAGTTTTATAATGAAAAGACTAAGGGATCCTGGAAATTACGAAGGCGAGTGCTCGAGCTCACTGTTTCAAGAAATTGATGTTTTCTTTAATAAGAGGATATACGGATTGGTAAGAATTATGCGTACGAAACACCTGAACTTTGAGAGTAATAATACGATAATATGATAATCTATTAATAATGCGCGTTAATGACTTGTACCACGTGCATTAGTTGATGATGCATAAGCCTCACTAATTCTAATAACGAGGCGATCTGTCACGCCTCGGATCTACACATGTGAACCCAAGACACGTGGCACGCCACCAAGGCCTTCAAACAACAAGTTACACGTGAAAAGGAGGAAAAACACGCTCAAATAAACCTTTGGGTTAGACAAAACAAGCCCAAGGGTAAAATGGTCATTAGTAAGGTATAGCAAATTTTATACCAAAAGATAAGTTTTTGAGTCCCGGTTCCAACGCAAAAAACAGCGCGCGAAACCGAGTTTTTTAGAGAGAGTTATGTCCGTTTTTGTGAAGGTCAACAGTGCAGCAAAATTGTGAGCGGATCGATCCGCTCAAAAGCCGGATCGATCCATCTTGAGATTTTGCTATCAGAATGCCCCCGAAAAAGGGTGGATCGATCCCCTCTTTAACCCGGATCGATCCGGGCTCTACAGAAGTCATTTTTACTGTCAAAACACTGCTTAAACATGCCCAAACATTACCATAATCAAACCAAACCTCATGGGGACTTCCAAAAACACTTCAAAATCATTTCTAAACCATTTCTAAACATTCCCAAGGGACTCTAACATGTTCATATACAATAAACAAGATATGAAATGCAATCTCTCCCCCATAATCCCCAAATCTCTCCCAAATACTCCCAATGCTACTATGATCAACCAAAACATGTTTTTAAACCAAATTTTCATTCAAACATGCCCAAAACTACATTATCAAGGCATGGAAGATACCAACCACATTCTAAGCTTCAATTACAATATTTACACAAGTCTTGGAGCGATTAAACCAAAACTAACATGTCTCTCCAAGTTTCAACATAAATCCAAGTTAACTATTACAAACCATAAGTTTTGCACCAAATCTATAAGTTTAGCTCAAAAACAACTATATACATGAAACTACAACATTTACAAGTTTCCTCGACTCCACGAACCCCAAGCTCATCTCCCCGGATTCTCGCCGTCGTGCACACCTACAATGGTTATTCAATAACCACTACAATATATAAGCTATATGCTTAGTGAGAGATATCAATCAAGCACACAGATGACATATCATGTTTATATTCAACTCAACAAGTAAATTGATCTCCGGATAAGCAAGTATTTCCTCCGCCACTACCCGCAAGTCCGCGACTCTCCCAATAGTCCACGGCACAAGCCAATGACCCACGCCACCCATGTGCGGTCTAATGCCGTTGTCGGCAACAAGTGGTCGTCACCACGGAACAATCTCATGGCGGATTCATACGAGCTTTCCTTTGACCCAAATAGGCAACTAAGCATGCTCACATAAACATAACACCGTGCTTTTCACGTAATTATAGCTAAACATAGTAATTAAGCTAAATAGGCATGTGATTTACACCCAAATGAACACAAACACAAATCTCATCCAAAAACAAGATTGAAACCACTCACCTCTTAGCAATTCGTTCCTAGTTGTGAAATTGAAGCCCAAATCTACTCCGGGTTAAAATCCTACATGAATTCGACCAACTACAGGTTACCGCTCCGAATTGGGTCTCGAAAATTACAACGATTTTACTCAATAAAATCAGTACCAAAACGTAGAACTCACCTCTACGAGTCCAAATCCGATCTCGGAATTAAAATTGGATGTCGAACGCGCCGTCAATCGCCGTCGAGAGCGTCGTCGAATTCCGTCGTCAATTCTCGTTCTAACATCTCCTGTAAATCCTTGTGTATTGCCTTAGCCTTAGGAAGAAGAAGACTCCAAGGTGATGAGTCATAATACATGTGTCATTTCACATGTATCCCAAGGTTTGTAATTTTATTATGACCTCCCCCAAATTTTATTAGTTTGCAATTATACCCCTACTAGCTTTAGAATTATCCCAAACTTAAATAAGTGTTTGTCTATGTCTCGCGTGGATCCCGTAAGTGGTCCCACATAATTATATGAAGTTACTAATTAGCCTACTAATTATATAACGTGTTCATTTCGTCCTCACCAAGGTATCTCAAATAACCACATAAATGGTCTCTAATAATAAACAATATATTCTAAACAACATATAAATATCTCACATATGCCTTAATAAACATTTAAGCACATAAGGGTGATTCCACCATCTTTGTCCCATCACAATGGAACTTTCTTAACTCATGTCCCAATTTGGGATTGCCACATTAGCCAACTTTGGGTTCCCAATTTGGACACCCACAATCAACTAGTGAGTTAAAACTCACTTAAACATGTGTTAATAAACACCAATTAATTATGCTAATGCACGCCTAAATCATGATTAACAATTAATCGCGGGAGTGGGTGTTACACGATCATATTTATCAGTCTGGTTCTTGTGTTTCGCCCGTAAATGAGTTATGAGTTATGTAGCGTGGTAGAGATGTCACCGTAGCCATAAGGGTAATGACGACAAGGGTAGTCGTACCTTATCGGTACAGTTTGTTGTGGATGCCATGGTGGAAAGAGTAGTAGTAGTACCTTGTCGGTACTGTCAAGTCAGTTGTGTTGAGATGGTTAACAGGCTAACCCAGGCTAACCCAGGCTGAATGGAATAAGATTGGGGTTACCAATTGGTGAGGCCGTAAAGCAGATGTCAAGTATGTGGCCGTAAGGCAAAGATGACAACATGGTAACCTAACGGCCGTAAGGCAGAGATATTCCAGGCCAACGGTTGTAGACACCCCAATTTTGGCCAAACGTCAAATCCAGGGATTGGTTACCTCTCAAAGACCGATGATGACGATGTCCGTGATGTTCGAAGATTTTCCAAAAAATTCAAAATCTTCAAGATGTTCTTTAAGATAAAAATTAAAAATAAAGGGAAAGGATTCGGGCATTCAGGGGAAACCCGAACGACGAAGAACGTGTGAGAAACCTAGTCTGGGAATCCGTTTTCTTTTTTTGAAAAAAAGAGAGAATTAATAAACAAAAAAAGGAGAGAGAGAGAGAGAGAGAGAGAGAGAGAGAGAGAGAGAGTTTCCTTGGAAGAAAATGGGAGGACAAAATAAATGAAAAGATTTTTGAAAAAGAGAAAATACAAAAGAAAATAGTATATTCAAATATATACCATGCACATGGTTGATAGCATGCACATGGGGGATCTTAATGCAAATATGTATACATAGAATAAAAATTCTTTGGTTTACACCAACATATTATTTGAAAATTAAAAAGAAGGACAAAAATCAGTTAGCCCCGGCACGCGGAAAATGCGGCGGCACTCTCTATTTGCCGCCCGGCACTCAGAGAGTGCCGCCCGGCAGTCAGTGAATGCCGCCGGGACCCGTCGAGTGCCGCTGGCTGTAACAGACTGCATCTTCTCACATGTTCTAGAAGAAAACCTTGCACATGGGTCTCCACCCGAATTTACCCATCTATCCCTGAAATAATGGCCTATATAAACAAAACCTTCTCTTCCATTTTGGGGGACTTAACTTGGAAATCAAGATATACACATACACAAGAATGATATAGATTTTTAGAGAGAGAGAAAAGAGGAATTTCTTGAAGAACTTGAAGAACTTTGAAGAGAATTTGGAAATCTTGGAAGATCTTCACAAGAAGTTGAAGAAATACTTGAGGTCATAGAGGTAACCTCTTAATCCTTGATAGAATTAAGGCAATTCAATCACAAGTTCATAGTTCTAGGAACTTTTTCACATTTTCAAAACCTCTCTTCTTATCCCATTTCATCACACACCACCAAGAACTTGTGATTGAATGTCATGACATTTCATCAATTTGGATCTAATTAATGCTTTGGGTTTAAGACAAATTCAACTTTGAAAAGTTTGTATTCTTAGTTTTCTAAGTAATCCTTGATTTTCCTTATTTCTATTTCATTCAAAAGGTGCATGAGGTCTTCCATATCTCATTGAACCTCTTTGAGTTTGATTCCTTAATTTCCTATGATCTTATGATCCATATGGAGATTAGAATGAATCATAGTCCTAATCTACATATAATTAGTGAGATTCAAGTCTTAATCCATGACTTGAACCTCCTCACTAAGAACCTTATGGAATCCTTACCATATTCCAATGAGGTTTGAGTAGATTTTAACTTCTTTGTCCTCCAATGACCATCAAATGGTAGGAGAAATGTGTTAGTTCAAGTCTACTCCCATGGCTTAGACTAATCTTTCCCATAGGTTTTGGGAAGTTCTTCATACTTCATCTAAAACCTACATGTATGTGTGTCTCTAGTCTCTTATGACCATCAAATGGTAGGACTGATAAGTTGAATTCAAGCTTGGGTCCATAGGTTTGAATTCTTTATTTGAGGGTTTTGTGAAGTTCATTTCAATACTTCATCAAGATCCATAAGTGTAAGGTGTCTTTAAACTCCAATGACCATTAAGTGGTAGGAGTAGTGATACGAATCCAAACTTTTATCCATGAATTTGAGTTCATTGTTCTTTAGATCTTGTGAAGTCCATGCCATACTTCATTAAAATCTATGAGTATATATGTCTCTTAGTCTTCAATGACCATCAAATGGTAGAAGAAGTAGTTTGGTTTGAGCCCAACTTCATGTTTTTTAATAGTTAAGGCCAACCAACAAAGTTGAACTAGCAAAATGAAAACAGTGGGCTCACAAACTGTTTTCGATCAAAGATTTTTAGTTCGAAATCTAACCGTTGAAATCAAGTGAAACCAACGGGAAAGTGTCAGTAATACATTGTTTTACCACTGTAATTTTTGTTTTGGTAAGATTTTATGCTTAGAATGGTTTGATCATGAGTTTTGTGAGACAACCACAATCTGTCCAGAATTTCAGAATAGTTTCAGAACAGCAAATCGGTTTTAAAATTGATAGATCAGAGCTCTAACCAAGTTTTCATGACCTTTAATAATTGTTTATAAGAACCTTAATGTGTTAGGAAGGTTCCCTAAAAAGAATGAAGCAATTCGGATTTGTTTGCTATTTTTAAAAAATCATGCAAGATCTCTGGACAGAAGGTTGTAGAATGCTGAGTGATGTCTAGTGTTTTCCATATTCCCGGAGATCTAACCGTTCAAACCTTGATTGTCTTTTTGGGTTTGAAACTAGACTCACAGAGGAATAACATATCCAAAAGTCATTAAGATCCAACCGTTGGAAGTATTTGATTTCTATTTTTTATGATCTGGTTTGCTCTCTGTAATTCATGAAAAACTGATACTGTTTTTATCTAATCTTATTTATTTCAACTCAAATGGTTCCCTAATGTCTTGGGACCCAAATCATGTTTTGAATAAGGATAATTTAGTTTAAATCCAGAGGCTAAGTGATCCAAATTAGTGAATACATTCATGTCTCATTCTTGTTCATAACTATTCTTTCATTCATATACATTGATGCTTACAATTAGATCATATACATTGATGCTTACAATTAGAGCTAGTTCTTGGATAAAGTTGGACTTAGTTGAAAAGTTAGACTTAGTTGAATTTAATTGAACATGACTTATGATTAATTATTCTTTGATATTATATCTTGTCTAAGGCATGTGTACTAACCTTTGTTTTTGTAGCGCATTTGAGGTACAACTTCTCATCCCTTCTCTAGTTTAATTCATTCCTTTGATTTTTGAATTGATTTTCGACTCCATGTGCGATACTTTAGACTAGGTCTTGCCTTATGTGTTTATATGTGATAGAGACCTTTTAGGATTTCTATTCTCGCATGCATTGCACGTTTAATATTCGCGGCCGGATCCCGGGTATGTTTTCTAGTTCTCTATTGCATATCATGTTGCTTGCTACTTGAATTACGTGGCTTATGAATGATATTTTACCGTTAGCAATTTTACACCATTTCCAACATGCTTGTGTAATGTATATGTACATATGTATTAATTGAGGGCACACTTAGATTATTAATTCGATTAAAAGGATGATGAGTAGAGGCCTATCACGAGATATGATGAAAGGGGGTGTTTTAGTCCGTCGGGCTCCTTCTCCTTTCATTCCATAATCCCCGGACCCAGTTTATCTTTGGTTTCGCATAAGATCAGTTTGCTTTTAAAATGGTTTCTTAATTTTCCTTTTAAAAAAATTAAGTGGCAACTCATTTGTTTTTAGAAATTGATTTTGAAAAGCTGTGGGTAAAAGAAAGAATAACCTGCGATATCCACAATCTGGCGACTCTGCTGGGGATCTAACCCAGAATATCTGGTTTCGCAGACCAGCATTTTGGATTTTGGGTTCACTCGAGGATTAGACTTGAAAGCATCCTTTTAATCAAATTAATTAATTTTTGTGTGCCCGTTGCATTGCACTTGCATATCTCACCAGTCGATTGCACGGACCCATGACCTTGGAGGCTCGGGACAACCCGGTCGGTCAAGCCATCATGGGGCCGTGTGATCACCCTTGATCTTGTACCATGTTTTGGTATATGAAGCATCCTATCGGGTGTGTGTCAAGGGTCCCTTATTCGACCAAAACCCGGCCTTTGCATAAAAACCTCTATAGAACCTTTCGATCTTAGGAAATCAATTCTCGATTAGGATTTATGTGCTAGGGAGTTTTGTATGTCCGAAAGGGATTATTTGAGATGATGACGATGCTTACTTGATGAAAGATGTTTAACCCTTTAATCACCTTTTAGCAATTCCTTCTCATGTCCCACGACATTTGGGAACATGCTGAATCTTGATTATATGATTACATCTCTTACATCTTGTTAACTAAGCATCATTGACCTTGTATGCATCCGAATTCATGAAGAGTACGACAACAATCCGATCATGTGATCCTCACACCCAAAGAATTTTAAATACGTCTTTGGAAGCAAATAGATTTTTGCTATCTCTATTCCAAGGTATTCAATCGTTCTTTAAAAAAAATCTTTGGAGTTCACTTTTTGATTAAAATTTCAAGTCAACCATCTTTGAAGGAAGAACCCAAAAATTCTTGAAAGATTTTGAAAAGTTTCACCAACTAAAGAAACGCTTTTCAAAGCAAAATTCCGACCCAATCACCTTTTGGTTGAGGAATATAATCCAAAATTCTTGAGAAATGTATTTGAGAGATCTCCCCAATTAAAGAAATGCTTTTCAAATGAATTTCAAAGCAAAGTTTCAACCTAATCATTTTTTTTGTTGTTGAGAAATGTTGTTGCCTTTAAAGGAAAGCTTCTTAAGAATTTGAAAGATCCCATCATCTATGGAAATGCTTGTCAAATGAATTTCAAAAATTCTAAAATTTTCAAACTTTGAAGGGGTAAAGAGGATCACAGTGAAAGGAGAAATTAGCGCACTTGACATGGGTGAGGATTTTTGTGCTTATATGTTTATGTGTTAGGATTAGAATTTTCCTTTCTTTTGCATATAGAGTAGGCACACACATACACTTGCATTTCATCTGTGCACCATGTGCGCGGTGCATGCATTTAGCCACATCAAATCATCAAAGCATTGCATGCATATAGAATACAATTTACACCATCCTCTTTCCAGTCAAGATCAAAGTAATCCAATAATTCCTCAAAATTCCTTGCCTCCTGAAAATCAATTCTGCATGTGAACCTTTTACCTCTTTATGTGTTGGATTTGTAGAAAGAGTGGAACAACTAGATCCCCTGGTGAGGACACTTCTAACCTTCTTGGGTTCATCTCTCTTGATTTAAAGGAGAAAATATTTTTGCACACATGCTGTTGGGGAGTGATGAACTCGAAGGTTCAAATGATGATAGTAGGGTGATAGTGTTTGGGAACACTGTTGTTGAAGCGAATGTGGATTCTCTTGGGGACCCAGTAAATTGAAAATCATATGTGACACTCCAATTGAGACCAAGTCTAGTCCGGTAGTCGAGTCATGTCAAGTAGGAGTTAAGTGTCAAGTCCAGTCGAGTCTTTGAGTCAGTCGGTTATCGAGTTTTTTTTTTTTTTTTTTAAGTCTTTTTTTATCGAGTCAAGTGATGTAATCCTTTTTCACTACTAGTTGAATAAAATCTCATTCTGTTTGATTCAGTGTGCCAAGTCGTGAATGTATGGATCATTAAGCCAAGAAAGAAAAAAAGAAGAGAAAAAATAAAAATCATTTTTCAAATGATCATGGAAAATACTTTGTTAATAAATCTTTGCATTAAAAAGGATCCCCAAATGATCAAAGCAAATTTTGTGCCAAATCCAAGGAGGAGTAGAGAATTGATTAGCTTTACTTTAAGAATTTAATCTTGAAAAGATGAACTTGGAACTTGAAGTTTGCTCACCATCCCCTTTTCTTAAATACTAAGCCTAAAAGATGAGCCCAACCAGTCCAAAGTCATAACTTGATCCTTGATGGTAGCCAAATGTTTTAAATGAACTTCTTCTTCCAAAAAAAAAAAGAAAAAAAAAAGAAGAAAAGAAAGAGCTCGCTAGGATGAAAACCCAAAAGGGCGCCTAGGCAAAAGTGAGAGCACGAAAAAAAAAAAGAGAAATTAAAAAAAAAAAAAAAAAAAAAGAGAGAAGAAAAAGATGAAGGAGCTCGCTAGGATGAAAACCCGAAAGGGCGCCTAGGCAAAAGTTCGAGCAAGAATGAGATGCGTGTTGATTTCAAAATTCGAATCCTAGCAAGTCAAAATCATGAAGAGAATAAGAGATAGTGAGGTAGAGAAAAGAAAGGAAAGAGAAAAGAAAAGGCAAAGAATAAATAAGATTGAGAATTCTTGAGCACTTCAAAGTACATCATTGGTAGATGAATTATCCCAAAGCTTTGTGTTGTTCTCAACAAAGAAAATAAATTGGAAAGAGAGATTTGAAAGTATCAATTAGTATCAAAATTTTGTGAGAGGCTCATGGCTAAGTGGGCCTATAACAATGCAAAAGTATCTTTAAGAAAAATAAAGAGTGATTTGGAGGGCTGCTATTGCTTTATGAGTATGGTAGAGTATGATTTAAACACGATGTGTTATAATAGTTGTAAAGATTGACTGGCTAGTGAAAAGGTGAAAAGAATCGACCGCCATAAAAAAAAAAAAGAAAAAAATAAAAAATAAATAAAAGGGAGACGTAGTTCATGTTCTCATCATTTTGTTCAAAAGCTACCACAAGGAATCTGTTTTAGAAAATCTGCCCAGAAAAAAGCACTCATTGGACTCAAATGAAAACATGGCTCGAAAAGCCCATAATTCTTGAAGCCTTATTCTTTCAAGACCTCCAGAGTCGATGAACTACGTTTTGACCTGATTCCCACTTGGGGATACGTAGGCAACCGGCTCGGTTCAGTCATCACCCCATCATCTCATGCTATCTTTCATTCAGGCCTTGGCCGAACTACTTTGGACCTGATTCCCACTTGGGGATAAGTAGGCGAACCTTCCAAGGTTCTTAGTCCATAACCATCCCTAAACCATGAGCATCACCCTTTGTGCCTTTGGTTTCCTTTCTTCAGACTAGGGGCAAACTTAGGTAAGTTTGCCCGAAGCCACATATATATCGCCAAACCAGGGGCAAACTTCATTTGCTGAACACCTCATTTAATCCCAAAAGCAATGCCTCCGAGTCCTACTCAAACTAGGGGCAAACTTCATTTGCCAAAATCCCTCTATGTCAGAGAAAAGTTTTCGAGTAATCGAGTTTGTTTTGAAATGGATTGAAATAGATCGTCTTTTATTCTCTAAGCTAAAGCACTAATCTGAAGCGCACTCTGGATAGGCAAAGAATCAGCTAACTCAAAAAGAGAACCTTCAAAGTTTAGATTTGTCAGAAAAGTACTAACATTGTAAGATGATGAATAAATGAAAGGTAAGATGATATATTGTTCACGATGAAAGCACATTGATTCATAATAATACAGAGTTTGATTCAGTCGCTTGTGTAATCACTTTGTCAAGATTGTCCCCCTTTGATGAGTCAATAATGGTCTCAATTGTATGGGTTTAAGATGATGAATAAAGATTAGAAGAGTCTCCATGAGTATCCCAAGAGCAATGCAAGCAGGATTTTTAAACACTATCATAACACAATGCTAAAGTGGAAATATGAAGGGTCCAAGACTAGGGGCATAGGTGGCTTCCCTCTTTTTTAAAAAAATAAAATAAAATAAAATAATCATCATCTTTTTATTTATTTCAAGGGTCCGCAGATGCAGGAAATCATTTTCTCCAAAGCCCATTTTCGTGGCAAAAATATCTTCGAAAGCCCATTCATATGGCACCCTCTCATCAAAAGTCCACTTTCGTGGTGACCACTATTATAAGCCCACTTTTGTGGCGATCCCATCATAAGCCCATTCACATGGCACTCTTTCATCGAAAGCCTACTTTCAGGGAAACTCTCGTTATAAGCCCATTTATGTGGCAGTTTCATCCATGAAAGCCCACCCCGGTGGCACTCTTTTAGCTAAACCAACGCTCATGGCAAGTTCATACACATAAGCCCACTTTGTGGCAAACATACCTTATAAGCCCACTTCCGTTGAAATCAAGTGAAACCAACGGGAAAGTGTCAGTAATACATTGTTTTACCACTGTAATTTTTGTTTTGGTAAGATTTTATGCTTAGAATGGTTTGATCATGAGTTTTGTGAGACAACCACAATCTGTCCAGAATTTCAGAATAGTTTCAGAACAGCAAATCGGTTTTAAAATTGATAGATCAGAGCTCTAACCAAGTTTTCATGACCTTTAATAATTGTTTATAAGAACCTTAATGTGTTAGGAAGGTTCCCTAAAAAGAATGAAGCAATTCGGATTTGTTTGCTATTTTTAAAAAATCATGCAAGATCTCTGGACAGAAGGTTGTAGAATGCTGAGTGATGTCTAGTGTTTTCCATATTCCCGGAGATCTAACCGTTCAAACCTTGATTGTCTTTTTGGGTTTGAAACTAGACTCACAGAGGAATAACATATCCAAAAGTCATTAAGATCCAACCGTTGGAAGTATTTGATTTCTATTTTTTATGATCTGGTTTGCTCTCTGTAATTCATGAAAAACTGATACTGTTTTTATCTAATCTTATTTATTTCAACTCAAATGGTTCCCTAATGTCTTGGGACCCAAATCATGTTTTGAATAAGGATAATTTAGTTTAAATCCAGAGGCTAAGTGATCCAAATTAGTGAATACATTCATGTCTCATTCTTGTTCATAACTATTCTTTCATTCATATACATTGATGCTTACAATTAGATCATATACATTGATGCTTACAATTAGAGCTAGTTCTTGGATAAAGTTGGACTTAGTTGAAAAGTTAGACTTAGTTGAATTTAATTGAACATGACTTATGATTAATTATTCTTTGATATTATATCTTGTCTAAGGCATGTGTACTAACCTTTGTTTTTGTAGCGCATTTGAGGTACAACTTCTCATCCCTTCTCTAGTTTAATTCATTCCTTTGATTTTTGAATTGATTTTCGACTCCATGTGCGATACTTTAGACTAGGTCTTGCCTTATGTGTTTATATGTGATAGAGACCTTTTAGGATTTCTATTCTCGCATGCATTGCACGTTTAATATTCGCGGCCGGATCCCGGGTATGTTTTCTAGTTCTCTATTGCATATCATGTTGCTTGCTACTTGAATTACGTGGCTTATGAATGATATTTTACCGTTAGCAATTTTACACCATTTCCAACATGCTTGTGTAATGTATATGTACATATGTATTAATTGAGGGCACACTTAGATTATTAATTCGATTAAAAGGATGATGAGTAGAGGCCTATCACGAGATATGATGAAAGGGGGTGTTTTAGTCCGTCGGGCTCCTTCTCCTTTCATTCCATAATCCCCGGACCCAGTTTATCTTTGGTTTCGCATAAGATCAGTTTGCTTTTAAAATGGTTTCTTAATTTTCCTTTTAAAAAAATTAAGTGGCAACTCATTTGTTTTTAGAAATTGATTTTGAAAAGCTGTGGGTAAAAGAAAGAATAACCTGCGATATCCACAATCTGGCGACTCTGCTGGGGATCTAACCCAGAATATCTGGTTTCGCAGACCAGCATTTTGGATTTTGGGTTCACTCGAGGATTAGACTTGAAAGCATCCTTTTAATCAAATTAATTAATTTTTGTGTGCCCGTTGCATTGCACTTGCATATCTCACCAGTCGATTGCACGGACCCATGACCTTGGAGGCTCGGGACAACCCGGTCGGTCAAGCCATCATGGGGCCGTGTGATCACCCTTGATCTTGTACCATGTTTTGGTATATGAAGCATCCTATCGGGTGTGTGTCAAGGGTCCCTTATTCGACCAAAACCCGGCCTTTGCATAAAAACCTCTATAGAACCTTTCGATCTTAGGAAATCAATTCTCGATTAGGATTTATGTGCTAGGGAGTTTTGTATGTCCGAAAGGGATTATTTGAGATGATGACGATGCTTACTTGATGAAAGATGTTTAACCCTTTAATCACCTTTTAGCAATTCCTTCTCATGTCCCACGACATTTGGGAACATGCTGAATCTTGATTATATGATTACATCTCTTACATCTTGTTAACTAAGCATCATTGACCTTGTATGCATCCGAATTCATGAAGAGTACGACAACAATCCGATCATGTGATCCTCACACCCAAAGAATTTTAAATACGTCTTTGGAAGCAAATAGATTTTTGCTATCTTTATTCCAAGGTATTCAATCGTTCTTTAAAAAAAATCTTTGGAGTTCACTTTTTGATTAAAATTTCAAGTCAACCATCTTTGAAGGAAGAACCCAAAAATTCTTGAAAGATTTTGAAAAGTTTCACCAACTAAAGAAACGCTTTTCAAAGCAAAATTCCGACCCAATCACCTTTTGGTTGAGGAATATAATCCAAAATTCTTGAGAAATGTATTTGAGAGATCTCCCCAATTAAAGAAATGCTTTTCAAATGAATTTCAAAGCAAAGTTTCAACCTAATCATTTTTTTTGTTGTTGAGAAATGTTGTTGCCTTTAAAGGAAAGCTTCTTAAGAATTTGAAAGATCCCATCATCTATGGAAATGCTTGTCAAATGAATTTCAAAAATTCTAAAATTTTCAAACTTTGAAGGGGTAAAGAGGATCACAGTGAAAGGAGAAATTAGCGCACTTGACATGGGTGAGGATTTTTGTGCTTATATGTTTATGTGTTAGGATTAGAATTTTCCTTTCTTTTGCATATAGAGTAGGCACACACATACACTTGCATTTCATCTGTGCACCATGTGCGCGGTGCATGCATTTAGCCACATCAAATCATCAAAGCATTGCATGCATATAGAATACAATTTACACCATCCTCTTTCCAGTCAAGATCAAAGTAATCCAATAATTCCTCAAAATTCCTTGCCTCCTGAAAATCAATTCTGCATGTGAACCTTTTACCTCTTTATGTGTTGGATTTGTAGAAAGAGTGGAACAACTAGATCCCCTGGTGAGGACACTTCTAACCTTCTTGGGTTCATCTCTCTTGATTTAAAGGAGAAAATATTTTTGCACACATGCTGTTGGGGAGTGATGAACTCGAAGGTTCAAATGATGATAGTAGGGTGATAGTGTTTGGGAACACTGTTGTTGAAGCGAATGTGGATTCTCTTGGGGACCCAGTAAATTGAAAATCATATGTGACACTCCAATTGAGACCAAGTCTAGTCCGGTAGTCGAGTCATGTCAAGTAGGAGTTAAGTGTCAAGTCCAGTCGAGTCTTTGAGTCAGTCGGTTATCGAGTTTTTTTTTTTTTTTTTTAAGTCTTTTTTTATCGAGTCAAGTGATGTAATCCTTTTTCACTACTAGTTGAATAAAATCTCATTCTGTTTGATTCAGTGTGCCAAGTCGTGAATGTATGGATCATTAAGCCAAGAAAGAAAAAAAGAAGAGAAAAAATAAAAATCATTTTTCAAATGATCATGGAAAATACTTTGTTAATAAATCTTTGCATTAAAAAGGATCCCCAAATGATCAAAGCAAATTTTGTGCCAAATCCAAGGAGGAGTAGAGAATTGATTAGCTTTACTTTAAGAATTTAATCTTGAAAAGATGAACTTGGAACTTGAAGTTTGCTCACCATCCCCTTTTCTTAAATACTAAGCCTAAAAGATGAGCCCAACCAGTCCAAAGTCATAACTTGATCCTTGATGGTAGCCAAATGTTTTAAATGAACTTCTTCTTCCAAAAAAAAAAAGAAAAAAAAAAGAAGAAAAGAAAGAGCTCGCTAGGATGAAAACCCAAAAGGGCGCCTAGGCAAAAGTGAGAGCACGAAAAAAAAAAAGAGAAATTAAAAAAAAAAAAAAAAAAAAAGAGAGAAGAAAAAGATGAAGGAGCTCGCTAGGATGAAAACCCGAAAGGGCGCCTAGGCAAAAGTTCGAGCAAGAATGAGATGCGTGTTGATTTCAAAATTCGAATCCTAGCAAGTCAAAATCATGAAGAGAATAAGAGATAGTGAGGTAGAGAAAAGAAAGGAAAGAGAAAAGAAAAGGCAAAGAATAAATAAGATTGAGAATTCTTGAGCACTTCAAAGTACATCATTGGTAGATGAATTATCCCAAAGCTTTGTGTTGTTCTCAACAAAGAAAATAAATTGGAAAGAGAGATTTGAAAGTATCAATTAGTATCAAAATTTTGTGAGAGGCTCATGGCTAAGTGGGCCTATAACAATGCAAAAGTATCTTTAAGAAAAATAAAGAGTGATTTGGAGGGCTGCTATTGCTTTATGAGTATGGTAGAGTATGATTTAAACACGATGTGTTATAATAGTTGTAAAGATTGACTGGCTAGTGAAAAGGTGAAAAGAATCGACCGCCATAAAAAAAAAAAAGAAAAAAATAAAAAATAAATAAAAGGGAGACGTAGTTCATGTTCTCATCATTTTGTTCAAAAGCTACCACAAGGAATCTGTTTTAGAAAATCTGCCCAGAAAAAAGCACTCATTGGACTCAAATGAAAACATGGCTCGAAAAGCCCATAATTCTTGAAGCCTTATTCTTTCAAGACCTCCAGAGTCGATGAACTACGTTTTGACCTGATTCCCACTTGGGGATACGTAGGCAACCGGCTCGGTTCAGTCATCACCCCATCATCTCATGCTATCTTTCATTCAGGCCTTGGCCGAACTACTTTGGACCTGATTCCCACTTGGGGATAAGTAGGCGAACCTTCCAAGGTTCTTAGTCCATAACCATCCCTAAACCATGAGCATCACCCTTTGTGCCTTTGGTTTCCTTTCTTCAGACTAGGGGCAAACTTAGGTAAGTTTGCCCGAAGCCACATATATATCGCCAAACCAGGGGCAAACTTCATTTGCTGAACACCTCATTTAATCCCAAAAGCAATGCCTCCGAGTCCTACTCAAACTAGGGGCAAACTTCATTTGCCAAAATCCCTCTATGTCAGAGAAAAGTTTTCGAGTAATCGAGTTTGTTTTGAAATGGATTGAAATAGATCGTCTTTTATTCTCTAAGCTAAAGCACTAATCTGAAGCGCACTCTGGATAGGCAAAGAATCAGCTAACTCAAAAAGAGAACCTTCAAAGTTTAGATTTGTCAGAAAAGTACTAACATTGTAAGATGATGAATAAATGAAAGGTAAGATGATATATTGTTCACGATGAAAGCACATTGATTCATAATAATACAGAGTTTGATTCAGTCGCTTGTGTAATCACTTTGTCAAGATTGTCCCCCTTTGATGAGTCAATAATGGTCTCAATTGTGTGGGTTTAAGATGATGAATAAAGATTAGAAGAGTCTCCATGAGTATCCCAAGAGCAATGCAAGCAGGATTTTTAAACACTATCATAACACAATGCTAAAGTGGAAATATGAAGGGTCCAAGACTAGGGGCATAGGTGGCTTCCCTCTTTTTTAAAAAAATAAAATAAAATAAAATAAAATAAAATAATCATCATCTTTTTATTTATTTCAAGGGTCCGCAGATGCAGGAAATCATTTTCTCCAAAGCCCATTTTCGTGGCAAAAATATCTTCGAAAGCCCATTCATATGGCACCCTCTCATCAAAAGTCCACTTTCGTGGTGACCACTATTATAAGCCCACTTTTGTGGCGATCCCATCATAAGCCCATTCACATGGCACTCTTTCATCGAAAGCCTACTTTCAGGGAAACTCTCGTTATAAGCCCATTTATGTGGCAGTTTCATCCATGAAAGCCCACCCCGGTGGCACTCTTTTAGCTAAACCAACGCTCATGGCAAGTTCATACACATAAGCCCACTTTGTGGCAAACATACCTTATAAGCCCACTTCCGTTGAAATCAAGTGAAACCAACGGGAAAGTGTCAGTAATACATTGTTTTACCACTGTAATTTTTGTTTTGGTAAGATTTTATGCTTAGAATGGTTTGATCATGAGTTTTGTGAGACAACCACAATCTGTCCAGAATTTCAGAATAGTTTCAGAACAGCAAACCGGTTTTAAAATTGATAGATCAGAGCTCTAACCAAGTTTTCATGACCTTTAATAATTGTTTATAAGAACCTTAATGTGTTAGGAAGGTTCCCTAAAAAGAATGAAGCAATTCGGATTTGTTTGCTATTTTTAAAAAATCATGCAAGATCTCTGGACAGAAGGCTGTAGAATGCTGAGTAATGTCTAGTGTTTTCCATATTCCTGGAGATCTAACCGTTCAAACCTTGATTGTCTTTTTGGGTTTGAAACTAGACTCACAGAGGCATAACATATCCAAAAGTCATTAAGATCCAACCGTTGGAAGTATTTTATTTTTATTTTTTATGATCTGGTTTGCTCTCTGTAATTCATGAAAAACTGCTACTGTTTTTATCTAATCTTATTTATTTCAACTCAAATGGTTCCCTAATGTCTTGGGACCCAAATCATGTTTTGAATAAGGATAATTTAGTTTAAATCCAGAGGCTAAGTGATCCAAATTAGTGAATACATCCATGTCTCATTCTTGTTCATAACTATTCATTCATTCATATACATTGATGCTTACAATTAGATCATATACATTGATGCTTACAATTAGAGCTAGTTCTTGGATAAAGTTGGACTTAGTTGAAAAGTTAGACTTAGTTGAATTTAATTGAACATGACTTATGATTAATTATTCTTTGATATTATATCTTGTCTAAGGCATGTGTACTAACCTTTGTTTTTGTAGCGCATTTGAGGTACAACTTCTCATCCCTTCTCTAGTTTAATTCATTCCTTTGATTTTTCAATTGATTTTCGACTCCATGTGCGATACTTTAGACTAGGTTTTGCCTTATGTGTTTATATGTGATAGAGACCTTTTAGGATTTCTATTCTCGCATGCATTGCACGTTTAATATTCGCGGCCGGATCCCGGGTATGTTTTCTAGTTCTCTATTGCATATCATGTTGCTTGCTACTTGAATTACGTGGCTTATGAATGATATTTTACCGTTAGCAATTTTACACCATTTCCAACATGCTTGTGTAATGTATATGTACATATGTATTAATTGAGGGCACACTTAGATTATTAATTCGATTAAAAGGATGATGAGTAGAGGCCTATCACGAGATAGGATGAAAGGGGGTGTTTTAGTCCGTCGGGCTCCTTCTCCTTTCATTCCATAATCCCCGGACCCAGTTTATCTTTGGTTTCACATAAGATCAGTTTGCTTTTAAAATGGTTTCTTAATTTTCCTTTTAAAAAAATTAAGTGGCGACTCATTTGTTTTTAGAAATTGATTTTGAAAAGCTGTGGGTAAAATAAAGAATAACCTGCGATATCCACAACGGTGTTTATGCTGGAATGCATGTTAACCAAGGTTGAATGGAATAAGATTGGGGTTACCAATTGGTGAGGCCGTAAGGCAGATGTCAAGTAAGTGGCCGTAAGGGAAGAGATGACAAAATGGTAACCTAACGGTTGTAAGGCAGAGATGACAAGATGGTAACCTAACGGCCGTAAAACAGAGATATTCCAGGCCAACGACACTTGTGCCAGATGCATACAAAGTGCCAAGTAAAGTCAAGTGGTAATAATTGGGCTGAGGGTCCCAAGGACTAGTCGAGTTTTGAAGATTGAACATGTGGTTCAAAGTGAAGTGTCAAGTTGGTACATATTGGACTAACAGTCCAAAGTGATCATTCGGTTGATGTCAGTTGTGTTTTCAAAGTCCGAATATTGTCGTTGAACATTTCCAAACGTACGTAGTACACGGATGGCGAGATTAATAAGGCATAAGGATAATGATTTTCAAAAGCATAAAGATGAACGATTTACTTTCTTAACGGATTAACTAAATGTTTTCTAAGCCTATTTAAGTGCAGTAGGTTTACTTACTCAGCTTGCATTCAAGCTGACGACTTTGATGTCCTGGACAATCAAACGTCCAGATCTTGCAGAGGCTGACTACCCGGAAGAGGAATATGCCGAGGAAGGTTACGGCTTCGTGAGCTAGCTGGCGGAAGTTGAAGACTTTTGTTTATTTATTTTTTGTTAGTAGTGGAGGTAGTAGATGCCGACTTTATTATGATGTAAGGCTTTAAGCCTAAGACTTATTTTCTTTTCTCTTCCCCTTTTTGTGAGATTGTAATAATGGAAGTATGACTCTAATATTAATGTTTTATATTATGTATGCCTAGAACCACCATGTTTATTATTACTATCTCCAATTACAGTTTATTTTTTATTATGTTGGTTCTTTCTTGTTATGGAAAATCATGCGATTCTCAACTTGTCACGTATCCACGGGACCAAAAGATAAAATGTTTTAAAATTTTCCTATTTTGGCTATGCCAGGGCGTGACAATTACAAAGAGAGATGTTATGCTTTGGCAAGACAGATAGTGATGGTCACTGTCTTGGAAAGCGAGTTGGATGGGTTGTGGTGGGTTTAGGCGAGCTAGCTCGCGGGCTGGTGGGGCGGGGACGAGCTGGGTTGTGAGCTGGCTTGTCCACGGGGCGGGGCGAGTTGTGGCCTGCTAATTGACGAGTTGGGGCAGGACAGGGAGGGCCCTTTACACCCCTAAATGCACGCGCCATGTAGTTCAGTCTTGGGCTGATAATATAAAACCATAAATAAATTGGTCATGTGGACAATTCTAAAAACTATCAGTCTAAAGATTAGATTCTAGATATCTGTCAAAACTATGGGCGAAGCCAGGATTTTTGGTCAGGGAGGCCTTGTATAAGTCAAGGGTGGCGCTAGGATTTTTCTCGGATAAGTTAATATGTAGTCCTTTACACCTATTATTTATAGAAATAGGTCAAAGTTGAAAAACTTAAAGATTAGTCATTCAGCCAAATACATAACCAAAATGCCCTCATAGGAGTTTTTGGTCCGCTTACAGTATACCAACAACATTCTATAATTTTTGAAAAGCATCATCAATTGTCATCTAAATCCCATCAATCATGTTGGATTTAATGGGGTTTTGAAATCAAACCAAACTAAAACTCTATCCAAGTCCCAAATCAGTTACTAAAACATACACAATATCGGTCAAATCGAAGCAATTTGAAGATAGATGACGAACTTCAGAAAATTGGTGTAAATTCTCACCTTCATAGCTCTCATAGTCGCTTACAAGGCGACTTCGCTCTTCGACGACGACGTCCACACACCAACATCGAAGATCCGATGGCATTAAAAGGTAAGAAGTTTGTGTTTTTTATCAACCTATTTCAACCATAAAATGGATGTTCTAGTTTCATTACACCTTTAATCAATTTCGACATATTTATCGGCGATTTGATGAATAAATTAGTGTAACGACCCACCTCCCCATCTAGCAACAATATTGTCCGCTTTGAGCCTAAACACAAAGAACTTCCCAGGGGGTCACCCATCCCTGGTACTGCTCTGGCAGCAGCACGCTTAACTGTGAAGTTCTTTCATGTTTAGCTCCCTCACGGTTTTAAAAGGCCTTGTTGCATATAGAGGGGCGATTAATCCTTATAAACTAGTCCAGAAACTTCACCCCAGGCGATGTGGGACAAGCCCCCACACCCAACCTCACCTCATCCATCTTGGCCATCCCGCCTCAGGAGTATTGGCTCTTGGTCGTCACAATTAGAGTGAGAATTTAGGGTTACGGTAAGAAGTTAGGGTTTCGGTGAGGGGTTAGGTTCGGTGAGAACTTTGTGCTATTATTGTTTTTTTTTATAATGATAATGGTTAAATTCTTATTCGATTTGAGTTTTTAATCGATAAAAATGTACATAATCTTTGTAATTTGTTGGTACAACTTACAAACTGTGAGAAATTTTTGTGTTTCAACTGGTAAATATTTGAGATTTTGGTATTTATGGTATAGGTCAAAATTGCAAGCACAATGTAACATTTGTAATTTTTCAATTGTGTTTTTTGTATACAAATTTAAAAAATAACCAATAATCGCAATTTTTCGATTGTAATTATTGTGACAAATTCTCACTAATTGTTGATAAGATGACTAAATTTATGAGAAATTGGCATTAAATAGACTAAATTGTTACAATATTTGATGAATTTCATTGGATTTATGTGAAATTATCACTAGAAAGAAAATTTCTCACTAATGGTTACTTAAAGTGTGAGAAACTCGCACTAATAATCACTAACCTCAATAAAAGTGTGAGAAATTCACACACAACGAAGACAAGAATGTGAGAATTTTCTCATATGTGTGTGAATGTTCTATGAGTTTTTATTCATCCATTTGTATTGATGAAAAATCTCTTTATATTATAAGTTGTGATAAATTACTCACTTATTATGTGGATAATTAACGTTAGTGAGAAATAACTCACATTACTATGGTGATTAAGTAAGTGAGAAATTTCTCACTTATTCTAGTGATCAAGTAAGTGAGAAATTTTATTCACAGCTTCAATTCTGATGGGTTTATGTAATATTTGTTTTTGTTCAAGCAAGGTTTCGAAGAAGCCAAGAACAAGACCACCAGCTGTGATAGGAGCAATGTGTAGGTGTGCATCTGTAATATATTTTTGACAGTAGACATTACCATGGTGTAATGTATAAATAATATTTTGGCTCGTTAGTTTTTTGAACAACGTGAATTACTGTGGATTTATTTGACTTTGAATTTATTTATTTATTTTTTGTGTATGATCAGACATATGTATATGTGTTGACAACAATGACATAACATTTTTGCTATACTTTTCGTGTACTTTGCCTTTTGTCAACAATGTCATTGTGAAAATTTTCAGACTATAACAAAATGAGAAATTTTTCAATGACTAAGAAATTTCCTAATATGCTATTGATGAAGTAAGAAGTTTCTCACTTTTTTATTTATGAATTTCTCACAATACCAAATTTCTCACTTTAAATACGTTGTAATAACAAATTTCTCATTAAATAACAACAAAATTCTCACCTTTAAAACTCAAAAAATAAACCTCCATTGATGCAATTCTGATGATGCAGATCACAACTATGAATATTTTCATAAGAAATTGATGCAAACAAATTATAAATATTGTTGGAAAAGTGTCAATTTTGTTAGTAACACAGTGTCATTTTGTTACCTTTAGTGCCAGTACTTAGTAACTTATCTGATGAGGTAGTAATTTTTTAAGTGCCATTTATTAGTAATAATTTTATATTAGATGGTAACTAGGGCCAAAGTGGTGTTGTAACTTTGACCTAAGTAACATAAAACCAAAAAAAAAGTATAAATATGTATTAACTTATATCATTTATATGAAAATATATATAAATAAATTCCTAATTTTTTTTCTTTCTTCGGGGCGCTTCTCCAAAACCTCTATTAAGTCAACTAGCCCAAAAAGCAAGTTCTAAATTTCGCCTTACCAAGCTCCCTAATTTGATTTTCTGTATCTGTCCTTGAATAAACGTCAAGGTTATATATGTGGTAAGAAAAAATGCACTACACCAAATGAATAAAAAAATGAAAAAAATGCCAATTCACGAGTACTTTATGGTGAAGAGATTCTCGGCTGCCACCCTACACAGCAACACTCAGCAGTTCCTTTTAACACTTGACAGCACACTATTTTTTTTTATTTAAAAAAAAAAAAAAAGAGAAAAAAAAAAAAGAGAGAGAGAAAGAAAGTGTGTTGCTGGTAGCCAGTGGCAGAACTAGGAATTTTGGTTAGAGAGTCCTAAGCTATACGGGGGTTCGGGAGCAGTGTCCCCGAAGTGATTTTTTATGATCTATTTATACATAATTGACGATTTTTTAAGGGTCAACTTGTATATAATTGCAATTTTTTTGGGATATGCTTATAATATGAGTCTAGTTGGGAGACACTTAAATATTGTATAGTGTGTTTCAAAATTCTAGGGGGGGCCTATTTCTAAAATGCATAAAATTCTCACACTAAGTGTAATTTTCAAAATTCTAGGCGCATTTTCTTTGAGTTGTATATATCTGTATATCAACATATATGTAGTTGATGATACTAAATTTGGCCTTAGACCATTTTGGAAGGCCTAAATATAAGTTGAGAGGGGACTTAAACATAAGTTGAGAGGGACCTAATTATAAAATACTAAAAAAATTTAAGATAAAATTTTAGTTCTCAAAATCTCAAAGAGGATCTGAGCCCCGTGTCCCTTAAATTTTAGTTCTAAAAAAATTTAAGATAAAATTTTAGTTCTCAAAATTTTAGTTACTTTTTGTTCTGGTTACAGCGTACACAACTTTTTTTTTGTTTTTTTTTAAACTACAAAAGTTCTTCTGAATTATCCCAGTTCTGGATATATGATCATATATCTTATACTAGTGACTAATAGTAGTTGACAAGTTGCTCCATTTCAATTAATATGACATCCGGACCCAAAAAGAGAATTTAAAAAACTGCATCAGATTCGTCACTCATGACGTCTGAGCTTGGGAGTTGCGACTTTGCTTCGTCTGTTCTGGTGACATCCTGTATGTATTACACTATTACATATATTTGTGTATATTTATATATACAGAAATGCTCTCCAGTACACTGAATTTTTAAGTCTAAAATATCCATGGGCCGTTCCGTTGACCCACTGTGTCCCGTCCCACCATTGTCCTGTTGATCCGTGAGTTTTTAAGTTTAAAAGTCCAGTGCACTAGAGAACTGACTCTTTATATATATATATATATATATATATCAGAAAATACTTTTGTACACCAAAGTAGTTTAGGTGTGCCTATAATATTTGTTTAAACATTTGTTCAAATATTTTTTATTACGAAACAAATGTTTTTTTTACCGAGAATAAATATTTTCTACTCAAAACCATTTTGGTGTATATGCACCAAATCCACCTTGATATACACAAATCTTTTCTCTAGGGGTGTAAGAAAAAATTACAAATCACAAACCGATCGCAAACCGAAAACCGATTGATTAGTTCTCTAAATGCATGTACAAACTAAAACCGACCGCAAAACCGACCGAACCCCTAAAACATTGACCGACCAACTGATTTACACCTCTATTGGTCGGTTTTTATACAAAAAAAAAAAAAAAAAAAACAACCGACCGATTTACACCTTTCTCCACGCAAATCTTTTCTCCACGAGAATCGCGGGATTACATTAGAATTCTGAACTCATAGTTATTGTCTGCCAGATAAAAATAAAAAAAAAAATAAAAGAAAGGAAATAATCGTTCACTCCGGGAAAAAGGAAAAAAGAAAATAGAAGAAACAACGAAGACAACATAGTATTCGAAGTGGCGTAGAATAAACTGGGAATTTGTCTTCGTATACGAAGAAAAAAAAAAAACCATGATATCTAGATGCTAAAAAATACAAAAATATGAAAGATGATTGTTAATCTATGCAAAAATATGAAAAGTGATTTGTTAAGAGATCTTTCTTTGTTTAACCACAATCAAATGCAGATTTAAAGTTAAAAACCGTCCATAATTGCAAGATATGTTAAAGGGAAGAATCAACATGAAGAATAATAAAATATAGAATATCAGCATAAAGAATATATCATTTTGTCTGCCACATGCTACATCAAGCAAGTGGCCAACACTTCTACTAGAAAAATGAATGAAATTGACTTGTTACAATAATGCTACTATTCCTAAATTTACCAAATATTTAGATATCAAGTGAAGTGCCAGAAACATTAATTTCACTTCCAATTATATGATACAATAACACTACTCTCTAATATATATATATATATATATATGTGTGTGTGTACAATTGTACATGCATGATAAGGAGAAAACACAAGAGCGAACAACTTCTTTGATTCACATGCATGATCCTTTACTTTTTTTTTTTTTTTGCTGATGGCAAAGCCCCTAGGGGCACACACACACAAGAGGGGAGCAAAGCCCACACCCTAACAAACTCCCCAAAGGGAGTGACTCCCATAGGAGTCCAACCCGCTCACTCCATGAGGGAGAGAGAGGGCCGGTACCACTTGGGCTACAAGGCCCGTGGTTGTATGATCCTTTACTGGTCTGTCCCCGAAGATCACAGCCAGCTAGCAAAGCAACCTCTTAAAAAGAAAAAGAAAAAAAAAAAAATACAATTTCCAGAATGGAAGACAAAAAAAAATATAGATCGAGGAATCATGAGTTCAAAAACCAAAAGATCAAGAAGCACTCATGTGAAGTGATACCAAAGAGGCATAAAAACCATCTTTGATAGTGATTAGAGTGTCGTGCTTCCCTTTCTCTACAATGACTCCATTTTTAACAACTGCTATTATGTCCGCGTTCTTGATTGTGGACAGCCGATGTGCTACCACCACTGTCGTCCGATTCACCATCACTCTATCCAATGCATCTTGAACCACTCTTTCTGATTCTGCATCCAGTGCACTTGTTGCCTCATCCAGTAGTAGTATCTTTGGGCTTTTCACTATCGCACGCGCAATGGCCACTCGTTGCTTCTGTCCCCCAGATAATTGAATCCCTCTCTCTCCTACCATTGTATCATACCCCTGCAAATTTACATCATTTAATTCACACATAGCTATATGATTTATTGGTTTCAACATGTATTAATAACTAAATACAGTAAGTGATAATAATCAAATACATGCATGTAAATCCAATCTACCAACCAACCTGCTGCAACCCACTAATGAATTTGTGGGCATTTGCCAACTCTGATGCAGCTAATATTTCAACCTCTGTGGCATTTCCTTCCTTTCCATAAGCAATATTGACATGGATTGTGTCGTTAAACAAAAATGGTTCTTGGCTCACAAGGCCCATCTGTTGCCTCAACCACTTCAACTGGAGCTTCTGAATCTCAATTCCATCAAGTGTAATGTGACCTGAATCAGGATCGTAAAATCTTTGTAATAGTGAGATCACTGTAGACTTTCCACTGCCACTTTCTCCAACAAGAGCAACTGTCTGAACCATGATTACATCCAAAACCAGTTAAAAAATTTATGATCCAAGAATTACCTTTTCGCTGAAAAATATGAGAAGTTGGAAATTGGCAAGTATAGAAAGAAAAGGGGAAAAAAAAAAAAAACTTAATTACCTTGCCACTACGTATAGTCAAGCTGAGGTCTCGAAAAATTTGAATATCTGGCCTAGTGGGATACTTAAAGCTTATATGCCGGAGTTCAATTTCTCCCTTGACATTCTCTAATATCTGCCCAGACTCATCGCTTGGGTCTATCTCTGACTTGCGGTCCAGAATAGCGAAAATGGAAGCAGTTGCAACCTTGGCTTTGCTAGAATTGGGAGCAAAGGAGCTTGACTGTGAAATAGCAAGAGCTGCCATGGTCAGTGCAAAGAATACCTGCACAGGAAAATGCGCATATTACATTCTGTCCCTTCCTTAAAACTGATGCTGGTGCACAAATGAAATTTTAAAGAATACTTGTACTAACCCGAAAAACATCCGAGAATGTTGTTTTTCCATTCTCAACAAGAAGAGCTCCCGCATAGAAACTTAATGCATAAACACAAAACAACAAGGCAAATGATACCCCAAAACCTATCCCACTAACTAAGCCTTGTCTTATCCCTGTCTTCCTAGGACCATCACACTTCTTTTTGTACAGTTGCATCACTTTCTCCTCGGCACAGAAAGAAGCAACTGTTCTTATACTCCCCACTGCATCATTGGCAACCTGGCTTGCCTCCTCATACATCATCTGCAAACCAATTACATTCAAAATACTGGTGAACGATTAGAGAACACAAACTGGCCAAAATAAGTTGTTGAAAAATGTCCTTTTTCTTTTCCCCCTCTTAAATTATAAAACCATAAGGAGTAGTGAGTAATACGAGTTTGAAAAAAGACCTTTGCATCTGCGCTGAAGCCTTTCAAGAACTTCATTTGAACAAAACCATTAGCTCCAATCAAAGGTATCAAAGCAAGGATAATAAGAGCCAATTGCCAGCTTGCTTCAAAAGCAATGCCCAAACCTGCAGCTGCCGATGCAGCATCCTGAACAATTTGAGCAAGTGCATCTCCAACTAAACCACGCACAGTCGCAGCATCTGCAGACAGCCTAGAACCAATTGCTCCACTCGAGTGCTCGGGCTCATCGAACCAACCAACCTCCATATGAATCACTTTCTCAAAGCAAAATGTTCTGATCCGGCTTATTAGTTTACACCCTGCCACAGCAAAAAAGTATGTCCGTGCAGGATATGCCACTAGTGATGCTACTCCGAGGACTACAAACATCAGTGCCCAAAATCTTGAATCTTTCTTTAATTGATGGGGCGGCTCATAAAATGCTTTGATTATACTTGAAATTAGTACACCAAAAATTGGAAGTATTGCACCATTGACAATTGCAAATATAGCTCCCACAATCAGCACGGGTATCTCAGGCTTGTTGAGAAGGGCGAGGCGTCGGAGTGGTACTGGTGTAACCAGTTCTGCTGGTTTTGATAAAGGCCCTTCAGGTTCTATTAATGCTCCTTCAGGGACATTGAGCCCAGTAGGTAGACCAAATGAGACTTTGAGTGAGTGACGACTGCTATTTCCAGCTCCAGATGATCCCCGACTAATGGAACGCAAGAATGACATTCTTTGACTTGACTGTCTACCAGTTTCCATACTAATTTCTGATTTGTCCTGATCAACTCCACTTTGTTCTGAATCCTTGTTCACTTCTTGCAGTCTTATAAGCTGAGAGTATGCTCCATCAGCATGCTTGAGTAGTTCCGAATGTGAACCTGACAAAACAACATGATATACCAAGTCATACGAATTCTTATGCTATCTAAACCATGAGGAAAAAGAAAAGACTATTTTTGGATAACCTTTTTCTACCATCTTTCCTCGATGGATTACTGCAATCATATCAGCATTCCTCACTGTGCTCAAACGATGAGCAACAATAACTGTAGTTCTATTGACCATAATTCTATCCAATGCCTCTTGCACAACTCTCTCAGATTCAGCATCAAGTGCACTTGTTGCTTCATCTAGAAGTAGAATACGTGGGTCTTTCAGAATTGCTCTGGCAATGGCAACTCGTTGCTTTTGTCCACCAGACAACTGTGTTCCATGCTCACCCACCATGGTGTCTAGCCCCTATATGGATATCGAAAAAAGAAAAAGAAAAAAGAAAATAGAAGAAGGTAAATTAACAATTTGGGTGTATGCAAGTAACAAAAAACAGATGTAATGAGTAACCAAATGGAGAAAAATTGAGAACCTGAGGCAGTTTATCAATAAATTTTGCAGCATTTGCTAGCTCAGCTGCTGCTCTGATCTCCTCAATAGTTGCATTATCCTTCCCGTAAGCAATATTATCCTTAATGCTGGAAGTAAACAACACAGGTTCTTGGCTTACAAGACCGATTTTACCCCTAATCCACTTAAGCTGGAATTCTTTTAGATTAATTCCATCTATAAGAACTTCACCGGTGTGTGGATCATAAAATCTCTCTATTAGACTAATGACTGTTGATTTCCCACTTCCACTCTGTCCAACTAAAGCTGCCGTTGTGCCACTAGGAATGAAAAGAGAGAATCCACTAAATATAGGCTCATCTGGTCTAGCCGGATAACTAAAATAGACATCCTTTAATTCAATATCTCCACGAATATCGTCCAACATCTTTCCCTTGGTGTCGTATGCATCTATCTCTGGCTTCCTACTTATAGTCTCGAACATCTTGAATGCTGCAGCTCGACCTGCCGCAAATACACTCATGCATGGAGATGCTTGACCAAGAGACCTGAAAGAGAGACATTGTATGGTAATGGTCCACTTTCAAGGCTCAAGAATCTTGAACATAATAAGTAGATGTTTCCCCAGGTTATGAGGTATACAATGACAATTAAACTTGATTAGAAAGTCTACATGATTTTGCAAGAAAAAGAAACTGTTAAAAAATTGAAAAAAATGAAGTCTCATTGCTCACATAGAACCAGTCAAGACAGCAACAATTACGTTGATCACTGTACCCCCAGTATAACCTTTTTCCAATATCAACTGCGCACCATACCATACAGCTAAAGCATAACTACTGAATATGATAAACATAACTGCTCCAAGTCCTAAGCCGGCAGCCAAGCCTTCATAAACACCCGACTTATAAGCATTTACAAGAGATTGATTGTATTTAGTTACAGCTTGCTTCTCCCCGGTGAATGATGCAACCTAGATAGAAGCCAAATGGTGATCAATACTTTCATTTTATTAGTAACCCAGATATAAATAAGAACAGATCATTGATAAAAAGGATTCATTGTTCTTTCATTCCAGAATATGGACATACAGTTCTGATTGAGCCAATAGTCTGTTCAACTACAGTAGCTGCTTTTGCATAAGCATCTTGTCCACGAGACGCCATCCTGGAGATGATGATAGACATGACTGCACCAGATATCACTAGCGGAGGAATAGACGATAACATGACAAGTGTAAGAAGCCATCCTTTTACAAATGCAATTACAAAGCCTCCCAAAAAAGTTGACACCAACTGTATAAATTTCCCAACCTGCTAGAAAACAAGTAACGTAGTGATAAATGTGAAAAAGGCACTCCTACAAAACTTAGGATTGTATATGTACGAAAATATGAGCAAGGAATGTAGGGCCTCTAATGAGGATGGCAATTATTTGGAGTTTTAGAAGAGGTGGTGGGTATACCTTCTCACCCATGGCATCCTGTATGAGAACAGTATCACCGGACATCCTCCCTACAACTTCTCCGGTATTAGTTTCTTTGTCAAAGAAAGCAATGTCTTGTCTCAATATGGTTTTCAAATAAAGACTCCTTATTCGTGCAGCTTGTCTCTCTCCAGTCACCATCCAACAAGCCACCTCTATCAAACAAAACCACCAAACACATGTTTTCCTTAATCCCCATGGCTAGAGCTAATGATCCAAAGTTCAAACCTTCCTTTTGGCATACAGATATTTCAATTGTTAGATAGATTTACAAGATTAATTAGATGTACTTACGGAGGAATGCAGCCACACCAGCCCCCAAAGCTAAATAGACAAATTTCAGTGCTACCTAAATAGTTAAGTCAGTCAGGCAATTGATTAGTAAGTTGTTCAGTAATTTCCACATTTGTATAATGAGTGTCGGTAAGGGCACATGAGGTTTTAATTTGGGCACCTAATTTTAAGTAAAAAAAAAATACTAAATTTTTACCATTTACTTTAATTAGTAAGGGCACCTCTAACATATTTCTCTACCTACCGTTAAATTTAAAAGACAAGCCTAAAAAAGTTTAACCTCATTAAGCCACAAGCATTTTGTATGAATAACTTAGAGCTCTCTCTCTCTCTCTCTCTCTCTCTCTCTCTCTCTCTCTCTATCTCTCTCTCTCTCTCTCTCTCTCTCTCTATCTATCTATCTATCTATCTATCTATCTATCTATATATATATATATATATATGAGCTCGACTCACTAGTCTATGGTCTTCTCTCCTTGGTTTGCATACATTTGTTTGGGAAACATTTGGATTAAAAGT
Organism: Hydrangea macrophylla; assembly: GCA_033977485.1. Lineage (NCBI taxonomy): Eukaryota > Viridiplantae > Streptophyta > Magnoliopsida > Cornales > Hydrangeaceae > Hydrangea > Hydrangea macrophylla. The sequence continues at coordinate 118,139,569 of CM066982.1, read as the reverse complement.
TTTGAGTAGCATAGGTTTACTCTTGTTTATAATAAACTCTAGAATAAATTGGGACCATCTTTTAAAAAACAAGTGATCAAACACCAAACCAAAAGGGTAGGTAGCCCTAGTTTTTTTTTTTTTTTTAACAGCTAATGAATTTTATATCACAAGAAACCATCACATATATACAAGAGACCAAGAACAAACATCCCCCAAAGCCAAACAAACCCCCCCAAGAACCACAACACCCTGGCCCCAAGCAACCCGACAGCCCAAGTTTTTGACTTCTTCTTATGTATTGACTCCAATAAACTATTCATTAATTCCACTTGAAAAAGAAAATATATATATATATATATCTAACTTCTAATCCTAGTAGTTGGAGATCATTTACTGAACAGTGAATTTCACTTTTACTGCATTGATTAAATGATCTCCAACGACTAGGATTAGAAGTCCTCATTTTAATAAAATGAGAAATCCTCATAAAAAGGATTATATATATATATAGGGGAATGCTAACTTACATCATAATGCCCTTAGCGACGAAAATTTTCACCTTTAATGGCAAATTTTTTTTTCACCTTTAGCGACGAAATATTTAAAAAATATTTGTCGCTAAAAGTTTTTTTTGTTGCTAAAAACATTTTTGTTGGTCGCTAAAAACTAGTGTACAATGTTATCTGCAACATGAAGCAGCCCCATATATACTTCTATATATGTATATATATGCTTTGTATGGATCGGTATATCATTGCATGGGTTGAAAATAGAAGGAAGAAAAAGAAAATCAAAAGTCAGGGAGGAATAAGAAAGAGAGATTGAGACTTACCGGATGTCACTGGAATAACATGCACAAACCTTCCTTAGAAAGCAAAACAAACAAAACCTAAACTTCTGAAATCTATAATTTGTGCGAGGTTCCTTAAAATAAGCAGTAATTTAAAAAAAAAAAAAAAAAAACCTAAAATAGGTGCCCAAATTAAAAAAAAAAAAAAAAAAAAAAAAAAAAAAACCTAACATGCCCTTACCAACAGTCCTTGTATAATATATATGTAATTGAAAAAAGAAGGAGAAGGAAGAATAAGGGCATTTTGTGTAAAATGTTGATAAGGACTAATAGTAGAGGCTAAAATGAAAGTGAATCAACGGCCATGCAAACTTACATTATAAATCCACAGGGAAGGACAGAATTAATATTTAGTATATGATGATGATGATGATGATGATGATGATGATTACCTTAGAAACCACACGAACAACTTGTGAGTTGTTTTGGTTTTGTCCAAAAGAATTAATCAAATCACCAAAAAGAATGGTCATAAGGGGCATGCATAGCCCATTCCCAATGGCACCAATACTACCAACAACCATCAGCACAATATCATTGGAATCCGCAAATGAGAACAGCTTCAAAAATGGTACTGTTTTTGTCGTCTCAGAATTACCACCTCTCTTGGTCTGGGCGTCCTGATCTGTTTCCACTTCCAGTGCATAGTTTGTTGACGAGGAGGCGGTATTACTATTATTATTTCCATTCCACCCCTTCTCCTCCTCCGCCATTCAAGATTATTTACTAGCAAATTAATTAAGCTGGAAATAGAAAGAAAGAAAGAATATTTACTTGAAGCAGCGAGCGGTTAGATGTAAATATTACTGATCGATCTAATTAATACTCCTTGATCATGTATAGACTCCACTCCACTCCAGAGTATGTTTTATATATTGAACCAGGCCAGCACCCCGGTCTGGTTAATTTTTGAAGGAGTACGTAGTTGGTAGAGTGTAGTAAAGTAGAAGGAGACAGCTGTCATGGCGCGCAAAGAAATAATTAATTAACTTATTATTATTATTATAGTCTTCATATGGCCTGGGTCTTCCTTTTACATTCAAATAATAAAGCAGCTTTTAATTTTTCTTTTTTTCCCAATTTCTACTCAACCACAAATTAAGAACAGGTAAGCGGAGGCTTCCCCAAAGAGAAGTCGATCGATCAAGTACTTATAAAGCAATTAGCAATAAATCAATCATTAATTGAACCTTATTCAAAATGCAAATGATCCATCAATTAAGAGCATTGAATCTATCCCAAGAACTAATGTAGTACTAATTAACTGATGATACTTATAATTATTATTCTACAACAAAAAAAAAAAAAACACACATCAATTAATATTGGCATTAGTGATTCCGGAACTCAATCTGAGTATAAATAAATAAATCCGGTTCTAGCTCTGTCGCTCCTCTTAGAGAAGAAAAAAAGGGTGCAGATTTGGAATTAAGGATGTTATTTGCAGGAAGCCGAAAAATCAAAGTATAGATGCTAAACAAACAAACAATCTTTAAGTCTTATAAATAATTACAACAATTAAAGAAAAAAGAGAAGGGAAAGTGTGTGGGACGGGGAGGGGGTCAACGGCGATTTAAGAACACACACACACACATAAATATACATATATTAACTAAAGCAAACAAAAGTAGAAATTAGATGAAAGATGGAATACATACCAATGCCCCCCTGCCCAGCCAAAAAGTAAGAAAGGAAAGAAAGAAAACGAAGTGGGAAGTGGCGTATGCCACCATTAATATCTAGATGCTCATAAATAAAGCCAGCTGAGAAAGATTGAAGCATCAACTCTCTAATTAACTTACAATCTTTTTATCTCCTCCTCCTCCTCCCTCCCTCCCCCTCTTGTTATTATTCTTACTTTTTTTGGGAATCTCTGCTTCTTCTTTGGATCCTTCCTTCTCAACTCATGTACTATAGCTCTTAATTAATTACATTAGCGAATTATGGGTAATGCTATGTGCATATAAAATATACACATAAAGTATGCACATAAAGATTTGAACTATTCATTTTAATGGGGGTCTATTCCTCTATATATATATATAACTCACTAAAATAAATGACAAATTCTTAATGTACACACTTTATATAAATGAATCATTACTTATGAATTATATATTAGAGTAATATTGGACATGACTTCGGTAATGTATATCTATCTGCTGTACATATATATATAGAGAGAGAGAGAGAGCATGATGTGACTTAGATTTGAGATTTCTTGGAGAGGAAGCATATGATTTTATTGTTCGCTCATGTGCTAAGACCACAACAGAAAAGAACAGACCACCAGATAGGAACCCAATGTGGCTACCAATACCACACCCATCCACCAAGGCTCGTGTAGTCGTGTGGTCTAGTGGTGTGCAGTGGCGGACCCTTTGGGAAGAGGTGAGAGGTTTATATAATTGTTGACTTTGGCCCCTTTCATGTGTGAATGATTCGAGAAGTTATTCAGTGAGTCTATTTTGATGTGGTGTAATTATTTAATTTTATTTATTTATTAATTTTTTTATTTTAAGAGGATTTTGACAAGTAATTACCATTTAATCTTAATCATTTATTTGTTCTCTAATCACTTGTGATCCCCATGAGAAAACAAATACTCCCTCCGTCCCATATTAAGAGTCTCTTTTGGGAATTCCAACTTATTAAGGGGACAACTTTGATTTTGGTGAGATTTTTCAACTTTCCAATATTACCCTTTTTGAAATTCAAAATTATAGTGTCACATCAAAAAAAAAATAGGGAAGAATTGGATATAAAAAAGGACAAATTTGGAAAGTGTGTATTAAAGTACTTTGACTTTTCAAAGAGGATTCTTAAAATGGGACATCAACAAATGGCATCAAAGACTCTAAATATGGGACAGAGGGAGTAAAAAATTGAGATTAATTATCACATCACATCAACATATTAGCATGACGCGGCAGTCTCACTCAATAATTTCTCGAATGATAAATATATATATATATATATATCTACACTATACTATTCCCTCCGTCCATTTTTTTGTGTCCACCTTTGGAAACTCAACTTATTAAGGGGACAAAAAGAATCTACACCTACTTTCCACAATTGCCCCTAATTATTATAATAACTTTTTTAGTTTTTATCTTGGTGTAGATTTTAAAGAAGGAAAGTTGTGGAAAGTAAGTAAAAATTGTATGCCAATTTAGAAAAGTGAACACTAATTTTGGAACATCCCAAAATGGAATATAGGACTAAAAAAAAAACGGAAGGAGTATAAAAGAGGCTTAGGGGTGGCTTCAATTTCAATTTTGTCCAATTTTGGTATTTCTTGATTTGTTTGAAATGACGGTTTTACCTTTACTTTTATCTTTTGTTTCATTTTCCTTTAGTGATTACTTTGAGTTTTTGTCCTTTTGTGAGAGTAAGTTGGTCATTGCACCCACAAAACAACCCTTATTATTATTAGGTTAACTTTAAAAATTAAATTATTTTAGAAATAATAATTCAATCAACTTTTCAACCAATATTTACAAACATTTACAATTTGATTCAACTTTTAAAATTATTTAATCTACAAGTGATTATTCAATCAACTTTTTAAGCAATAATTGCAAATATTTACAATTTGGTTCAAAACACCCAAAAGTCAGCAAATTGTAGGTTGTGCCTTGTTTGGCACAACCACTTTTTGGCTTTGTGGTTTGTATGGTTTTTCGTTCTTCCCAAACAAGTCACTAACTATTTGGTTTTGTTTTGTTTTATTTTTATTTTTTTGGGTTTTCCCAAATAAACCACTAACACAAACAAGGCACAACACAACCCGAATTGGGCTATGCCTTGGTTCTTTTTGTTTTGTTTAGTTTTTTTTTTTTTTTTTGGTTTTCCCAAACAAAACACTAACAAATAGACATTTGTTTGTATTTTTTGTACTATTTCTTTGAATTACCAAACAAGCTTTAGATAAATTTTATAAATTAAGGCTTGTTTGGTAAAGCTTGTTTGAGCCTTAAGACAACTTTTTAAGAAATCTTTGAATTACCAAACAAGCCTTCAATCACTTTTCTAAACACAAGTCTTAGATTGCTTTTGAAATTTAATGCTTGTTTGAGTCTTAAGACAACTTTTAAGGAATCCTATAATTACCAAACAAGCCTTAAGTTACTTTTGTAAATTATCTTTTTGTATATATATATATATAAATGTGTGTGTGTATACATATTATAATTTATTATTATTATTTATGTGTTTAAAGTGTGTACAATTAGAAATTGAATTACCAAATTATCCTTTTGTTAAATAGAATTATCAAATTACCCTTGTGTGTATATATATATACATACATTATATTATTATATTATTAAAATTACCATTTTGTCTTTTGTAAAGTACCCTTTTGTCAAAGTTTAAAGCGTGTATAATTATAAATTGGATAAACAAATTACCCATTTGTTAAATTAAATTACCAAATTACCCTTTTATTTTTTTGTAAATTACCATTTTGTATATATATATATATATGTGTATATACATATTATAATTTATTACTATTAGTATTTATGTATTTAAAGTGTGTACAATCATAAATTGAATTATCAAATTGTCATTTTTTCTTTTGTAAACTACCCTTGTATGTATATATATACACATATATCTTTTTATTATATTATATATATTAAATATATTATATATCAAAATTGAATAAAATTGTGTACAATTATAAATTGCATAGCGAAATTACTTTTATGCCTTATGCAAATTACCCTTTGTTTCTGTGCCTTAAAGAAAAGAACTTAAAGTTTAAAGTGTTTACAATTATAAATTCCCGTTTGTTAAATTGAATTACCAAAAACTCTTTTATTCTATTACGATATATATATTGAATAATCTAATTACCCTTATACCTTTTACAAATTCCAATTTTGTTAAATTAAATTACCAAATTATCCTTTTGTCTTTCATAAATTACCCTTTTGTATTTTCGAGTGTGCGTGCGTGTGTGTGTATATATATATATGTATACATATATATATATATATTATCTATACGTTAAAGAAAAGAGCCTAAAAGTTTATAGTATGTACAATTAATCATAAATTGAATAATCAAATTAACCTTAAGCCTTTTGTAAATTACTCTTTTGTTAATCGAATTACCAAATTACCCTTTTGCCTGTTTTATATTACCCTTTTTGTGTATATGTATGTATATACATATACATATATATTTATTTATTATCTGTATGTTAAAGAAAAGAGCCTTAAATTGTAGGTTAACATCAATTAGCATTTTTATTGTTAAATCATATTTTTCTAACACCATCTTAAGAATTAATAAAAATTTATTTCTCTTTCTTGTCCACATTAAAAAAAAAATGTATATTGTATTTTTTTCTTTGATTGTTTTGTTTATTATTACTCCGCATATTATTATAGTCAAAAGCGTTGTTCCCGGAATAGTGAACACCTGCCAAAACCTTTTTTGTCTTCTCTTTTTTAACTCGATCACGATCTTCATTACGGTTGGTTTTAAGCTTTCCAGGTGTACTAACATTTCTCTCCGTTTTATTATTATAATTGTCATATACTTTAAACCCCACTTATCTTTTTTTCGTTTTCTTGGGGGGGGGGAAGGAGAAGAAGGAACTTAACATCATAACTCACGGACTCTCGATCCTTCATTTAACTATCACGTTTACGGACTTTTTGTTTCTTTCTTGGCTCTCTGTATAAATGGGGCAGACTGTGGTCAGCATGATGCATTTGGACTTTTCTTGAATATTTGTATATTTATAATATTTGGGACACAATTTTAGGACACAACCTCTATTTTGTGTCTATCTCTCTCTTAGTGTTTTAGTGGCTAAAGTGGGGTCCAATGGCACTATGGGGCCAGTCAGGAGAGATATAGACACAAAATGGAAGTTGTGTACTAAGGTTCTGTCTTTTGGTTGTCCCAAATATTACTCTCTGTATATTCACATGATTGATTTGGATTTTCACATAATGTATTTGTATCTTCGTATCAAAGATTTACACCTTTATCTAAAACTATTTGAACATTTAGAGCAAAGATTTGGATCACCTTAATTCATAGAAAAATTTGAAGAAAACTTTATATTTTTTGAAATTTGTACCTTGAGAGGATTTAATTTTGGACCCCATAAAAGCTTGATTTGTATCTTCACACAAAATCATTTGGAAACTATGTATTTATTGTGCAAACTGTGAGAGGCACAGTTTGTAGAGTATATTTCTGCACCCAAGAGTTCTCCTTTTAAAATTTCCTTTGTATATATATATATATATATATATATTACTTACTACTCCGTAATATATACACGTGAGCATACACATTTTCGGAGTGTGAGTAATGAATTGCTTCTGGATGGGGGCACCCACGTTTTTTTTCTTAGTGTTCCCAACAAATAGTAAGACGAGCTACTACAGTCGCCCCTGAGATGATAATTGATAACCTGACAAGTTGGCGGCCCCCGAGCGGGTTGGGATTTTACTCCTCCAATAATGTTAGGCACACACTCTAAATCACACTCTAAATTATGTCACGACCCATCCCGCTAACGTGCGGAAACAGGACACGTGGCACGCCACCAAGGCTCATCCAATTAATTAAACGATTATACGCAGCGGAAAAGAACTTAAAACAACCTTTCGTATATAAAACTTTAGGAAACATTACCCTTCGAGTTGTAAAATCCGTATAAAATTTAAAACGAAATCATATTTCAAAACGGATGAATTTATGTTGAAAGGGGTCTCAAAGGTACCCTAAGAACCAATCAAAACCTTTTGAAAATTTCCGGAAGGTGTATAAAAAGATTTCTGGCAGGGGGCATTTCGACCGGTCGAACGACCCCCTTCGACCGGTCGAATGACCCTTTAGCAGAATCCTGCACAATGCTGCAGAATTTTGCCTAAGGATCCAATCCGACCTTCACTTCAACATTCCTCCAACAACAAACCAAAACCGAACTTCACGAGCTCTAGCATGCTATCAAAACAAAGTTTAGACTTATAATTCCATGAAAAGAAACAATAGCGGAACAAGCTAAGGCTTGTTTGGCTCTATACACAAAACTCTAGCCACAATCCTTCAAAATCCAAATTTAACAAGTTAAGTTTACCAAAACACGGACTTAAGTTCGGATGAATTGAAAACTAACTACAAGAGTTTTATTACATATTACAACATATGGAAAGGAACTAAAACATGAACAAAGGTAATCCCCGCCATTCCCACGGCCTCACTCTTCACGCTTCTTCTTTCCTTTCTTCATACCTGCAATGGAGTAAATCTCCATTGCTCAGCTATATGCTGAGTGTACAATTCTAAACAAATGCATATGAGGCAATTCATGTTTTAAACATCTAAATCACATAATTTAGTCTCCGGGGAGAGAGATACGCATTCACCCAGTATATCGGCAAGTCTTAAATCTTAAACCGCGATGTCAATGGTTAGCCAAGGATCACTCAACCATTACACCCATCTGCTCTGGTTGGCCACTTCCCACACCAAGCAAGTAGTCGTCACTACTAAAAACTCTCAAACATCGAGAGGCGTGCACCGGCGTAAAATTATATCAAACTCCCCTTTGACCCACATAGACATTTAGCATACTCACATAATCATGTCACCGTACTTTTCTATACGTACTCGCTAAATTTAACGGGCCTAATTTAACACATAAGTTTGCCCGGATCACAAGTCATACAAAATATCTAAAACATCCAAAATTGTCTATATTACATAGGTTCGGAATTCATACCTCGTGCGATTTTCCTATAACTTCGAAGGATGAACTAGGAGGTCGATTAAACGTCGGATTTCGAATATCAAGCGATTCCTACAAGTTTACATGCGTTTTTCCCAAATTTCCATAAATTAGATTTTCGGAAAAAACTTAGTCAAACAAGGCCTAAGTGGTATCAAAATGAAGCTCTTACCTTGGGGAGTTCAAATATGAATTTTGGTTGAAAACAAACGGGCAGAAGTCCGTCGATTTGCGTCAAGAAGCTCTAAGCCACCAATCACCTCTTGATTTAGGTTTTGAGAAACTTTTGAAATGAAAAAAATCTAGAGCTTGCTATATATAGACAAAATTTTCGAAAATAATGTTTACCTCCCCACGAGTTTCCAAAACTCTAAATTAACCCATGAAACGTCGCACACGTTCATTTCATGCCTTTACGAGTGAAAATTATCAATTTCAAAAGTTTTCGACTAAGACTCGTTTGGGTCGAAAAATACGTCCGAAAACTGAATTCTGTGGAATCTCTACACAACCTACCTTTTTATGACGTGTCACTCACGTTCTCACCACAGTTCTCAAAAAGATATCTAACAGTATCAAGATTACCAGAATTTACTCTACACAGGTAAATTTACTATTCATCAAAATACCACATAAGTCAAATAACATTTAAATCATATAAATGTCATTTAGTCATGCCCATGCAACATGATTCTCCATGTTCCCGTGTCCTCGCTTGACACCTTCCGTTGACCCACGGTCAAACTCATCCACAATTATTAATCAACATTAATAATTCTCATAAATTCACTTAAGCATTTAAAAAGAGTACATTTTTCAGAACGGGCATGACAACTCTCCCCTCCAAAAAGGAAGTTTCTCCCCAAACTTATACCATTTTATCAATTCAAGTTACAAGACTTCTCACAAGTACTCCAACGTTTGTCTCATCACAAACTACACATCTCCCCCAAGATATTACAATCTCACGAGGAAAATAAATCCTCAGGCTTCGAAGGAAAATAAATCCTCAAAACCCTTATCTCAAACTAATTGAAGATTCAAACCACTTTCTAGTAATACATCGTAGCACCACGATAAGTAAGGGTATCAATACCTGAGTAGATCATACTCAATAGTCGAACCTGACATACAATCTCCCCGCGATGTCGCAACGTTAACTCATATATACTTTCATTGTACTTGTCACATATCATTGCCGAAACCCACGGTTTTATCACAATACCCAAACAAAAGATATAACTCATCTCACTTTCACCCATATTTCTTTTCGACTGAAAGTCGTTTTCAATATATACCCACTGGCTAACAACCATTCACGATTCTTCATCTCGAAGTGAACCAAAACTGAGTACTATCATACTTACATACTCTGTCGATAAGTCAATGCCTCAACCAACTATTTCATATACCATGAAAGCAATCACTTATCATGTTAATCGCAAAATACTTGTAGAATGACATACATTTCCAAATATCTCTCATTTCTTATCAAATTCAAATCTTCCTTTCCTAAGGAATTCATATAACGTAACACCAGTTACATAACCATCAATTTATCAGTAGCAAATCGCACTAGTACTCTCTCCCTGTCTCTGATAATGGTCATCATTCCATTTTGAGTTAGCTAACCTCGTATTTTACTTTCAATCATATATGCCTCGTAAGATACTATCCAGAGACCTAACTGGCAATTTCATATCATTCTACCTCTTCGAACCCACCCGATGTCCCGAATGGTTAACACACTTGCCCCTTATCTCTCACTGCTGTACTCGAACTACTGTCGATTAACGTAGGAGATTTCACTTTACACTTTCAATTTAAAACTTTTAACAAAGTCAAATTACATTCCCCATTCATGTTTTTAAAACTAATATTTTGAAATTTCCCACAACACTTAATCTCTTTCCCAATACAACTCGCACCGAATAACATTGTTAAATCAATATTAACTTAGTCAATCAGACATGTATCGCACAACTTATCACATGTACTCCCATGTTCATAACATACCTCGTTCCTGTCTCAAACCCTTGACCATTCACAATCCGCTCTATTCACATAGTGTACACACACCTTAAGTCCATCACTTTTCTGCCGAGAATCTCAACTGTAATGTAATCCATTCTCATCTCATACCTTACTCGTTTACCACCCTTTAGACTATCACTCCAAGTAGATCCGCTACCCTCATGTAGTTATACGATTCCATAAATCTCTGGCATTTCACTTTCACCCTTACACAACTCCATACCAATCATGCCCCTGTATCTCCACCCTTACTGAGTTTTTAATAACCCTTTGCACTAAACATATACTTTTTGTATAACATTTCAAGTCTTTATACCTTATTCAATGATTTAATATTTCATGACTCTAGTCAACCTGACTTAACTCCAATTCAGATTCTCTAATCCTTTATCTTTGCTATTCTGATCTTAAATTTGTTGTTCTCAAAGAACCTGTTGCTCAAGCATTCATACTACTCCCATTACCATCTAGAGACAACTCAGTAATTCGATCTTCCCAATTAAGTACCATAGTCTCACTGTGTTTGATAAATTCCATATCGACTTCCAATTCACATACCTTTCATGACAATGCTCAAAGTCACCCATTCTCACTCCGAGTACTAATATCAACCCATTCATAACTATTGCCTTCAAGTGCTTTACGCTTTACGGGTCTCATCAAGTTCTGAATCGTTCAAAACTTCAAATCATTCATAACCTCAGGTTATTCTGATACTTAAACTAAGATCAAGTTCCCTTTGGACAATACTCAAGTCAACTCGTTTAGTAGCACTTCATCCAACTTACTAAGTCCAAGTGTACCACATTTCACTAACCCCTTATATTGGAATTTCCAAGTTTATATTATGTTCACATAGAACTCATTCATTTGACAAACACTGTTGTGTCCCAAGCACTAAACATACTATGTCCTTCCACGATACTCGTCTTCCGAAGTCTACTTGGTACCTTCGCATAGGTATCTATTACCACTTTTCTTATTCAAGCAAAAGTTATATTTTAAAACCTTTTAAAATTTAGTTGGGGTAAAATCTAACATTCTCAAAACTTTCCAACCTCATTGGAATTCAGGACAACTGAGATAGCATTCTACTACATTCACTATTGTTCTCTGACCGTTTTACAGTTCTTCTATCATATCTGATGATGTACTCAACGTACTACAAAGTTTTTATCCCACTCATACCGTTCATGTTCATTTTCTCCTCGAAGCTTCACCTTCCCAATTTACATTTTCATCTCTCTAACTTGATTTCACCCCAAAGTCACTTTACTTAACCATTTCTACAACTGCTCTTGTTCAGTATTGTAATAACTATCATGCTCCAACTTCCCGCTCACAACAACTCGCTTCAAACACTCAACGATGTTTTAAAAGCATTGAAAGATTTCTATTTTAGTTGAAATACACTAAATGTCAAAGAAAGCATGGATTAGGCATCATAAAAGAGCTTTACAACGACAACACAGTCCCAAGGGCAAAATGGTCATTTATAAAATATGATTAAATTTTACATCAAAAGGTAGCTTTTTGAGTCCCGGTTCCAACGCAAGAAACGGCGCGCGAATCCGAATTTTCTAGAAAGAGTTATGGCTGTTTCCGTAAAACTCGACGAAAAAAAATGTTTCCGAAAACACTGTTTGGATCAGAGGGGTATTCGACCGGTCGAACAACCCCTTTCGACCGGTCCAGTACCCCCTGGACCATATTTTTCCTTCATTTAACATCTTTAAAAGTCCCCAAACTCACAAGGCATTTGGAGATACTTCCCAGCCCTTTTAGAACTACCTGTAAATGCTCGAAAACTTCGAAACTTCCCAAATCACACAGCAGTTTGAATTTAGTTCCCATATTCTTACTTCCTTTATTCCATTTTCTTTGGCAAAACACCAAGTGAATCTTGCTAACATTCATTTCCATTCACTTATTCCCCATCAAGGAGTTCTGTGGTTTCTCCTCCGACCTATATCATCCTTGTCATTTCATTCACACGCACATAATCATCAAGTCTAAGTAACCACTCCCGAAGTCCGTCATTAATTAACTTTTTACTCACTGTAGTTTCAAACCGTCGAAGCATACTCTATCATTCCCGTTCTTAACCCCACATCTTAGGTAAATCCTTAAACCCAACCTTTCCATTTATACCTCCACCGGTAGCATCCGCTGCTAATCCTCCTACCATATCTAAATCCACTATGATACCACGACCACTCGAAGCAAGGTTCAGTTGAGAGATTCCTCAACAACCATGATACTCACAATCCGTGGAGATATTCTTCGATCCCTCTTCCAATAGATACCATAAGATAGGTTGAGAGATTCCTCAACCATCCAACATCTCAAACTCCATACCATACGTTGAAAGATTCTTCAACAACTATAATACTTACCATACGATAGGTTGAGAGATTCCTCAACCATCCAATCATCCCATATACCATACAACAAGTCGAAAGATTCATCAACTACCCAATACACACCGTGTAAGAGGAAACCACAAGATAACCCGTACGATTACACTGTAGGTTAACATCAAAGGATAACACCGTAAGAAAATGTGAGAGATTCCTCACCTACCCTATACACGAGCAATACATATTGTTGAACTATCTTTCTGTCATAAACCCCATCTGTCCATCTCTATTCTCTCGCGTCACGGCGTTTAGCCCATGTCTGAGACGGAACTCTTATCAATCAATTCAAATCCCAAAACTCAACTATGAGCAATCGCTTTAGCTTTCTGTGTGAACCTCCAATGAAATCTCTTCGATAGTTCACTACTCGGACTTCGTTCTCAATTAACACCCTTAAAGAGCACTCATTACCATCATTTATCACATTCACTGATTCGATCAAAATTCAGTTGATTTTCGTTTAGATATTCAACGGCTCCTCACCACCAAGATATCATCTCTCCCCCGGGTCACCACACAAGGTCGATGATACCATACGGTAACCTCATCTCATCACACAGCTCTACATCCGCGTGATTCTACCGATTCACGAATGCATGAATACTATGCATGTATGGCAATATCATAATCATGTATGTATAACAACATACCATATGCATCAAACATCTCTATAATATGTGGATGCATTCTAGAATATGTGACAATTCACTCAACACTCCACTCGACGTCGAACGTTTCTGAAGTTTTGTTACCTATAGCTCTGATACCAATAAATGTCACGACCCATCCCGCTAACGTGCGGAAACAGGACACGTGGCACGCCACCAAGGCTCATCCAATTAATTAAACGATTATACGCAGCGGAAAAGAACTTAAAACAACCTTTCGTATATAAAACTTTAGGAAACATTACCCTTCGAGTTGTAAAATCCGTATAAAATTTAAAACGAAATCATATTTCAAAACGGATGAATTTATGTTGAAAGGGGTCTCAAAGGTACCCTAAGAACCAATCAAAACCTTTTGAAAATTTCCGGAAGGTGTATAAAAAGATTTCTGGCAGGGGGCATTTCGACCGGTCGAACGACCCCCTTCGACCGGTCGAATGACCCTTTAGCAGAATCCTGCACAATGCTGCAGAATTTTGCCTAAGGATCCAATCCGACCTTCACTTCAACATTCCTCCAACAACAAACCAAAACCGAACTTCACGAGCTCTAGCATGCTATCAAAATAAAGTTTAGACTTATAATTCCATGAAAAGAAACAATAGCGGAACAAGCTAAGGCTTGTTTGGCTCTATACACAAAACTCTAGCCACAATCCTTCAAAATCCAAATTTAACAAGTTAAGTTTACCAAAACACGGACTTAAGTTCGGATGAATTGAAAACTAACTACAAGAGTTTTATTACATATTACAACATATGGAAAGGAACTAAAACATGAACAAAGGTAATCCCCGCCATTCCCACGGCCTCACTCTTCACGCTTCTTCTTTCCTTTCTTCATACCTGCAATGGAGTAAATCTCCATTGCTCAGCTATATGCTGAGTGTACAATTCTAAACAAATGCATATGAGGCAATTCATGTTTTAAACATCTAAATCACATAATTTAGTCTCCGGGGAGAGAGATACGCATTCACCCAGTATATCGGCAAGTCTTAAATCTTAAACCGCGATGTCAATGGTTAGCCAAGGATCACTCAACCATTACACCCATCTGCTCTGGTTGGCCACTTCCCACACCAAGCAAGTAGTCGTCACTACTAAAAACTCTCAAACATCGAGAGGCGTGCACCGGCGTAAAATTATATCAAACTCCCCTTTGACCCACATAGACATTTAGCATACTCACATAATCATGTCACCGTACTTTTCTATACGTACTCGCTAAATTTAACGGGCCTAATTTAACACATAAGTTTGCCCGGATCACAAGTCATACAAAATATCTAAAACATCCAAAATTGTCTATATTACATAGGTTCGGAATTCATACCTCGTGCGATTTTCCTATAACTTTGAAGGATGAACTAGGAGGTCGATTAAACGTCGGATTTCGAATATCAAGCGATTCCTACAAGTTTACATGCGTTTTTCCCAAATTTCCATAAATTAGATTTTCGGAGAAAACTTAGCCAAACAAGGCCTAAGTGGTATCAAAATGAAGCTCTTACCTTGGGGAGTTCAAATATGAATTTTGGTTGAAAACAAACGGGCAGAAGTCCGTCGATTTGCGTCAAGAAGCTCTAAGCCACCAATCACCTCTTGATTTAGGTTTTGAGAAACTTTTGAAATGAAAAAAATCTAGAGCTTGCTATATATAGACAAAATTTTCGGAAATAATGTTTACCTCCCCACGAGTTTCCAAAACTCTAAATTAACCCATGAAACGTCGCACACGTTCATTTCATGCCTTTACGAGTGAAAATTATCAATTTCAAAAGTTTTCGACTAAGACTCGTTTGGGTCCAAAAATACGTCCGAAAACTGAATTCTGTGGAATCTCTACACAACCTACCTTTTTATGACGTGTCACTCACGTTCTCACCACAGTTCTCAAAAAGATATCTAACAGTATCAAGATTACCAGAATTTACTCTACACAGGTAAATTTACTATTCATCAAAATACCACATAAGTCAAATAACATTTAAATCATATAAATGTCATTTAGTCATGCCCATGCAACATGATTCTCCATGTTCCCGTGTCCTCGCTTGACACCTTCCGTTGACCCACGGTCAAACTCATCCACAATTATTAATCAACATTAATAATTCTCATAAATTCACTTAAGCATTTAAAAAGAGTACATTTTTCAGAACGGGCATGACAAATTATATTCTTACTTTAAATATATGTACTTTATGTTGTGTAAGTGGTGCACAGAAAAGTGTGAAAAATTCAAACAACACAGAGTACATACATTTAAAGCATATGGTGTGATTTAGGGTGTGGTCTGGAATGTGTGCCTAACACTTCTCTTTCCTCCTCACCTGCAGGAGGAGGAGGAGGAGGAGGTGGAAATAAAACTTAAAACAACTTTTACCTATTCTTTTTCTTTTCCAATTTCAGAATATGCTTAATTCCATTTGATATTTCTTTACATCTTTTGACTAGTTAATTACGGAGTAATTTAATAGTAATAGTAACATACTAAAAGTGGCTAAGTAATTTTTGATAACGCCTTCCTAACTAGTGTTAACACAACCTTTTCTCCTAATTAATTTGCACATAAATTCATTCTTATTTTTTTTGGTAGGAACACTATAATTTCGGATTCTTGGGGTTAAAAATTTGTATAGTCGTTCTCTGGATTTGACGTATAGTGTCGTTCTCTGGATTTGAAGTATAGTATATTAGGTTAAAGTATGATTATTTAAATAGAAACTAATCTTCCATCGACTCTTTCAAAAGAAAGTGCATTTTTATGCTTAATTTCTTTTTTTTTTCCCCTCCACTAATGTCACTTACAAAATAAAGAAACCTTATAAGGCCTTAAACAATTGAGAATAATTGAGTAAAGAGGATACTTATTTGGATGAAAATTATTAAATTTTCAAGGATCAAAACGAGATTTATAAGTGTAAAAGTGCTAAATAAAAATTTTCAAGAAGGTCACATATGCATAAAATCTAAAATACATAGGATAAAAAATAATTTTCAAAATTGGAGGGGCAGGTGCCCCTCTTGCCTTTTGTGGCTTAGCTCATGTATATATCCAATCCCTAAATTGGATTTGGTGCTTACTCCTTTAAAACATTGATCGAGGAATAAAGATAATTATAAAGGAGAAGAGGACTTTTTTATTTTATTTTTTGAAATGAAAAATGGAGCCAATTTTATAATTGGAATTCAGTCATAAACTCTGTAGATCGTGGAATTTAAAACCCTGGCCCGTTCACATTGATTGCTTCATATGCACCCATGTTAATAACTTCTTTGGCTTACCAGAAATTTGGATGAGCAAATTCGCAATTTGTAAAACACGTTAATGTAAAAATCAAGGGTTACGGACATCTTTTGAGGTTTGACAAAATTATACAGATCTTTTCTCTATATTGTAAAATTACACTAATCTCCTTTGAGGTTTGGATTTGTATTACACGTACACACCTCTAGGGGTGGCAATTTTTGACACGATAATCCGTTTTACTGAAACAACCCGAACACGACACGACATGATACGATTAATTTAAAAGAGTTTGTATTATAGATGAATAGCGCTCGAAACTAAAAGTTAAACCCAAAGCACACAACCTGATTAATGACACGATTATGACACGAGGACCTGAATTACCACCCCTGCACACCTCCTCAAAAAAAAAAAAAAAAATCCTCTCTCTCAACTGTATATATATACATGCATACATATATACACACCATATATACAAACCTTATGCATACATTCATACATACATACATACATACATACACACACACATGCACACACCATATATGCATACATATTTGTGTACATATAACCATTGAATACATATGTATATAGATATACATAGATACATGTATACATCTTTGAGGTGTGTTTGGTAGTTTGGGTTTACATTTTAGATTTTTGAAACAAATTGATTTTGAGTTTAAATTTTTGATTTTTTTTTTAAAACAAATTCATATTCTGTATAATTTTGTAATATAGATGGGAGGTCCGTGTAATTAACCCAAAAATCAATTACTCTTGAATACTTTGCAAGTCAATTTAAAACAAAAAAAAAAAAAAACAAAGAAAAGTACATGTCTGTTTGCAGGTACTATAGCAGTAATGTCAAAAAAATTGTGTAAACTGCTAGAAAATTGAATGAGAAATTGGCTTTTAATTGAACGAATAAATTTGGTCATACCAAACAGATCCTTAGTTGAATAGATGTGACTGTTGACAAATAGTCGAATTTTGAAAGGTTGTGACTGTTGACGAACAGTCTCCTGCAATATATATATATATATATATATGGATCTTGTTTATTCATTTAGAAAAGAAAATTCATAAAGTTCATATATACATATATTATATATAGTGTGTCCATGTGTTTGAGAGAGAGTACAAATAGTAGTATGGTTCGCTAGAACTTTACTATTAGAAGTCTTTAATTCTGTAGTAAGAGGAAGATCGTTGTATCTTAGAAGATAATTGCTGCAACTCTGAGTATCAATGTGGGGTATAATTGTCTTAATGATATATATAGTGTCCAACAATAGAGTCGATATATTTGAGAAGAATTTAGGGAAAAGGATCATACTTATTGCTATACATTCCCCTATATGTATAACATAACAAGGAGCAATTAAAGGAAAGAAATAAAAGAAAGTAAGTCACAATAAAAGAGAAATTAAATAGGTCAACATGACCAATAAAGACAATAAAATCTCCTAAAAGACAATTATTTCCAACACTCCCCCGTAAACTGAAGGTGGGAATAAACTGCAGAAGTTTGGAATGATAAGGTTACTACAAGACTGTTCATGAAAGTTGACAAGAGTGGGAAACATCATCCACCAATAGAGGGTGAGACTGTGGGAATGATCATCCACAATAAATCACCAAAAAAAAGGGGCCAACTTCTTATTCAAACAAGTAACAGTGGCTGCAACAGTAACCCAAATCTTGAACGGTTTGAGCCACCACAATATACTCCACCACTCAATGATAACAGATTTTTTTGCATCTTTGGGACATATCTCACACCACCCAAAGTACGAACCACTCCATCGAACATTTTAATTATAACCGTCCCAATACCAATAATTTTGCATGAGGACCCGTCACCCAATGACACTTACCCAAATTATCTTTTTGGAACTCCTTAAAATATTCCCTCCTGAAGCATATATGGTTTGTACAACTAGAATCCAATTCCAATCATCACGAGAAATAGTGTGCATACATTCGGAGACTGTGAGGACATCTCCATCATCTCCCAATAAAACCAAAGAATTTTCACCATCACCATCTTTCCTACCATCGTCCTTCCCTTTACGTAGAGGACAATATTTCTTGATGTGACCCAATTTTTTGAACAGATAGCATTGGATTTCTCTCCGTCTAGAACTAGATCTAACCCTGCTGCTACCTTTAGATCTATCTTTTCTCCTTCCCTAATTCCCACTTGCTACAGCCAAAGTAGCTTCATGTCCACCCTCACTAGTTGTCTTTCTCTGAGTGTCGTGGGATATTAGTGAAGCCTCCACCTGCTCCAAAACCACTGTATCTTTACCATACATCAATGCAGTCATGGGGTAGTCATATGAATCTGGAAGAGAGATTCCTCAATCTTGACATCAACTTTCCGCAGTTGATCTAAATACCCGTTGAACACTTATGTGTTCCATGAGATCCCCGCCTTCTTCCATCTTCAGCCGGTACAACTGTCGCTTCAGATGTAATTTTTTTATACAAACTCTTGGCCATATAGATTTTTTCCAACTTTTCCCACAAACCTGACGCAGAATCTTCATCCATAACATTATTGATAATGTTATCAGCAATACAGAGTCGGATCGTGCTAACACACCGCAACTCTAACTCCTCCCACTCATCAGCCTTCACGGTGTCCGGTTTTCCATCCTTTCCCTTCATAGCCGTGTACAAGCCTTGTTGCACAAGAAAGTCTTTTATTCTTCTCTGCCAGAGAGTAAAACTGCCATTTCCATTGAACTGCTCCATCGTAAATTATGAGTTGATCATCACCTTCATGGTAAATTGACTGGCACACTGTGGATATCGCAGGTTTTCAAATTTTACCCACTTTTAAAACAAATATTTTCAAATTCAAAGAGTCGCCACTTAATTTTTAAAAGGAAAAATTAAGAAACCATTTTAAAAGCAAACTGATCTTTTGCGAAACCAAAGATAAACTGGGTCCGGGGATTATGGAATGAAAGGGGAAGGAGCCCGGCGGACTAAAACACCCCCTTTCATCCTATCTCACGATAGGCCTCTACTCAATATCCTTTTTAATCAAGTTATTAATCTAAGCATGCCCTTAATTAATACATATATAGGTATACATAACACAAGCATGTTGAAAGGGTGCAAAATTGCTAACGGTAAAATATCATTTATAAGTCACATAATTCAACTAGCAAACATCATGATATGCAATAGAGAACTAGAAAACATACCCGGGATCCGGCCGCGAATATCAAACGTGCAATGCATGCAAAAATAAACCTAAGAAAGGTCTCTAACACATATATACACATAAGGCAAAACCTAAGCTAAGGTGTCGCACATGGGGTCGAAAAATCAATTAAAATCAATAAAATAGATCAAACTAGAGAAGGGTTGAGAAATTGTACCTCAAAGCGCTACAAAACAAAGGTTAGTACACATGCCTTAGACAAGATATAATATCATAAATAAGTAAATCCTAAGTCATGTTCAATTATATACATCTTAGGCAAGAGATAAGTCCTACTTATGGATATTAACATGTATGAATGAATGCATGAATATGAACAAATATGGGACATGAATTTATTCACCAATTTGGATCACTAAGCCTCTGGATTTAATCTAAATTATCATTATTCAAAACATGGTTTGGGTCTCAAGACATTAGGAGACCATTTGAGTTAAAATAAATAAGATTAGATGAAAACAGTAGCAGTTTTTTGTGATTTACAGAGAGCAGACCAGACGTTCAAAAATGGAAATAAAATACTTTTGATGGTTGGATCTTATTGATTTTTGGATATGTCATGCCTCTGTGAGTCTAGTTTCTAACCCAACTTGAAAATCAAGATTTCAACGGTTAGATCTCCGGGAATATGGAAAATACTAGACCTCACTCAGGATTCTGCAACTCTCTGTCCAGAGATCTTGTATGATTTTCTAAAAATAGTAAAAAAATGAGAAACACTTAGATCTTTTTAGAGTACCTTCCTAACACATTAAGGTACTTATAAAAAATTATTTGAGACCCCAAAAACTTAATTAAGGTTCTAATCTATTAATTTCAAAACGGATTTATTATTCTGAAAGTATTCTAGAACTCTGGACAGATTATGACTAGCTCACAAAAACCATGATCAAACCCTTCTAATCACAAGATCTTGCTAAAACAAAAATCACAGTGGTAAAACAATGTGTTATGAACATTTTCCCGTTGGTTTTATTCGATTCCAACGGTCGGATTTCAAACTAAAAATCCTTGATCAAAAACAGTTTATGAACCCACTGTTTCATTTTGCTAGTTCAAGTTTATTTGTTAACCCCAACTATTAAATCATGAAGTTGGACTTAAAACAAACCATATCTTCTACCAATTAATGGTCATCGAAGATTAAGGACATCTTTACACTTATGGATCTCGATGAAGTATTGAAATGAACTTCACAAAATCCTCAAATAAAGAATTCAAACCTATGGATCCAAGTTTGAATCCAACTTATCACTCCTACCATTTGATGGTCATTGGAGTTAGAGACATACATGCTCATAGGTTCTAGATGAAGTATGAAAGACTTCTTAAAACCTAAGAGAAGGATTAGTCCAAGCCATGGGAGTAAACTTGAATTAACACATTTTCCCCTACCATTTGATGGTCATTGGAGACTAAATGAAGTTAAAATCTACTCAAACCTCATTGGAATATAGTAGGATTCCATAAGATTTCTTAATGAAGAGGTTCAAGTCATGGATTAAGACTTGAATCTCACTAATTATATGTAGATTAAGACTATGATTCATTCTAATTTCCATATAGATCATAAGATCATAGGAAATTAAATAATCAAACTCAAAGAGGTTCAATGAGATATGGAAGATCTCATGAGCCTTACAAGAGATGGTAGAAATAAGAAATCAAAGTTTGTATAGAGAAACTAAGAACACAAGCTCTTCAAAATTGAATTTATTTTAAACCCAAGGCATCAATTAAATCCAAATCAATGAAATATTATGAGATTCAATCACAAGTTCTTGGTGGTGTGTGATGAAATGGGGTAAGAAGAGAGGTTTTGAAAATGTGTAAAGTTCCTAGATCTAAGAACTTGTGATTGAATTATTATTATATATATATATATTTGAAGGCTTTACCTCTAGATCTTCTCAAAACTTGTAGAGATGTTGAATTCCTCAAGCTTTTCCTCTTCTTCTTCCTCAAGCTTCAAGCTCCTTCAATGGTGATTTGATGGTTGGGTAGAGTTTTGTTGGGATTTGGGTAAAATAATTGGTAGAGTTTCTCTCTCTATCTTTTTTCTCTAAAGCTCTCCCAATATTTCTCTATATAATTCAAGTGTCTCCTCCAAAATGAGAGAAAATGGGTTCTTTTATAGACTTTCATTATCTTAGGGGCCAAGATAAGGGTAGATAGGTCAATTTGGGGTGGGTTAGGAATATTCTATGGCATCTCTAACTCTCCATGGCACTTCTATGTAATTCCAATAAACTTGAAAGGCATTTAAGTTGACTAGAATAAAGGAACATTCTAGAGCATCTTCAAAACACATGGGAGATTAGTGCCCAACAAAGGGCTTTTTGGGTATTTCTTAGATAAGGAATATGCCAAGGGATCTCTAACTCTCCAAATCACATGGGCTACTTTCTTTTATTATTTTCTTTTTCCTATATATATATATATATATATGTATAGACACATTTTTTCTTTTTTTTTTTAAATCTAAATTAATCATATGAGTTACCAAATAGTATATTTTTTTCTTTTTAAATCTAAATAAAATACAGGAAACAATGTTATTTTTAGAAAATATAATAATAATTATTATTATTCAATCTATTCTATTTTTTTAGAAAGTAACCCATGATCCAGTGAGCTCAAGAAAGATGGTCAGTGATTGGCCAAATCTAGGGATATTAGGAGCAAGGTTTGGGAGCTTGAAACTTTTCAGAAGTCGAAGCGATGAACTTGAAGAAAATCGTCGGAACATTATTCATCATTGATATCTAGAGGTAAATCCCCCCTAAGTTTAATAGTTCGGTCAAAATTGGGGTGTCTACACACACCGAACCTGGCTTTCATACCACTTGTTGAGATTCACGCAGCGGAATTAAACGAGCACACAATGAAAAGAAAATTAACAATGGAAAAAGAAAAGAAATAGCACAAGAGAATTCTATGTGGTTCAGCAAAAACCTGCCTACGTCCACACCCAAGAGATTTCCTTTACTATTGAGAATAAAAATGGTACAAGAAACCTAGGATTAAATCACATAATCCAACCCTCCCTTGTACTCCTACACTCAGTACCTCAAAGAAAAAACCCTCACAATATTTTTCTCTCTCCCTCACTAAATAACCCAGCTGAGTGTATAATCAACCTACATGTGTATATCATGCATATATATATATATATGTATATATGCAGGTCTGCCAACTTGCCAAAGAGTTTGACCTCATCTAAGCCACCATATGATACGGATAAGAAATCTTATCATATCTCCCACGGGTAGCTTATCAAGCAATGCACATGCAACCGGCCAAGCACAAATTGGTTATCATGATGTGGATCCCACAGAGGGATGACTCAGGGGATACTTAGATGATCCTCAAGACGTCAGGGACCGCCTAAAGATCCGTATGCGAATGAATTTGCTGATCATGATTTATGGAAGAAGGCGCATTATTCCTCAGAATGCTCAATATGTTCGTCTATTGGCAATGTTTTAGATGATTCTCTCAAAGATATTAAGAACAGTGACTGCTCTTATGATATGATGAATGGTGAACACAAAAATTCCGAAGATGTTAATTAATCTTGTTTGAGATGAAGATCATGTTCTTCTTTGGCCTCTACCTCAGCATGCATGTGTGGATAGTCATGGTCAGGCCAAGAGAATATTTGTGGACAGTCATGGTCCGGCCAAGAGAATATAGCTAAAGCTGCTATTAGCACTTACTTTAATCGATGGCTCAAAATAAATATGTTGGTTTGCTTGTTCATCTCCTTTCCAAAGACCAAGATTTTCAACATAATTAAGGAAAGTAGGTAGTTGCTGCCACCATTATATTTGTCCAGAGCTAGGTAAACCTAGGTCACGATAAGACTTTTAGTGATGCAGCGGACAGTTTGCACGTACAGTAATGGTGGTTTACAATCACAGAAACCTGGCCATTAATGAAGTTTCATGAACAAAGTAAAGATGGGTATTCATAACCCGTCCATACTCCAAGTCCAAAAGGTGTGTACCAGTAAGTTTGAACAATTTCTAATACTCCAGATGTTTAATTTACATTAATCTGATTCTTATCTCATGGTACGTACAGTTCAAAAATCTCTCCCAGCTCATCATTTTGAAGATAAACATTCTGAGTTAGGGTTAGTGATCAAACTCTTTTGAAGTCAGTAATTAATAGGAGTTGTTGGTGGCCGGTTGTGTGTTAAGCCCCAAACATATCTTGAATGGTGCCATGCTGGGAACTCAGCAAGCTATTGCTGATGAGGGGTCTGGTTTTAATCCAAATAGTGATACGTACATTATCTTGCCCCAAGAAGTTTGATGCTGGTGAGGCGCATGCGCCTTTACTTACACACCCACATGTGGGCATCATTTCTAACGCTCAAATTTTGAATCAACCTTTTTTTAATTTCCCAGCCAGATCGATAAAGATGACAACAATCACTTAGGGGACCTCATTAACCACTGTTTTTCCCTTGGCCTCCTCGATCGGCATGTGTAACACAGAGGGGCAGCTTTGGTCAGCCCATTTGGCTGGTCTTTCTAACAAGTGGCAGCCATGTCAACCCACTATGCCAGTAGCTTCCCCCACCAATAAAAAATTTGTTGATTTGTTTAATCCTGTGCTTGGGTTGACACGTGGAAAATCACACTCAACTGGTTCTTCCAACCCTAGTTAACCCTTCTAGTCATCCTAATGCTTCGGTTCAAGTTAAAAAAGGACCGTCTAATTTGGATGACCAAGTTGGTTTTGATATGGCTCCTAACCGAGACGACATCACTGTGAAAGTTGTTGATTTTCTTCTTGGTTTTATTCCTTCTGAGCTTATTAATGAAGGTAATTAAGAAGGAATGAGAGTCCACCTTGGTTGGATATTTTGTGGGTAAGATTAAGAACCCTCCATACTCTCTTGTTACCACTTCCACCTATAGACTCTGGCGCCAAAAAGGCCTTATTGACACTATAGCCAACGAATCTGGATTCTTTTTTTTTTTTTTTTAACTTTTCAAGTATGGAGGAAATTAGGGATGCTATTCTTGAAGGTGGGTCATGGTATGTTATTGGTCAACCTCTCATTTTGAGACCTTGGAAACCAAATTTGAAATTAAGCAAGGCGGAGGTTCATACTATTCCAATTTGGGTCAATTTGTATGGTGTTCCCTTAGAGCTTTGGAATCCTAAGGGAATTAGTTTCATTACTAGCTTTCTTGGTAAACCTTTATGGGTAGATTGGATAACTGCTAGCCGTAGGCGGATTTCCTATGCCAGGATGTGTGTGGAAGTAAGTGGTGCTCATGAACTCATCACTAATTTTGTGCTTGAAATTGAAGATGAATCAGGAGGTACTGTTCTTACAGACATTACAGTGGAATATCAATGGACTCCTCTTAAGTGTGCCATATACTCCTCTTTTGGTCATAACTATTCTAATAATGTTGCTTATCCGAGATTGGCTCATGTTCGTAAAAATTTTCAGCATTACCATTCCCGTCCCAAAGCTCCTACTCAATTCTATAATAAGAAGCCAGAGGTTAGGGTATGGAAAGTTGTGGAAGGAAAGAATAAGGGTAAAAGTACTCTGCTTGATTCTGTGGTTGCTACTCAGAAGTCAGACCTGGGTACTATGTTCGCCGTGCTTTCCCATGATATTAGGAAAGCTGATTTAGATCTAGCTCAAGTTGAAGTTGTGGTTCATTACCCCATTAGGGAAATTTCTAAGGCTAGTCCCTCTG
Source organism: Hydrangea macrophylla (assembly GCA_033977485.1). NCBI lineage: Eukaryota > Viridiplantae > Streptophyta > Magnoliopsida > Cornales > Hydrangeaceae > Hydrangea > Hydrangea macrophylla. Next base: position 118,113,625 of record CM066982.1, on the reverse strand, counting down.
GAAGTGGAGGATGATATCTCTGAGGATGGTGTCGAGGAAGGATCCCTGACTAACGGAAATTCTATCTCTAATAGATAGAGGAAACGGGAAGCTAAGATGAAGTTTAGTGGGAGTCGCCCTAAGGGTCAGCACAAAGTTGATAGTTTGTCCGGAGCTCTTGAGCTCTATGTTTCTTGTCTTTGGTTCCGTTTTGTTTGTTGGGCCATGGTTTAGCCTGCTTTCTTAGTGTTTACTTATTGTTTGGCTATGGTCTCTTTGTTGGTTGGGAAGGGTGTCTCTCTGTCCTTGGGTCGGATAGCCCCCCTTCCCTTGGTTGAGATGTTCTCTTTGTCTTTCAGTTAATTGTCTACCCAAGGGTATACTCCTTTGTTTCTTTTGTAGATCGGCGTTTGGCTTTTTTTTTTATTGATAAACCCTTTTCCGATTTTTTTTTACACAAATGAATAAGCATATATCAGATCGTGGAGTCTACTACGTTTAGTTTTCAACCTTGAGAAACCCATTCAATCCAATTTTGGGGCTCATTAATGATTTTTCAGTTGTGCAAAAGAAAAAGAATGGTAAATTAATGTCTTTAAAATAAAATTAAAAAAAACACCAAAACGTACCCCCTTTTATATTACCAAATACTGTAAAATTTTGGACTTAATCGTGGATGGAAGTTGGCAGAGTTATTAAACATAGGAGGTAAAAAAAACTAGTACAAATTAGTGGAAATTAATTATTAACCAATTAAAGAATTGAATATTATATAAGGTTTTGAATAGGGGTGTGTTTCGGCCGGAACAGATCGGAATACCCTCTTTGGAAAAAAAATCCTGAAAATTTCAGAAATTAAACAGGTGTTCCAATTTCCGTTCTGATTTTTTTTTCGGAATTTCATTTTCCTTTTCGATTTGGGAATTTTCGAAATTTTTTGGAATTGGAATTCTTCGAAAAATTTCGAAATTTTTTTCGGAATTGGAATCGAAAATTTTTATAATTTTTGGAATTTTTGGAATACAAATATTATTGAAAGGGTAAGTCATGCTTTTACAGACAGTCTCCTACTCTCTCATTTCTCTTCTTATTTGATGTGGGACAAACAAGTCCACATTCTTCCAAAATTTTGAAAAATATTCGGAATTTTTTGAAAATATTTTCAGAAAACTTATTTTCGGAATATTTTCATAATTTTTGGAATTCTCAAAACAATTCCGATTTTGTTCCGATTTTTTTCGGAATTTTCGGAATTCAGAATTTTGGAATTCGAAATTTAATTTTTGGTGCCAAAATCAGAATTTTTCGAATCGGAATCGGTTGGAATTGGAATTTCCATTCCAAATGACAGCCCTAATTTTGAACATATAGAAAGGGGTGTATATACATAATTAATTAATAGTATTTATGAGTGTCGATCGTGGCATATCCAACCCAAGAGAGCAGAAGGGGTAAATATTTGGGACACACCCAAAGACACAACTCAAGAGATGTGTCTATGTCTCTCTTGTGTCATTGTGGGGTTCAGTGACATCACAGGAGAGATATAGACACATCTCTTGAGTTGTGTCCTAAAAATTGTGTCTTTGGGTGTGTCCCAATCTTTACTCGAGCGAAGTTGGTTTTTTACCAACTGACTTAATTTGTCAAAGCTGAGCATCGAAAACCTCGTACACGTACAGGATATGTGGTAGGTGCATGTATATATATATAACAGCTAGCTAGCTGTATATGTATAATATTACAGATTGGTGGTTTAGATACATACATACATACATCGAATTTTTCTTTAACTTTCATTGGAGTGGAGTGAAATGAGGATCATGCGATCGAAATGTCACAGCACCCATATTCCAATATTGATCATTAAATTTGTGTGATGCGCACGGAACAGAGACTAGAAAAGGGATTTTGTTTTCTTGCAACTTCCAAATTAATTCAATTTAAGAATTAGTACAGCATCTCTCATCAATCATGCATTGCGCGGTACTATTTAATTAATGGGAAATATATATATATATATATATACTAATCTCAGGTCAATCTTAGAGAAAACTTGTGCTCCTTGTAGTTGATCGAACGAACAAATCGTCAATCCTTGGGAGAGGATAACGCAATAGTCTAAGCCAGTCTCATAGTTACGTCCTTCTTCTTTACGAAAAGGATCGGTGCACCCCAGGGAGAGGTACTTGGTCTGATGAAACCCTTGTCCAATAATTCTTGCAATTGGGTCTTCAACTCTTTCAATTCTACAGGAGCCATACGGTAAGGAGACTTCGATATAGGTAAAGTACCGGGAATAAGACTAATGGTGAATTCAATCTCTCTATCTATGAGAGTGATGGGTAGATCTTCAGGAAAGACATCCTGAAATTCTCTCACCACATGAACGTCCTCCAAAGTTACCTCCTTTGCTTGCATAGATGAGATAAGACACAGCGACGATGCGACACCTTTTCCTCTGAAACAGAAACTAGCTCGACCAGGAATTTGGAAGTTGACTTGCTTCGCAGCACAGTCAATATGAGCATGAACTGAAGATAACCAGTCCATACCCAAGATGACATCAAAACCTCAAATCTCGAGTGGTATAAATCGGCAAGTAAGGATACATCACCAATTATAATCGTACATGATCTGTGTCACGCCCCGGCGTAGCATAATACAGGAAAGCATTTAATTTCCTTTATGGACTCGTAGGTCGTGACAAGTGAGTATGACCAATTGTCCTTGCAACAAATAACTTAACAACATTTCTAGAGCAAAGGAATACTAACAAAAACATAAGCTCCAAAATTAAAACTTACTAAACTATTACATCAGTCAAGTCTTGTGGCACAAACCGCCCTTATTCAAATCTATCATAAAGTCTATTACAACCTCAAATTAAAAGACATAAGAAATATAAAATAGCCTCCTGGAAAGTCCCCTGCCTCTAACTAGCATAGTCGAAATAACCTGGCTGCTCCTGACCCTGAAAATCTGGACAAAGAGTCCAGGACGCATCAACGCCGTCAGCTTATGAAAGCTGGTGAGTAAAATAAACATGTGCTCGCAATATATATATATATATATATATAAGCATATAAAACAAAGGTACAAATTAACATTAACAGTAATATATTCAAGGTTACAATTCCAACATAAATCACGGGGGAATATAGCAAGAAATAAATACGAAATTGTACATGAATAGGGTAATATCTTATCTTGCCAATTCTTTTCTTTAAAACAACCCAATTCAACCAACACATCATCTCAGATACCAGGAGAAATAACTACTCAGTCATCCAATTCACACGCTACACTATCGCCTCCAATACCAGGAATACTATCCGATCGGTATTGAAGTCACACACCACACTACTGCCTCAGATACCAGGAATACTATCCGATCGATATCTAGGCCAATCACAACCAACCATCGCTCCGGATATCAGGAATACTACCCGATCAATATCCGAAACACGCGCCTTAGATATCAGGAATACTATCCGATCGATATCTAAGTCGTACACAACACTATCACCATCGCTTCGGATATCAGGAATACTATCCGATCAATATCCGAAACGCGCGCCTTAGATACCAGGAATACTATCCGATCGATATCTATGTCGTACACAACACTATCACCATCGCTTCAGATATCAGGAATACTATCCGATCAATATCCGAAACGCGCGCCTTAGATACCAGGAATACTATCCGATCGATATCTATGTCGTACACAACATTGTCGTCTCCAATACCAGGAATACTATCCGATCGATATTGAGGTCGCACACCAAAACGCCACCCTTTACTCTTTTCACGCTTTATTCCACACATGCATGTTGACACAACCTCGACCCTAATATGTATATCAATGTTCACAGTTCGTAGCAACAGTTATTAATCTCAAGCTGAATATTCTTTTCAACATAAATATCGGTCTCAAACTTTCTTACAAGTCCAATTTTTTAACAGTGAGCCTTTAAAATAGTATAATTGCCAAACAATTCCTTAAAAACTTTTAAAACTTTTCCAAACAGTCCCTTATATAAAAATACAGAAACTGCTCAAACTGCCTGGTCGCGCTCGCGGGTCGCGCGAGCGAAGGGGAGAACAAATCGCGCGAGCGGGACGCACGCGCGAAGGGGGGAATTGGTTCGCGCGAACGGATCGCGCCCGCGAAGGGGGGAATTGGTTCGCGCGAGCGGATCGCGCGCGCGAAGGGGGTAATTGGTTCGCGCGAGCGGGTCGCGCGCGTGAGTTGTTGCAGAATGTCATCTTCTTCGTTTTTTTCCCCTGTTTTCAATTTCAAAGCTATTACAGACCCATTTTCAGTTTCTGATCGTACCAGGACATATAATATATGGTTCTCTTCAGTTTTTCGCGTAGATTAAGAATACGCAATCAATTTTAACTAATACGGATTATATCTCTAGATATTCGCGATTAAAGTGAGGGTGTCAAAACTTTAAATCAATGGTACGTCGCGATACGGATGAATTACTGCGTAGGATTCGAACCGTAGCCTATTGGGACAAAGATCTTCCATAATCAATTCACGGAATTGAATTTGGTTGAGTTTTGCAAAACTCCAATTTTAAGCTTCCATGGTGTATCACACATATATACACATATATACACACATATACACTGAATTATACATATATATATATATATATGTGGCGAGTGATTTTATAATACTCACAGAGTCTAATTAGACTAAAAATTGAGACCGAGAGTTTTCCGCCGAAGTTTCCGTCGTCAATGGAATTTTTCTCCGTTTGTGATCTTGAGATATATATATATATATATAACTATGTAAGTATGTATGTATGTGTGTTCTTGAGAGCATTGAGGGAGATTGAGAGAGAATGAGAGAAGCAGAGAGTGAGAGATGAGAGACTGTGTGATTGAGAGAGAGAGAGAGCAACGTATATATATATATATATATATATAAACTGAGAAATTTGGGCTCCAAGCAACAAGTGGGTTTCGCCCGGTGTGGTTGAGCTCACGTGCTCCCACACCCAAGTCGCGGTATAGACGCAGATTTAAATCAAAACTGGTATTTTACGGTTGAAAATAGAATACAGAAAATTATTAGTGTAGGAATTAAATTCCCGGTTTATACAAAAATATAGATATCGCTTTTGAAACCATTGTAAGTATTTTCTATATTTAAGAAATTACAGTTTGACCCCAGATAAATATTTATAAAAAGAAATTAAAATCAAATATTCATGGAAATGAAATGCGGTATTTATTTATAAATGAAAATAAAATACAGGGTGTTACAATCTGTATACTTGGTTATAAATGTCAAGACCCAAATTTTCAATATTAAAATTCGTAAATTATCATCACATTTTTATGTTTTAAGCAATCAACCTTGGACATGTGTTAAAATATTATTGGTCTTTCACCTATCTAACCAACTAACCTACATGTGACCCTAGCAAATAACCCTATCCACCTAACACAAATATTACAAAACACATGGATACATGAATACACGGAAAGAGAGAAAAGAGAGAGACGTTTGAAAAAAAAAAGAAAAAGATTCTTATAACCGTCATAGTTATGGTTGTATTAAAGAAAGAGAGATGTTCTATTAATACTTCAAAACTTCCGTCATTTATTTTGTGAAATCCCAAGGTGCTTATAAAAAGCCTCCTAACCATGTTCGAAATTCACTGAACTCGAGAGAGAGAGAGAGAGAGAGAGAGAGAGAGAGAGAAATAGAGAGTTAAGGAGAAATTCTTCTAAGTATCAAGTAGTGGTGATTCCATTGGTGAAGGAAGTTTGAGCCAAATTACAGATTTCAAACTCGGTCATAATCACTGGGTAAATTTTCTTTTCTAAATATTTTTGTGCATTTTATCATATGTACCTTTTATGCGTATTTTTTTTTAAATCCGTATTAGACCCTTAGAAGGCCTTCTCAAAGCTTAAAGCTTGAGCAAGGCCAAACAGAGCCCGAATCATCATTAATGAAAATTCAAGTTTCAAAGCTAACTTAATTTTTGGGATATGCACAAAGGGCATTTTTGGTATTTCAAAAATATATTAAATCATTGTAAATTATTTCCTATTATTTTCCAAAATTTGGTGAGTTTTGGACATCATTTGGTGTTTATTTGAATTTCGAATTTATAAAATGGCTATAGAATATGAGTTTTTTTTACATTAAAATTACTTTTAAAATTTTGTAAACTTTGAAAAATAAATGGTTAATATCGTTCTGACCAGAACAATGTTTAGAATATTTAGACACTATTTTTCTAAATTTTGGGGACATAAATTTATATCGCTTATTTTGGAGCAAAATTGATATAGAAAAGCTATATAATTTTTCATATATTATTGTAACGAACTCCGAATCGAATGTAGTCAGTGGCATTAGTTTTGTAATAATATAAAGATTATTTTAGCCAGGGAAAATCTCATTTTGGAATAATTACAAAAATACCCCAAAGAACCTATAATTACCATTTTACCCCTATACTTTGAAATTAGACTAAATGACTGGTTTTATAAACATGTTGTGTAGGACTTGAAGGTTAATTTCAAAAGAAATTCTTTAATCACACAACTACCAAGGTAAGTGATCGTTTTCCTTTTACTGATTCAACTCCTCACGAGTGAATCTTGCCCTATTACTTGAACAAGTTTTATTTTAATTATGAAATCGTTGTTCTTACATTTGTTCTGGAACACTTCGATTCGTTCCACTGAAAGAGGTTATCTTATTTGATGTGATTGTAAGTTCCACACTTCTTTGATTCCAGTGTCAATTACCACCATTCTGCATGATTATATATTGATTCTATTAAGAATCTATGAGCCCCTATGCGGGATGATCCCTATTGGATCTACGAGTGGCCCTAAAGTTGGCCGACCCTCCTTTTTGGGTCTACGAGTGCTTTTGATCAGTTAGCTATTGCAGTATATGTATATGTATGAGTACGTGAATGGGTGGTTGGTAATCTGACCTTCTAAATATGTATTCATTATACCTGTCCTGATGATATTCTACTCTCTTAATATATCGATTGTTATGTTTATCTCATTTACCGTTGATATATAGATTTATCTTTATGTTCATCATCCAGGATTACGATTATTCACTGAGTCATCTACTCACACTCTCCAAATCTTTTTAACCCCTTTCAGGTAATGAAAAGTATAAGAAGGTGGGAGATAACCTGGTTGAGGAAGACCTATAGAAGAAGAAGAAGAACTTAAAATACTAGCTACCTAGTTAAATAACATGAGTAATTCCAATGGAATTCTCAAAGGCAATATTTAAAGGCTCAAGTTAGCCAATAAGAATATTATGTAATAAATTTGGAATGATTTGTAATATTATGGTCTTCATGACCTGTAACAGTAATAAACTTTAATTATGTTGCTTCCGCTAGTCTATGTATAAGTTATAAGGCCTTGGTGGCCGGTCACGTGCCTTAAATCCACCAATTGGATTTTGGGGCGTGACAATAAATCAACGAAGTACCAGAAAGGTATGGCAACTGATAGTTCATATTTCAAAGGTTCTGGAGATTTAGCAAATTTTAACGCAAAGAACGGTGATACAAATGAATGCGGAGCTCAAGAATCTATAAGTGTGTGAGCATTAATATTACATATAGAGATAGTACCTTCCACCACTGTATCAGCTTCCTTATTATTCTCCTAAAAAAACAAGTGCAAATACACGTCCTTGGCGTTGTTGGCTTCTTCCTTGGCCTCCTTGGTTCTGCGGTGGACGTTGATTGATCGAGACAAGTGCTTGAACAACTTCCTTATTCATAGGGCAATCTTTAATCACATAGTTCGGATCACCACACTTGTAACACAACCCCGAGTTGAACCGGCAGATACCTCCATGTATTTTCCTGCAAGTCTTACATAGGACCTTGGTGTTTGATGGTGCTTTCCAGGCTTGGTTATTAGCATTAGATCCAGACGCTCCAGGAAATGGCCTTTTCACTCCTGCTTGACCTTTAACTTGATTTCCCATTGTTCTATTTGGAATACTCCTCTTTTGTTGAAATTCTACCTCCGTTCTCTCTGTTTTGAGAGCACGATCATAAACTTCTCTATATGTTGAAAATTCAAACATCTCAACTTTGCTTCAAATGGTAAGTTTTAAACCATTCTCGAACTTCCTTACCTTTTTCTCTTCTGTTGGAATGAGGTAGGAAGTGAATCATGACAGTGAATCAAATTCAGTGGCATACTGGAGAACAGTCATGTTCCCCTGCCTGAGATGCATAAACTCCTTCTCTTTCTGGTCTTTCACAGATTTGGGATAGTACATCCCATCAAAGAGAATTAGAAATTGATCCCATGTTATGCCTTCCACACTATTCTCCAACGTACTCCACCAGTGATCAGCTTCTTCAACGAAGGTATAGGTGGCATATCCCACCTTTTCCTCCTCACTGCACGAAAAGTGCTTGAATATCCTTTCCATCTTTCGAACCCATGTTTCAGCTGCAGTAGGGTCAGCTTTTCCGTAGAACGGCGGAGGTTTAAGTTTTTGAAATGTTCTATATCCAGAAGTACTCCTCCTCGTCTGTCCACAGACATGTTGCTGTCACAGCCCGGTCCCACAAGAGCGGAACCGGAGCCCGTGGCACGCCACCGAGGCTAAACCAATTCATTAACGTTCCCAAAAATTAGTTTGAAGAACACACGCAGCGGAAAAACAAAACAAATTTTTAAAACCAGAGGTTCAGTCGACTGAGTCGGGACCCTCAGTCGACTGCTCAGTCGACTGAAGAAGGCAGAGAGTTTTCAAAGGGTTTAATAGCAATTCCAGGCGACTGAGGCTAGGGTCAGTCGACTGGGCCTCCAGCCTTCAGTCGACTGAATCAGGCAGAATCAAAATAAACACATTAACTTACAGAGGTCCAGTCGACTGAGGCATGGCCCAGTCGACTGCTTTTGCCATAATAAGAAGCAGTAGCTAGCAGGCACAGGGTTTCAGTCGACTGAACACTAGACCATTCGACTGCTCCCCTGGCAGCAGTCCAATCTGCAGAATTTCAAGTTTTAAAAGCTTCCTACCCTTCACCAATGATCCACCACTCAATCCAAACTCAAATCAAAGTAATCCTAGTTGTATTAAAACATTTCTAAGCAGGGTTACAACATGTCACTAACTATTACAACGGTTTAAAATCCATTCTATCATACGAAGTTAAACATAAGTTAAAACGATAAAATTCTTATTACAACATCCTATTGTCCCAAAACTACAAGGTGAACATTCAAGTTGCCTCCCAAGCGAACTCCCAACCCTCGTGCTCACTTCTGCGATTCCTCGCCAGCATTTACACCTGAAATGGTTATTTGAATAACCACACATATTTCGATTTGTTTAAGCTAATGCTTAGTGAATAAAACAACATATGTACATGAATGATAAACATGTCCGCATTCACATCTCTACATTTCATACTAGTCGTCGGAGACTCACGTGCCCGTCCATACTCCCAATCCGCGACTCCTCGCCAATAAGTCCACGCGAAAGGGTAAGACCCACGATTCTTCTCTTCAATCGTGCGACCTTAATGCCTATATCGGCTCCACAAAATGGCACGGTGACCACGTGCTCCTTCTGACCCAAATAAGCAACTTAACATGCTCAAATACATATCACCATGCTCGCTGTAATCAAAACATTTCATCGTGCTATTGGGCCTACTTATTAATATAAATGCCCAATATGAACTACACAAGATATCTCTAAGTATTAATACATGCTATTCAAACATAACATGAATACATATCAAGAAACCATTCCAAAAACATAGTTGAATCACTCACCTCCGATTTACGCTCTTAAACTTCGATTCAAAGAAAACCCGTGTACAAAGAACGTGTAGAAGTCCGTCTAGTACAATTCCTATGAATCAAAATTCCATTTATCCACTTTTATGAAAAATTCAAGAAAATAACTTTTCGGAAAACTTAGCCAAACAAGCCCTAACATATATCAAAACGAAGCTCTTACCTCGAGGAGCTCGAATATGAAATATGGGAGAAAACAGACTGACAAAAGGTCGTCGTTTGGCGTCGCAAAGCTCTAAGCAACTAAATCTCCCTCTAGCCCCCTTTTTGGCCTCCTTCTTGAGCTTTTAGGTTAAGACTTATAAAAATATCTCAACCATCTCTATCTATATATAGGCAACTCTTTTGGAAATTACGTTTACCTCCCTACGAGTTTTCCAAACTCCTAATCAGTCTCTGAAACTTTCTATACAACTTATTCATAGCTTTACGAGTGAAACTTCAAAATTATAAAAGTTTTCGACTAAGTTTTGTTTGGTCGCTAAAACGCGAATTTCTATATGACGTTTCCGAAGTTGCTAATTAGCCTACCAAATTAATAGCGTGTTCATTCGTCCTCACCAGGATACTAAATCTAACAACAGAAATAAATTCTAAAACAGAAAATAATACAGATATTGAAATACACAGGTAAACATTTATGTTCAGATAAACATTTAAAATGTTCCACAGTGACCGTCTCATACTCGGAGAGACTTCACAAACAATAAATCCTCAATCACAACAGTTTCAAAGGGTTCTCTAATACAGACACCCAAATCAACTCGTGAGTCAAAACTCACCCAAACATGTGTCATAGGACACGCCACATCACATTATCATGCATGACAATGAAATACAAAAAGCAATAACACAAATGTGGGTGTTATAATACTCTCCCCCCTTAAAAGAAGTTTGTCCCCAAACTTATACCTCAGGTCTCGAAAAGGTGCGGATACTGAGTACGCATCTCATCTTCTATCTCCCACGTCATCTCTTCCGTAGTTTGGCTACACCATAATACTTTCACTTTCGATATTACTTTATTTCTTAAGACTTGATCCTTCCGGTCTAAGATTTCTACCGGATATGCGATATACGTTAAATCACTCTGAATCTCATTCGATGTCGGAGTCATCACTTGATCTCTATCTTCCACTAATTGTTTGCGTAACAACGATACATGAAACACGTTATGAACTTGAGCATACTCACTCGGCAAGTTCAAACGATAAGCTACGGGTCCAACTCTCCCAATAATCTCAAAAGGTCCTACATATCTCGGGTTGAGTTTCCCGTATTTACCAAATCTGGTTATTCCCTTTGAAGGTGACACCTTCAAATACACTAAGTCTCCCACATCAAATTCCAACGGTCGTCTACGCTTATCGGCATAACTCTTATACCTACTCTGAGCTGTCAGTAACCGTTGTCGAATTGCCTTTATCTTATCCGTCGTCTCTTGTACGATTTGCGGCCCTTCAATCATTCTTTCTCCAACTTTCGTCCAAATAATCAGTGAACGACATACACGACGATATAAAACTTCATAAGGAGCCATTCCAATACTCGACTGAAAACTGTTGTTATATGCGAACTCAATTAACGGCAGGTGGTCTTCCCAATCACCCTGGAAATCAAGTACACATAAACGAAGCATGTCTTCCAAAATCTGGATTACTCTTTCTGATTGACCATCGGTCTGAGGATGAAAAGCGGTACTAAAGTGCAATTTGGTACCCATTGCTTCTTACAAGGCTCTCCAAAACTTCGATGTAAAACTACTATCCCTATCCGAAACGATAGAAACTGGGATACCATGTAGTCTAACAATTTCGCAAATATACAACTTAGCTAACGTCATTGGCTTAGTTGTTCGGATTGGTAAGAAGTGCGACGACTTCGTCAAACGATCAACGATCACCCAAATAATAGTGTTTGATCTCTTCGACCTCGGAAACCCACTAACAAAATCCATTGTTATGTGCTCCCATTTCCACTCGGCTATCGATAATGGTTGTAACAATCCCGAGGGTACTTGGCGTTCAGCCTTTACTTGTTGACAACTAGTACAACGCGAAACATAACATGCTATTTCTCTCTTCATTCCCGGCCACCAATAAACATGTCTCAAGTCTTTATACATCTTGGTGCTTCCCGGATGAACGGTATACTTCGTATTGTGTGCTTCCTCTAGAATGTTCCATTTCAACTCCTTCTCGTTAGGCACACAAATTCTACCCTTCAATCTCAAAACATCATTCTCAAAAGTAAATCCCGGTTGTTTGCCCATCGGAATCGCATCACAAATCTTCTTCAAAGCCACATCTTGAAGTTGTTTCTCTACGATCTCGTGAATCAAGAGTGGTTGTGCCACCATCGTCGACATCAAGCCACTTTCAATCCTCGGTATCACTTCAAGCTCCAAATTCTCCATATCTCGTATCAGTTCTTTCTGAGAAGTCAAATCTGATGCGGTGTTGGTTGGTACTTTGCGACTAAGGGCATCGGCGACGACATTCGCCTTGCCCGGATGATACTGAATTGACAAATCATAGTCCTTCATCAACTCTAACCATCTCCTTTGCCTCATGTTCAAATCTCGTTGTGTAAACAGGTACTTCAAACTCTTGTGATCCGTATAGATCTCACATTTCTCCCCGTATAGGTAATGACGCCAAATCTTTAATGCAAAAATCACGGCGGCCAATTCTAGATCATGTGTTGGATAATTCTTCTCGTGCGGTCTAAGTTGTCTCGACGCATATGCAATGACTTTATCACCTTGCATAAGAACGCAACCTAAACCTCTATATGAAGCATCACTATAAATAATAAATCCTTCAGCCCCTAACGGAACAGCTAAAATTGGTGCTTTCACTAGTCGGCTCTTCAACTCTTGAAAACTTTCTTCACATTCTGGACTCCAAACAAAAGCATTATCTTTCCTCATTAACTGTGTCATCGGCATTGCTATACGCAAAAAGTCTTTTACAAATCTCTGATAATACCCAGCTAATCCTAGGAAACTTCGGATATCTGTTACATTCGTCGGTCTCACCCAATTGGTAACTGCTTCTATCTTTTGAGGATCCACTGAAATTCCTCTCGCCGACACTATATGTCCAAGAAACGCAATCTCTGTCAACCAAAACTCACACTTCTTCAATTTCCCAAACAATCTCTTCTCACGTAATCGTTGTAATGCTAATCGTAAATGTTGCTCGTGATCTTCAACGCTTTTGGAGTAGATTAGGATATCATCTATAAACACAATGACAAACTCGTCTAAGTAATCCTTGAAAATGCGATTCATTAAGTCCATGAAAGCAGCTGGTGCATTAGTCACTCCAAACGGCATAACCAAAAATTCAAAGTGACCATAGCGAGTCCTGAAAGCTGTCTTCTCAACATCTTCCTCTTTGACTTTCAACTGGTGGTAACCGGATCTCAAGTCAATCTTCGAAAATACTTGCGCTCCTTAAAACTGATCAAACAAGTCGTCTATTCGCGACAATGGATATTTGTTCTTGACGGTCAACTTGTTCAATTCCCGGTAGTCGATGCACATACGCATTGTCCCGTCCTTCTTCTTCACAAACAACACTGGAGCTCCCCATGGTGAAACACTAGGTCGGATAAAACCCTTCTCCAACAGTTCTTCTAACTGAACTTTCAATTCTTTCAACTCTATCGGTGCCATTTGGTACGGTGCTTTGGATACCGGTTGTGACCCTGGTACTACTTCTATTGTGAACTCAAGCTCTCTTTCAATCAATACGTCGGGTAACTCATCGGGAAAAATATCTGGAAATTCTCAAACTACTGAAATATTTTCTATTAGTGGTCTAAGAACTCGCGTGTCGATAATTGAACATAAGAAACCCGAACAACCCTTCTTCAACATCTTACTTGCTTGAATCGCCGACATCAAGTACAGCGGTACGATCACTCCCTTACCCTGAAAAGTAAACTCTTCTCGCCCTGACGGATAGAAACTTACCCGTTTCTGTTCACAATTGATTTTGGCTTGATTAACCGACAACCAATCCATGCCCAAGATAACATCAAAGTAATTCACCGTCAACGGAATCAAATCAACGCTCAAGACTTTATCACCTATCTTGATCTCACATGACTTGAATATCGAATAAGTAACTAGCGGTTCACTACTAGGCAATGATACACACAAGTCATATCCTAGCGGTTCTGACTTAACAGTTAAATGCTTAACAAAATCACGTGATACGAATGAGTGCGTTGAACCAGAATCCATAAGTATACGTGCAGGATACGAACAAATAGGAAGAATACCTGATACGACGGTATCATCCGTATTCCCTGGCCTAAGCTGGAAGTATCGTCCTTGCTGTTGCGCGACTCCTTTTCCTTTATCCACTCGAGGTTCTACCCTTGATCCGCTTGGCACACTTGATGCCCCGGTACTCATTCCCGTTTGTCTCTTACTCAGACAGTTCTTTGCTATGTGTCCCGGTTGTCCACACTCAAAACATTTTCCTCTCGTTTCTGGGTTGTAGCTCTTCGTATTCTGAAAGTTATTTGATGCAGTCGAGTTTGCATTCAAAGGACAATTTCGGGATATGTGTCCTAACTGCTTGCAAAAGTAACAGGTGCTCAATTGGTAGCAAGTTCCTCTGTGTCGCAGGTTACATGTTGGACACAACGGTCTCGAATCTCCAACAAACACACTTCCTCATTGACTACCCATATTCGATCCTGAACCTTGTGTGAACGGTTTCTTCGCATTCCCTTAGCTCTTGCCTCTATTGTCATTGGGTCTCTTCCCTTGTTGCCCTTGTCGATATCGGTCGACACTTTTCTCAGCTATACGGGCGGCTTCCTCGACTAGAGAAACGGTCGGGTGTTGCAACATATCTACACGGCCACGGATATTCTCCCTAAGTCCTTCCTCAAACTTACAAGCTTTATCCCTATCAGTCGGAACGGTAGTTTTCCCAAATCGTAACAAGGCATTGAAACGAGATACATACTCACTCACAGTCATGTCTCCCTGAACCAAACTCGCAAACTCTTGGCGTTTCTGAGTATAAGCAGATTGCGGAAAGAAACGTTTGTTGAATTCTTCCTTAAATGCTTCCCACGTGGTCGGCTTCCCTTGTTCAAGTACGTTGTTCCACCAGTCCAAGGCTTCACCCATCAACGTATCGGATGCGCATAAAATTTTCTCCTCATCGGTACATATTACCTGACAGAAATGTCTTTCCATGTCCATCATCCAATGATCGGCCAAGTCTATGTCAACTTGTCCATAATACAAGGTCGGTTTTCGCTTATAAAACTGTTCCACGATTGTGTATTGAGGTCGCGGTGCCAGTGGAGGCTGAACGTTCCTCTGTTCTCTTTCACTTACCGCTTGTATGAAATTTCCCACCATATTCACTATTTGGTCCATCCGCGAATGCGGTGACAATTCTCTTGGCATATCCGCCATAATGTTTCAAATATTCCCCTGTTGAGTTCAATGCAAAATGACCATGCATGCTATGCTACAATATAGATATATGTGCACAGTTCATCACACTCAACAAATGCTAACACATGAAGCAGTTCTACAATGATAATAATTATCTTCTCAATTACACACTCCACTCGATGCCACTCATCATATATATAACATCACTCGTTCCCAAGGCTCTAAACTTATGCTTTGATACCACTAAATGTCACAGCCCAGTCCCACAATAGCGGAACCGGAGCCCGTGGCACGCCACCGAGGCTAAACCAATTCATTAACGTTCCCAAAAATTAGTTTGAAGAACACACGCAGCGGAAAAACAAAACACATTTTTAAAACCAGAGGTTCAGTCGACTGAGTCGGGACCCTCAGTCGACTGCTCAGTCGACTGAAGAAGGCAGAGAGTTTTCAAAGGGTTTAATAGCAATTCCAGGCGACTGAGGCTAGGGTCAGTCGACTGGGCCTCCAACCTTCAGTCGACTGAATCAAGCAGAATCAAAATAAACACATTAACTTACAGAGGTCCAGTCGACTGAGGCATGGCCCAGTCGACTGCTTTTTCCATAATAAGAAGCAGTAGCTAGCAGGTACAGGGTTTCAGTCGACTGAACACTAGACCAGTCGACTGCTCCCCTGGCAGCAGTCCAATCTGCAGAATTTCAAGTTTTAAAAGCTTCCTACCCTTCACCAATGATCCACCACTCAATCCAAACTCAAATCAAAGTAATCCTAGTTGTATTAAAACATTTCTAAGCAGGGTTACAACATGTCACTAACTATTACAACGGTTTAAAATCCATTCTATCATACGAAGTTAAACATAAGTTAAAACGATAAAATTCTTATTACAACATCCTATTGTCCCAAAACTACAAGGTGAACATTCAAGTTGCCTCCCAAGCGAACTCCCAACCCTCGTGCTCACTTCTGCGATTCCTCGCCAGCATTTACACCTGAAATGGTTATTTGAATAACCACACATATTTCGATTTGTTTAAGCTAATGCTTAGTGAATAAAACAACATATGTACATGAATGATAAACATGTCCGCATTCACATCTCTACATTTCATACTAGTCGTCGGAGACTCACGTGCCCGTCCATACTCCCAATCCGCGACTCCTCGCCAATAAGTCCACGCGAAAGGGTAAGACCCACGATTCTTCTCTTCAATCGTGCGACCTTAATGCCTATATCGGCTCCACAAAATGGCACGGTGACCACGTGCTCCTTCTGACCCAAATAAGCAACTTAACATGCTCAAATACATATCACCATGCTCGCGGTAATCAAAACATTTCATCGTGCTATTGGGCCTACTTATCAATATAAATGCCCAATATGAACTACACAAGATATCTCTAAGTATTAATACATGCTATTCAAACATAACATGAATACATATCAAGAAACCATTCCAAAAACATAGTTGAATCACTCACCTCCGATTTACGCTCTTAAACTTCGATTCAAAGAAAACCCGTGTACAAAGAACGTGTAGAAGTCCGTCTAGTACAATTCCTATGAATCAAAATTCCATTTATCCACTTTTATGAAAAATTCAAGAAAATAACTTTTCGGAAAACTTAGCCAAACAAGCCCTAACATATATCAAAACGAAGCTCTTACCTCGAGGAGCTCGAATATGAAATATGGGAGAAAACAGACTGACAAAAGGTCGTCGTTTGGCGTCGCAAAGCTCTAAGCAACTAAATCTCCCTCTAGCCCCCTTTTTGGCCTCCTTCTTGAGCTTTTAGGTTAAGACTTATAAAAATATCTCAACCATCTCTATCTATATATAGGCAACTCTTTTGGAAATTACGTTTACCTCCCTACGAGTTTTCCAAACTCCTAATCAGTCTCTGAAACTTTCTATACAGCTTATTCATAGCTTTACGAGTGAAACTTCAAAATTATAAAAGTTTTCGACTAAGTTTCGTTTGGTCGCTAAAACGCGAATTTCTACATGACGTTTTCGAAGTTGCTAATTAGCCTACCAAATTAATAGCGTGTTCATTCGTCCTCACCAGGATACTAAATCTAACAACAGAAATAAATTCTAAAACAGAAAATAATACAGATATTGAAATACACAGGTAAACATTTATTTTCAGATAAACATTTAAAATGTTCCATAGTGACCGTCTCATACTCGGAGAGACTTCACAAACAATAAATCCTCAATCACAATAGTTTCAAAGGGTTCTCTAATACAGACACCCAAATCAACTCGTGAGTCAAAACTCACCCAAACATGTGTCATAGGACACGCCACATCACATTATCATGCATGACAATGAAATGCGATAAGCAATAACACAAATGTGGGTGTTATAGTTGCCATCTCCATTGTCGCCAGGCAGCAACCGCTAGTCCTTCCATGATTCTTTCAACGCGAGCAAAACGTTCATTGGTGGCTTGATCCATTAGCTACAGTAGTGCGATGTTGTTAGTATAATTAAATTGTACATGAAAAGAAATGTTAGTATTCCATATTTTAGTAATTATTAACATGAGAATCCTAGTCAATACATATGTTTCCTAATAGTCTCTAGAACTACCTTACGCTTTGATACCAACTGTCACGCCCCCAAAATCTATCCATGGATTTTGAGTGCAAGACCGACCTTGTGGGTCATCTTTAACCTTACAGAGTCTAGCGCAAGCATACTAATATTTATTTCATATTTAAATAAGGTTAGTAGAACCACCAAACCATACTTAATAAGCTTACAGACAGAGTTCTAGGCTTACAACACCTTCAAATATAGTACTAGAAAGGAATTTATTCTAGGAATACTTAAAATACAACAAGGGGACTTTCTAAAACATGGATCCTTCAAGGGCATCTAGAAGAGGGTCCTCTCCTTCTATAGCTATCTCATGTTCCTCATTTGGACCAACAAGGGCATGTCCTTGTCATCTGAAAGGGTTTTTAAAACAATTTGGAGAGTGTGAGTGTAAGGCTCAGTGAATGAACATAACCTATTTAAAGATCTTAAAAAGGAATTATATATACTTGAAAGAAGGATATAACAATTGCAGTGACATTTATATAATGAATACGAAGTAAAGAGTTATCGATATGAAATACGAAGTAAATGAGAAGTCAATGATATTAAATTGAAACTGTTTGATATGAATGTCAAATTACCACCCACCCATTCACGCACACATTCTTTTATTACATCGCACAATGATCAAAGGCAACCCTACAGTCGGGCTTAATTCATCGCATACATAGGCTATACTTTATAATTTGTTGTAGTGGTAATTGGCAATGAATAATTGACTAGATGGAAAATGAAATCTAAATAACAATGTACATGGATAAGGAATATATTGTATGATAACATAGAAAGTCCGAGTTACTACATACAATGAGCATAAACCTGTTTCAGTGGAACCAAGCAACAACGTTCCCAATTGAATAATAGCAATTTCATAATATTAATAATCGAAGATAGAATCAGATTCACCCGAGTGGAATAGAATCAGTAATAGGAATATGAATCACTCACCTTGGTAACTTAGGGATTTGATGATGAGATAGTTCCTACATCAATAGGGATAAAAGAGCTAAACATATAAGCAAAAGATGCAAGTGTAGGGTAAAACAATAATTAAAGTTTTCTTAGGGGTATTTTGGTAATTTTGATAAAATTATATAAAACCTTCACTATTGATATCCTTATACTATTCTAAGTCGAACACTACTGACTAGGCTCAATTTGAAGTTCGTGGCAGTTTCTGACTCCAAAAGCGGTGTTTTTCTACTTAAACGTGGGTCCTACAAAGAAGCTGTATTTTAACCCATGTCACATCGTCTCCAAACTCTTAAATATAATACTAAATATTATTCCAAGACTATAAGAATTGTCAGTGTAATTTTCAGAGTTACATATTATTTAATATTAATTTTTGAAGTCAAAACATTAATTCTAAATTGGTTATAACAAGACTATAAATTCTAAATCTATGCCCAAATACAAGGCTTTAAATCTGAAACTATTTTTTTATAGTTGTACCAGGCCATAATAATATTTTTAAAATTTTCCCATATTTGTAGAAATATAATATAACAGCTATTTAAAATGATTAATCTCTATTTAAATCGATTGATGATAAGTAGCAAAATAATATTACTATTCTATAGTTTAATAATT
This sequence comes from Hydrangea macrophylla, assembly GCA_033977485.1. NCBI lineage: Eukaryota > Viridiplantae > Streptophyta > Magnoliopsida > Cornales > Hydrangeaceae > Hydrangea > Hydrangea macrophylla. Next base: position 118,094,151 of record CM066982.1, on the reverse strand, counting down.
AACAAAATTATAAAACAGTGTCTGTTAACACCTAGTATCATTACAGAGAATATAAATGATTTATAATGATTTTACCAAATTACATAATGACCAGAATACCCTTTTTTTTAAAAAAAGAGTAAGGGGTAATTCGGTAAAATACACCAAAATACAGGGACTATATTAAAATATCCAGAAACTGTAAATTTACTATTTCAGTCTGTAATTAACCAAATTATAAGTTCTACGCTTGAAACCGCGATCAAATCCGATGTCGGTAGATCACTATACGTTCGTTTAAAGTTTTAGGGGTATAATTGTAATTTTCGAAAATAATCTGGGCAGAATACCCTGTTTGGACAGATTGTGATTCCAAACTTTCAAAGGTCATAACTCACTTAATTCTTAAGCTTTTTAAGTGAAATCAGTGTCTATCTTGAGTGAAATTTCGTGGGGAATCCAAATCAAAAGTTAGTTTTAGCAAATTCGAATCACAGAATGCGAAATGACCAATTTACCCTTTAAGATGAATCCTAAATAAAACCAAACGGTACAAGCAAATCAAAAACTATTTTAAGGGTAGTTTCATGGGTATTTTAAGAGTCTACCCTTAAAATTTGAGAGCTATAGCTGGTCAGAGTAAGGAGTTATACTAATTCTATTATTTTGAATCAAATCGAACTATTTTCTAGAGTTTCCTAATTTTAATCAATTAATCCATTTAACCATTAATGAATTCTGTTAAATGAAGCTAAACATAATATAATTAATATTCAGAAATAGTATGTGTGTGTGTGTGTGCGCATATACAAATTACATAAACAAAGGAACTTACCTCTAACAATTGTGGCGTAATTTCAACTCTCTCTCTCTCTCTATATATATATATATATATATATTTTTTTATACACTCAAAATCAGCCCATGTCCGAGCGGTTCTATTCTGCAGCTACTGACAAGCATCATCCCGAGCGGTTCTATTCTGCAACTACTGACAAGCATCATCCCGAGCGGTTTGGTCCACCTGATGCCTCCCGAGCAGTTCATCCACGACCCGGCCAACAGGTCGGGAAGACCGCATAGGCACATCCCACCGCGTGAACAGCTCATCCGGGCCCACAGGCATGATCCCAAGCATTCCGTGCAGTTTCCTACGCAAGCTAGAAGACTAATGGAAAGTGCAAACTATTTCCTAATCCAATTAGGAAACCCCTACAATTAATGCCAATCTATATCAATTGGATTATGTTTCCTTTTCGTTGTACGAGTAGGTCTCTTACATCTATAAAAGAAACCTTTCACCCCCCATTGAAGGGGCCGACTTTTCAGTCTACACAGCACCTCTATAGCATTCATCAACATGCCCGGCCGGCCTACGGTAGCTCTAAACTTGTTGGTTCACCACAGGCCCCCGGATCTTTTACAGTATAGTGAGCGTGCTCAGACCCACCCGTAGACGTAGGTACCTTCATTAAAAGGGCCGAACCACATACAAAAAACCAGTCTCTCACTCTCTCTCCCCTTACATTGCTTAAGTTTACTTTAACCAAATTTTAGCATCATCATCATATATATATGTGAATGCATGTAACTGTGTGTGTGCATGTAAGGTCTGTGGAAGTGGAAATGATCTAGGATGGGATTTAGACTGGAGATAACTTTGGTACGTTTGGTGGTTTTGGGTGTATATACCCCAAACCACTTTGCCACTTGTCAAGCTGTGAATGGTGGAGAAAGGAAAAGCTGGGATGAAGTGATGGCTGACTGACGCGTACTGTTGCTGTCTGACGCGCAATAAATGCGAGGGAAACCTGCTATGGCCGGTTCTCATGTGATGCTTGTTCCTTGATCAGGAACGATTGTTCTATGCCATGAAAGATTGTTCCATTTTAAATGTTTGTTCTGTGGTGGGAAACAAATGTTCTAGGTTACAAATAGTTGTTCTCCGCAGATTGATTTGTGTGATGATCATGATTTACATTTATGTATGAAATCTTTTACAATATGAATATCAGCAAATTTGACTTTTGATGTATAAGTACGAGTGAATTTATTATGGGTAGGTAGTTCCTTTAAATACATTAAATAAGTCTCAGTCATATCTAGTCCCCAACACAACTTTGTTCTTGAGACCAAAAAAAGTTGTTCCAAATGCCTGTTATGTTTGTTCCAGCAATAGATAGACTTGTTCCCTCCACAAATTTAATGTTGAAAGCTTTTAGTTGGTATACCTACTTGGTACTTAATAATGGGATTAAAGGTTGGTAGTTGCTTTAATTACAATAAATATGAGTCATATGAATCCCCAACAGTAATTCATATACTTGGTTGATTGAGTAGCAGAATATTTCAACACACATTGAGTTGCACAAGATTTCTCCACCGAAGAACACACAAACAAAAGTTGAACTTCTACTTATAGGTATTTTCCTAAACAACACTAGCTTTTTATTTTTATTCAAATAAGCAGCTAACTCTCCTCTTATTCATCTTGTTTTAGTTATTTTTTGTTTGATTTATTGATTTGGTTGATATTATAGTTTGTTTATGGAATGTATGTAATAAGTGTTTATGATTAAGCAACAAATCTTTTTTTTTAAGAAAAAAAAAACAAAGAAATATGGAATGAATGTTTATGATTAAGGAAAAACTTTTCAATAGCTTTAAATCAAGATGCTAAATGTATGGAATAAATGTTTAGGATTAAGCAACAAATTTTATTATTTAAAAAAAATTACAAAGAAATATGGAATGAATGGATTAAGCAACAAATTTTATTATTTAAAAAAAATTACAAAGAAATATGGAATGAATGTTTATGATTAAGGAAAAACATTTCATTAGCTTTAAATAAAAGAGGCCAAATCTATGGAATAAATGTTTATGATTAAGCAACAAATTTTTTTATTTAAAAAAAAATTACAAAGAAATATGGAATGAATATTTATGATTAAGGAAAAACATTTCACATTAGCTTTAAAGAAAAGAAAGAAATGTATGGAATAAATTTTTATGATTAAGTCACATATTTTATTATTTTAGAATATGGAATAAGTGTTTGATGTTCAAGGAACTACATTTTACAGTCCATGGATCAACATTTGATAAAAATAGACCAACATTACATTTGTTTTGCACGGAACAACATTTGATGCAAATAGAACAACATTTTTTCATCAAAGAACAACATTTGATTTGCATGGAACAACATTTGGTGCTCATAGAACAACATTTGACAGTCTCTGGAACAACATTTGATTAAAATAGAACAACATTTGCTGATCCATAGAACAACATTTGACGATTAATGAAACAACGTTTGATTTGCTCGGAACAACATTTTATGAAATTAGAACAACATTTTATTATCATGGAACAACATTTCATTTTCGTGGAACAATATTTGATAATCATGGAACAACATTTGACGGTCCATAGAACAACATTTGATTAAAATAGAACAACATTTTCTGATCCATAGAACAACATTTGACGATTAATGAAACAACGTTTGATTTGCTCGGAACAACATTTTATGAAATTAGAACAACATTTTATTATCATGGAACAACATTTCATTTTCGTGGAACAATATTTGATAATCATGGAACAACATTTGACGGTCCATAGAACAACATGTGATTAAAATAGAACAACATTTTCTGATCCATAGAACAACATTTGACGATTAATGAAACAATGTTTGATTTGCTCGGAACAACATTTTATGAAATTAGAACAACATTTTATTATCATGGAACAACATTTCATTTTCATGGAACAATATTTGATAATCATGGAACAACATTTGACGGTCCATAGAACAACATTTGATTAAAATAGAACAACATTTTCTGATCCATAGAACAACATTTGACGATTAATGAAACAACGTTTGATTTGCTCAGAACAACATTTTATGAAATTAGAACAACATTTTATTATCATGGAACAACATTTCATTTTCGTGGAACAATATTTGATAATCATGGAACAACATTTGACGGTCCAATTACTAGATGTGGATGTCGTGCAACGCTCCGTATCAAATTAAAAAAGGACGAGTCTGAATATGTAGTCGTTGATTTTGTTAAAGAGCACAACCTTGGGTCATGCTACCAACCTTGGGTCACACAAGGATAAGTCTTGGGGATTTGGAGGGGGCTTCTCAAGTGAACAAAGTTCCTTGGGGGCTAACAATCAAACATGTGGGTTGTCAACCCCACTATGAAAGATGAAAGCTTGAGGAGACTAAGGGCAAATGTTGGATTGGTAATATAGATTCAATGACCCCGATTGCATGACAATGGAAGTAAAGAAACAAACATATTACAAACCCAACATTCTTCAATCACTCAAGAAGATCCAAAAAACCTTTAGACTCTCAAGAAAACTAGCTACACATGGATCTAACTATGTAAACATTAATAATAATATCAAAGGAGTAGAAGGACATCACCACTAATGCAAGCAACTACTTCAAGAGAGAGAGAAAGACCAATAAAAACTTCAATAAATGCTAATAAGGCTAACCACACTTGAAAGTTGAAGAGTCTCTCACAATCTCACTTATAAGCCCTAAATCTAACTAGTCTATGAACAAACTAAAACAAAGAGACCTAGAAAAATACAAAGGGGTCAAGAGAGAGTATCTAAGTTGCTGTAATTTTAGGTCTCCCCCTCCAAAACGAGTTATAATGGGATATTTATACAAAAAAAAACCTTCGGAGTGGCAAACTTGTAAAACAAAGGATGCAGAAACAAGGTCATTCGACCAATCGAGCGGGCCCATTCGACCGGTCGAATGCCCCTCTGCATTGAAGCTTAAAAAGAACACATAAAGTGGACCGGTCGAATGGGGCATTTCGACCGGTCGAATGCCCCTCTGCATTAATTCTTCACAGCTTCTCAACAGGTTTGCGCACTGATCGCTAGAAATGTCACATCTTCTCACTCCGACCTCCGACTGAGGTGAAATTTACGGCCACACGAAGAAGACTTGCAGGGCTCGCTTCATCAAGTTAAGAACAACCTCCAAACATGTGGTCTTGGAGTCCAAAAGTGAGAGAGAAGTGGCCGCAATGGACGTGATCTTCAACCAAGGCTTTGCCTCCCAACTCGGATTGCCAAACACGACTTACAAAACCCTAAAATTACCCATGTAAAAGATGTGAACAGTAGAAATGAGGGTTATGCACAAAAGGAGTATAAATAATGTACTTAGTAGCTCCGGGAGTGCTATTTTGCGCAAAAAATAAATCAAAAAACATGCAAAATATGTGATGAATCAGTTGTCCAGTCAATTCGATATGAAGGACTTGGGAGAAGCCGATCACATCTTAGGGATCAAGCTTAAGGGAGAAGCCGGTCACATCCTAGACCTGACATCTGCTTTGCTGTTGGTATGATTAGTAGATATCAGTCTAATCTAGGGTAAGAACATTGGACTGCGGTGAAAAATATTCTCTAGTATCTGAAAAGGACTCGAGACTATATGTTATTTTACCAAGCAAACAGTCTTGTACCCATTGGGTACACAGATTCCGATTTCATGTCAGATAGGGAAAACACATTGAGCGTAAGTATCACCTGATACGAGAGATCGTGCAAAGAGGTAATGTTGAAGTGACCAAGATAGCATCAGCAAATAACCTGGCAGATCCTTTCACCAAGAGCTTGCTGGCCAAGACTTTTGATATCACGTGGAAGGGATAGGAGTGAGGTGTGTCGCTTCATGGATTTGAGTCTAAGTGGGAGATTGTTAGGGATATATACTCAACATCATGCTTTATGGAGTTGATTTATTATTCATTCAATAAAACCAGTTATTCCATTTTTATGAGAATCTATGTGTGCAATGTTTGTATTATATTATTTATTTAATATTATGCATGTGTGTCTTTCATTCTACATAGTATGTGGTTTGGTGTGTAGAGTTCGGCTTACACACGGAAGATCAGACAATCAGATCTTGTCGAATGTAAGATTTTGGTTTACAGTCTTAGATGGAATTGGACACACCATTAGTAGGATTGCAGCGTGGTATTGTAGTAGGTTTGTCTTGACTGCGGGAAACGGTATAGTTTTAACTCACTATGCTAGTACACTTTATGTATTAAACGGGACCGACTTGGGGTAATTATCTTTATACTGCCTTATAAGATAATTAATACCTCATGGCTATTATAAGTGCTTATGCTCTAAATCCTAAGTTAATTTACAAACACGTACATTTAATATTTATACTTTGATCCCTGAAAGGATGAGATCCTTAAATGGGTTAATATCTCATTGGATTGGGTGACAATATTGATTGTGTGGTGGATATAAATTAATGATAGATCGAATCATGATTGCTATGAGTTTCATGAGCTTTTTATGATTACTTGTACTTAGAATTCATGTTTTTCCTATGAGTTTGAGTGTGGTTTGTACGTTTCCTTTCTTCTTAAGTCCTTTTCGTATGCATGTGGAAGCGTAGGTATGCGATATTCTCCACACATGCATGTGGAAGCGTGGTTTGCACGTTTTTTTTCTTCTTCTTAAGTCCTTTTCACATACATGTGTAAGCGTAGCTGCGTAGGTATGCACTATCCTCCACACCTTCACTGCTTTAGCACGTGCAATGTGTGTAGTTTGCTTGTTGTTATGCACATATTTTCTCTTTCATGTTTCTCGGAGACAATTACATTTCTCTTCTTCTTTCTCGGCGTCTCTCTCTCTCTCTCTCTCTCTCTCTCTCTCTCTCTCTCTCTCTCCTATGATGTGTTTGTTATGAAGGGGACAATTTATAATAGTGGAACAACAGTTACTGATCTTGGAACAACAATTTCTAATATTGGAACAACAATTTATGTTCATGGAACAACAATTTCTAATCATTGGAACAACATTTACTGATAATGGAACAACAGTTTGTAATCCCGGAACAACCGTTCATGATAATAGGTCAATAATTTCTAATAATGGAACAACAATTACAGATCATAGAACAACAATCTGGGTAAGTTCTCGACAAGTCCTTTTTGTTTACCTCTTTCTTAAATCATGTAGAAGCATGAATAGGTTGATAATATCGAATTTCTGATAATAGAATAACAGTTACTGATCGTGAAATAATAATTTCTAATCATTGAACAACAATTTAAGTTTATGGAACAATAGTTAATGATCATGGATCAACAATTCATGATTATGGAACAACAATTTATGATCACGGAGCAAGAATTTCTGATAATGGAACAATAATTTTTAATCATAGAACAACAATTTGTGTTTATAGAACAACAATTACTGATCATGGAACCACAATTTTTAATCATGGAACAATAGTTACTGATAATGGAACAACATTTACTGATCACGGAATAATAATTTTAAATGGAAGAACAATTACTGATCAGGGAATAACAATTTGTGTTCATGGAACAACAATTCGTGATCATGGAACAACAATTTCTAATCATAGAACAATTCATACCATACACATTAATTATAGTGCTCCATATTATAATATCTCTAACCCATCTTCTTCATTTCGTTATACTGAAACAGAGACCCCCAGTAATGTCTTGTTTAAGTGTAAGAAATGAAACACTCACAACTAGATCATTTCTCAACGAAATAATGCAAGTCCTATATGAAAATTGATCCTCTCAACGAGCCCTATCCATATAAATTCGTTTGGTGTCCCAAATTTTATTAAATAACACGAATTTTGGATAAAACCGCGAAGTGGGTCTATGAAAAAATTACAAATTCGTGACGATTGGCTAAGAATTTGGAAAAACTGTTCTTAGGGGGTTATAAGGGAGCTGATACAAACCTTTTGACATAAGTTTCATGAGTTTTGGTGGTGGTCAAAAAATCAAGCTTTAATGGAAGCTTTAATGGCAGACGACCATGGCTAAGCTTAAGGTTCTGTTTTCTTTACCTAAATTGTCTCTGTGTACACAAATAAATTGCAGAAAGAGTAAAAATAGGAGCAGCTCACCTAAGGGTTTAAGGCTCGATTGATTCTCTCTCTCTTCCCTCCCAATTTTCATTTCATCCATAACCCAATCAAACCAAACATTCTCATCACTGACTCATCTCCCTACTGTGACATAACATCACCCTCACCCCTTTGCCTATACATATACAAGCAAAAACATAGAGAGAGAGAGAGAGAGAGAGAGAGTTACCTGCTACTGGGAGTGAAGAGAGAGAGAAAAAATAGTACAAAACCACTGTGGTTTTGTTCTCAAATGGGCTTGTACACGTGGAAGGCTAAGAAGGGGAGAATCTTGCATCCAATGGATGAGATTGGTTTGGGTGTATATACACCCAAACCACCCAAACGTACCAAAGTGTGCGCCATTTAGACTTAGGAGATGTATAAGGTAGATAGGTAAGTAGCTAGGTGATTGGTCATGAGTGGCCTCATCACAAGATCCCCATATCTTAGCATATCAACCCATTTCTCAGCATATCTAGAGCTAATTGCATTAGACTGCGTATAATTTTAAGGCCTATTTGGTTAGCTTAAATGTTCAACCAGTCAGTGTATAATTGTGATAATTGTGACGTAAATGACGTGATAAATTGATGAAATTTTCAATCTACTGTACTTCGTTCCATCTTAACGATCCGCAGAAGTGTACCCCAACCGTACCACAGTCCGTAGTTGGTGGGGATCCACGTTCAAAATTCTTTTCCTCGAGATTCTTTCATATAGAAATACAGAAGGAAGTAACTAGAAAGATTGTTATAATCCCCTTCTTCTAGAGGGATCGTCTAGAAGGTTCGCATTCCCGTTTCCATTCCTTGCACCGAATTGATTTACGATCCAGGTAACCTTGCACCAGTCTAATTAGACAATCTGGGATTTTCATATTGAAGCTGAATAAATATTCAATATTTTCTTTCTGAAAGTTTGGTTGAATTACTTAATCTCTGCCACAAATTTCCATAGTTTGTTAAACCCCGTGTACTGATGCAGGCTATGTTCATGGTGGTGTTAGCTAGTTATATGTGGGTGTATGGTATCTCTTTGGTTATATTTCATTTCCTAGTCTCAAATATTTTAATCCTTTTATCGTGTTTTCACTTTGTCAGCAACCCCCAGAAAAGGGGGTAAAACTTTTAGGGATAAAAAGACTCACCACCCTAAAGAAAAGGGATTAAAAGCATGAGCAAGAGAAAAGTAGGCTTTACCACCCTAAAGAAAGGGGTACAAAGCAGAGTAGGCTCACCACTTTATGGAATAACCAAAAAGAGATACAGGGCAATAACGCTAGAGAACTCCTTCTCCTTAGTAAAATAAATTTTTTTTTTTTTTTTTTTGGAATTTGAACAGCAAAACACAGTAGATTGATGAATGGGAGATTTACACATTGTTCAGTCACTTATTGATGTCGTAGTGCCTATCATGAGGATGTATTTAATGGAGGTCTGAGTTTGCAAACCATGATAAGCCTACGTGCTTTCAGAGAATGCGTCGGACGTACTAAAAAACCAAGCAGGCCTAAATATTTAATGCTTAGATATAATCGCTGTTGCAGGTGGTGGAGGTGGATATGGTCTCTTCCTTTGAGAATCATGTAGCCATTTTCGTTCAGCCATGAACATAATATACCTTGATCAGTTTAGTTAGGTTTACTGTTTACACAAGTAGTGAGAAGTGGATTAAATGCTGCCAGGTGATTAATCGACAGCTTCAACGCCGAGCGTGATCATCATCGCTTCTTTATTTTTGGAAAAATTATTAGATGGTTGAATGTGTTTTTGTTTTGTGGTCTTCCTATTAGGGCTTATAACAAGCAAAAGGAGGAATATCCGTCTCATAATCCTTTTCTTCCTTGATTTGGAAAACTCATGCTGGATTCACGTTGTGGTGTGGTACGGGTATCCTTTTATGAATAATTACATCCCGACAATCCATGTTGTAACTCAAAGACACAACTTTTATGACACAACCTAAAAGATGTGTCTATATCTCTCATGTGATGTCACTGGACCCCACAATGACACAGGAGAGAAATAGACACATCTCTTGAATTGTGTCCCAAGTATTACCCCCCCCTTTTTTTTTTTTTTTTTTTGTGTGTGTGTGGTACTTGCACATTTTTCTACTTCTTTTTGTGCAACATTACAAGTACACAAATTCACCATTTTTTTTTTAATTTAAAAAAATTAATAATTCACGTTTTCTACAGATGTGTCCTGTTTTATATTTAGCCTTATTGAAAATGTATAAATCCAAACTCCACACCAGCCATGCATATAGGAAGGATTTCTAAGCCAGTTAAGCAATAAAATCTTTAAGGAAAAGTGAAAGCAGCTCCGTTAGAATTCATAAAGACAGATATCCCAGGAATTGTTCTTCCATCTCGATTCCACGTATGCTTTTTTTTTTTTTTTTTTGGTTATTTTATACAGTTTTGAGTGCTTTACGGGTTAATTGGAGCAGCATTTTAAAGTGCCTGCCTTTGGGAAATTGCTTTCGTATTTCACTTGAACTTTCTCAACTAGTGCAAAGATTTAACCAATATTAAAGATCCACCCTCAAATGACAAGACCATTAGCTAGAACGTATGAACAAGTAATGTTTTATAAGATCACTAACTCCTCATAACTAGAAAACCAAGCTAACCTGTTCTTAGACTTGGTGTTTCTTTTGGGGGTGTTGAACAGCTCATATAAGAGATTGAGAAACATCATGGACAAACATTCTGAAGTTATAAAGGCAAAGAAATCCCTGAGACAGCAAATCCAAAACCCTTGTGGATGCATACAGAATTCAAACAAGTCAACAAAAGACCAAAGTTACGGTTGTACAACAACTATACATGGCCATAAGCCTCGATACTCAGGAAATTATAGCCATATGAATGCGTCTGCAAAAACACTGATGCATAACTAATTGTCATCTTGTACCTCCTACCTTCCACCCGGGCAAACAAAATTGGTCACCTTCCAGCTTTGCTCTTTCAGGCATTTAAAAAAAACAACAGAGGGGGGGTGTCATAGTGCTTCAATCCCCTTTTTTGCCGCACCATATAGAAGATACGGCCATATCAGAACTCCCATGGGGAAATACCACAACTCAGTTTGGACACATCCCAGTATAACTCTCACCAAATGTGCTGGTGAATATTACAAGTCAGCACAACATAAAAGTGCTGGCCACTATTTTCGTAACTATATATGGGAAACTAGTCTTTAGCTGCATAAATTGGTAGCGGTTTTTTTATGCTGAAACAAAAGACGCTTGATTTTCCCCAGCAATGCTCGTATTTAGAATCGTCTATAGACTAAAAGGCAAGGTTTACGACCTACTCCAATCTGGCAGCACAGGAAACAAAACATCTGATGAAAAGTTGTAGCAGAAAGAAGCATCCTAACTAATATGTTCTACCTGCATCTTATAACAAAATATCAGCAGCCAAAGAAAGTTCTGACATTGCAAAAGGTGTGATCTTGCCTCGACTAAAAAAAATTTTGCGCAGCACATGAAAATGAAAAACAATATTCCTAATCAATTTGAGCGTAGAAGTTACCTTCCATCGTAACTTAAACTTTTTCTGTATCCTCGGGTTTTTCCAACAAGTGACCTACCTTCTTTACCACCAAATCCAATTACTGGGATCACATTTTAAAGCCATAACCATCTTAAAGTTTTGTTGTACTGATGCTATCTAAATCAAGTACCCTTCCCATTTTTTGTCTCAGTATTGATCACTGTAGCATTGATTGTAATAGGTTGCCATCCAAACTGATTATGTAAAATCCATCTCTTCACAGTGATCATCATGTTCAATATCTGGAGTACATCCCCCAAAGCAAGCTCACTTAAGCACGCATTTTTCAAAATCAAAGCAGCTTCATACCTGTATACAGATACAACAGCATAACTAATGGTTTTGCAGCCAGCATATCTTACCAGGAAGCCAAACAGCCTAAAAAAATAAAAACATTACCCAAGAACAAATACCTGCATTGAGAAGCAATTATCGCCAAATGTCCAGCAGGAGAATTCAGATACTTCTGGATTCCATCCCATGTTGCCTTAGCATACTGGTTAGGATTACTGCCCATAGGGTTCACACACTTCCAGAGTCTCTCGTTTTTACCAACATATAGCTGCAATGCAGCTAAGTTCTGCTTCACGATCATATGTTGCTCAATTGCACGATCCAAGGCACTCTTTACTTCAATATTGCGATGTCTTGGATCACCATAACGGATACAATCAGTTATATTTGCTTCTGTAGGCATAACCTTCTCAATCTTTAAGGTATTTAACGCAAGGAGCAGAACATCTATAAGGGCTTGGATGCATTCGAAAGGTTGTGGGCATCCTTGAGTTCCCGATATACCATTACTAGAAATAGAATTAGCAGCAACCATTGAGGATGACACAGGGGGAAGATCAGTACCCGAAGGATAACTACTATCTATAGTATCATGGTAAAATGGCTGGTCTGAGGGTAGATTATGGCCTTTCTGACGTAGATGTTGGCCAGCTAAGTTTGTTGAGTTGATTTCTTGATATTGATTTGGAGGATTTGGAGGGTATTTAGGGCATTCAGAAATACCGAGCTTACCAATATCAGACACATTTGCAACTGGTGCGGAGGAAAATCTCAGACCATCAGGTCTAGGAGGCATCTGGCGGAAACCATTACTGTGAGGATTTGGTGCAAACAATTTATCCGGCACAAAAGTAGGTCGAGGTTCAGGATACTGGTACTGATGTTCTACAGAAGTACTGCCATTATTCCCTGAGGGGTCAAGATTGCCAGAAAAGAAATTGGGGGTAGACCTACTAGCAGGTACTAAAGGCTCCCTAGCACCAAAAAATTCATGAGGAGCTTTCTTAAATGGCTTTCTTCCTGTTGTATTTTCTGGCTGGTGAGAATAATCTTCGCTGTTGCTTTCCTGAATCTCAACTGGTGCACTTGAAGCACTACTTATGATAGGTTGATTGGGGTATTTCCGTATGTATTTCCCTTTGTATTTACTATCACCAACTCTTCCAGGATTAAAGAACTTCTGATTTACTGATGGACTTTCGTTGAAATATGCAGATTGATTCATTTGAATAGGGTTGGAATTTGGGTTTTGTGACATTTCAGGGATAAAAGTATTGTTACTATTTACAAGTTTTGATGATTCACCAGAGGTAAGTGGGGATCCTCCAGCAATAAGGCTGGTCCAAAGCCATACACTCTTTGCCGCTGCAATTAGAGCAGCAGATGCTTTTAATGGTTGTGCTAGAAGGATATTATATCTCCGCATACGCAACTGATGGAGTGCATTAGAGAAGTCTCTATCACCAGAAATCAGCAGATAATTTGCAGGGGCAGGATTGTCCACTGCCCAGAACAGCATATCGACTAAAATTTTCTTGTCACTCGCATCTTTAACACCTGCTCGTAGTTCAAAGGTCAAACACAAATGATCCAGATCCCAATAATATGTTCAACTCCTTACAAAGAAAAATGAAAGAAAATCATAGAATGGGGATTAGAATTTAGAACATAAATAATTTTGACGGCTAGAGAGGGCTGAAAGCCAACAAAAATGAATTGGATAGGTTGCAACCATTTGAAGCAAACGAGATGAGACAGATATGCAAGAACGAGATGCTTAGACCCTTCAAAAAAACCTATAGCAATGCATATATGTGGTGAAGACTGTGCTGGTTTAGCCTTCCTTGTGAGGTGTTTTGAGAATAAAGCGAACACCATGTTATAAAGGGAGACAAAAGGAAGACAAGGTGGTGGCTTTCGATGATATCCAATTCTTCAAATCAAGTCCATGTTATTCTTTGTAAATATACATATACGTATTTATTTTCCCTGTAAATCATGGTTCAAGGTCACAGTATCGGTCGCGATCGCGGAGTCCGTTGTGATGAGTCGATCGCGGCGCCGCGACTTGGTATTGGGCAATACACACGCTAGATTTAAGGTTAAAAAAAATATGAAAAAATAATGAAAATTCTAAAATAATAAGAATAGCAAAATTTGGCCTAATAGATTATGGGTAATGCTAGGGACACAAAAGGGTCCCAAAGATATGTTCACAAAATGATGTGGCACCCATGTGTTAAGTTAAGTGTGGTGGGTCCTACTACCACATGGGATGCCACATCCTTTTGTGAGGATATCTTTGTGACCCTTTTGTGTCCCAAACATTGCCCATAGATTATCACAATACACAACGTACCAATTATAAAATCAAATAAGATCCAATACACACGTTGTCGAATACTAATGGTACTTCATAATATATGATATTAAATAGCAATTAGCCTATCATATGGACAAGCATTATAGTATAATTAACCTACTTCATAAATTAATCTGAAATAAAAATGATTGTAAGTAATAAGTATTAAATATATTACAAGTAACACAAATTAAACCTAAATTAATAACTGTTTTTTTTTTTCTAATTTCCTATGTAAGAATAAGAAGCATCGTATTATTAGTAATAATAAGCAGTAAATACCAATTATACAAGTAATAAGTATTGTTCCATTTAGTTAATGACAACTCAAATCCAAATTTTAAATAACTAATTAACAAATGTTTTTTTTTTGGTCACGAATCAACTCCCAAATATATAATAAAATGAAAAAGATAATAAAATGAAAAAGTAATAGAAGTAACAGAAGTAAAATGACTTAACGATATATATATATTAATATATATATATAATAAAATAAAATAAAAAGATACAAAAGTGAACCCTAAACAACCTGAACACTAGCCGCAGCAGCCCATGGAAGAGCGAGAGACAACGGACTGGACACCGCACAGAGAGAGAGGGACCGACTGCTAGCCGAAGAAACCCTAATCGGTGCGAAGATGGACGAACGAGCTGCAATCATCTATGGAAGAGACTCGACTTAGATCTGTTCTTCAGATCGTCGATGGAGTACAAATCTAGTAAGTTAAGATTGTTTTTTTTAATGCGTATCTCACTTCTCCACATTGTAGCGTGAGTCGACTCAGGCGAGATGGCTGAAATGACAAAACTCGTGCGTATCGGCCGAGATCCACGCAATATGAGCTTTTTTTTTAATCGTCTCTGTATCGCCGAATTGACGCGTATCGGACCCTACCGAAACCGAGTCAACTCGGTATCGACCAAGTCAACTCCGTGCCGGCCGATACTTCAAACCATGCTGTAAATAGACATATAATTAAAGCAACATGGGTAGAGTTGTATAGAGCTTTCGACATATTGTTGAATTGCCGTCCAACAATAAATCTGAAAGGAAAAATTCATTAAATAACTATGAGACCAGTAGTGCTTTACAAGGTAAAAGGAAATGTGCCTAAGAAAGGTGTCAATAAAATGAGTGAAATGTTGGCATAAACTTATTTTCGGTAAGATAAGAAAAGATAAAACTACAATTACAAAATGATGGAAGGACCTATTTCAAATAAATTAGATAATAAAATAATAGGGTAAATATCACTTACCTCCCTTAAGGTTTGGCCTAATAACACTTACTTCCCTCCACTCCACGTTTCAGGAGTAACACTGACCTTTTCACGACCCAAATCCACTAAGTATGGCACAAGGGTACGTGACATGTCACCGAGGCCTGACCCTATGTTATTAACGTTCAAAAACGGGTTCTAAATTCCCACTTAAACCATATTTGCAAGTAATTAGCCCCAAGAGTAAAATAGGAATTTAAAATTTTAAGTTAAATTTTATACCAAAAGATAGCCGTTTGAGTCTAGATTCCAACGTTGAAAACGGTGCACGATTTCAAAATTCCTAGAAAAAGTTATGTCCGTTTCCGTAAAAGTCGTCGTTTTGAACCAATTAAAACAGTGTATTTCGATCGATTGAAATAGCTTCTATCCACAATTCTAGCCATGAACATCTTAGCAATCAAACATGCTTGAATAGCAAAAGCACTTGCCAAAACCTTTCATACATGAACATAAGAGTCTTATACATCAAGTCCTACACATGCTCTCTTAACACATTATTTACAAGTCCTTTAGTTCCAACTACTGCAACAACTATGCCATATATATACAGTATGCACATTAAACACTTGCTCTCCTCTTTCTTCCTCTATTTCTCTTTTTCCTTCTCTTTTCTTTCACCTGAAATGGTTATACAATAACCATATGAGCTGAAGCTCAGTGAATAACATGTTCTTTGACATAAATTTGTGTATATCATTTAAACACGTGATATGCAATTCAATGTAACATAATGAATCACAACCAAGTAAGTATTTATCTCCAAAGCTTCTTGTTCTTCTCACTACCCCGTGCCTGTAATGGCATCCTTTATCCTTGTTCCGAGCTATCCAATACCCTATACAAGGCGTATTGAACACTCGAGCCTTAGAAGGCTTTTCTACACTCCCTTTTGGAGCTTTCTCTTTGTAGTGATAGAACAATTGCTTCTTCAACGACATAATCACATAAACATGTTTCCAACACAATCCTTTCTATCTCTTGCACATATAGTCGATCATGATATATACGCATGCTCATAATTCATGAATAAAAAATAAATCATTTATATGCCACAATATCATTACTTGAAAAGTTTCCTCAAAGAAAGAGGTTACTCACCTTGCTCTAGATATAGAATTGACAACATACAATGCTCACTTTCAAACTCCTATAAGTCATATAAGATTTCATAGCATATCAATAGGAATTCTTCTAATTAATCCATCAAAACTCTATGGAAATGAAATTAAATCACATAGAAAGAATCCTCTTACCCTTAGCTTTTCAAGTCTAGCTTCAATAGTGGTGTCAAACGGGCCGGGCCGGGCCGGGCCGGACTCGGTCAAAGCGGGCTTGACCGGGCTTCGGGCCGGGCCGGGCCGGGCTTCACTTAAAATCGGGCCGGGCTTGGGAAGGGAGGGGGGATGTCCGCCCCGGACCGGTGGCCCGGGCCTAGCGGGCCGGACATCGGGCCGGGCCGGACGGGCTAGCGGGCTTCCTTCGACTTTTGGCCTTAAAAGTGGTGGGCTTCGGGCCGGGCCGGGCATTTTCTTCATTTCGGGCCGGGCCGGGCCGGGCCATGGACGGGAGAATGTGTGTCCAACCCGGCCCGGGGTATGTGAACCGGGCCTTGTGGCGGGCCGGGCCGGGCTTTTAGCCCGAAAAAAGCGGGGCCGGGCCAACCCGGCCCGTTTGACACCTCTAAGCTTCAATTTGAGATAGAAATCTCCCTAGCACCTTTTTCCCTTTGGTTTTCCTTCTTTTCTCTCTTGTTTTCCCTTTCTTCTTTGCACCTACTTGCTTGTGTAGAGAAGCACCTCAAAAAGATGTACATCTTATTTAACTAGTTATTCTTCCATTTCTCTTTCTTGCCCACTTGAATACACATGGACTTAGCCTAATATAGCCCAACACCTCCTACTTGACCACCTACTAGCTTAGGTAATGTAAGCTAGCATCTTAATTAGGCTAATTAATCATCATTAAGCTAATTAATCACAATTAGACTAATTAATCTTGATTAGGAAAATTCTACCAAATTCTAGAGATCAAGTTTCCTAAATTACACTTTCACCTACTATATTTCTTACTAATTACACAATAGCTCCTCTAGTTCTCGTGAATTGCTAATTTACCTACTAGTTAGGAAAATGTATCTTTTTACTCCTATCATTTATGCCCTTGTCTAGAAATTCAACATTTAACATCAAATATGTATCCAATGCACGGCATAAAATAATTTCATGGCTTTCAAAATATGCAAATTCCAAATAGATTGCCATGTGTAACACATAACAAGAGTTTATCAACTCTTAATTTCCTTCCATCACTTGATAATAAGATTAAGTACGCAAATAACATAAATATTCATGTCATAACCGTATAATGCACATTAAGATAATATTATCACATGTTAAAATGTTGGGATATTACATCCTCCCCACCTTATAAAAGTTTGGTCCTCCAAACTTGTCTTAGCTTATGATTCTAAATAAAGAAGAAAACTTCTCAAGCATTTCATCCTCCCTTTCCCACGTAGCTTCTTCCACGGAATGGTTCCGCCATAAAACTTTTACCAAAGGAATCACTTTGGTCCATAACTCTTGATCTCGCTGAGCTAGAATTGCAACTGGATGCTCTATATACGTTAAATCCTCCCGAATCTCCAAGGGTTCATGTGCCAAAACATGTGTCGGATCAAAGAGATATTGCCGTAACACGGATACATGAAATACATTATGTACATTACTCAATTCCGAAGGTAAAGCTAAGCGATAAGATACCGGTCCAATCCTTTCCAAGATCTGAAACGGTCCGATATATCGAGGATTAAGTTTCCCCCGCTTTCCAAACCGGATTATACCTTTTGTCGGAGACACCTTCAAAAAGACATAGTCACCTATTTGGACCTCCCCTTTAAGGCCTTGTTTGGTGGTCAGGATAAGAGGTAGGATAGGATAACTTTTATTCTATCCAGCGTTTGGTGGCGCCATTGGACAGGATAAAATAGTCCTGAACTATATTTTTATCCCATGGAGAGTGGGATAACTCTAACCCATGGGGGGAGGTGGTATTAGGTGGAATTAGAAGTTTGGGATAACTTCTTGGGACAAAAAACTTTTTTGTATTTTTTTTTTTTAAGATTTGATTTTTTTTTTCCTCTCTTTTCATTTTCCGATCAGCTTATTTATTTATTTTTAGATCCTAATTTTTTAAGATCTTTTTTTCCTTTTCATTGTCATTTTCCGATCTGCCACCTTTTTTTTTCACATCTTTCTTCTTTTTTTCTTTTCTTTTCTTTTTTTTTATTTTTTTTTTTTTTCTAGATCTCTCTTTTTTTTTTCCCGATCCATTTTTTTTCCCCTTTTTCATTTTCAGATTTTTTATTTTTATTTTCTATTTTAGATCTCCTCTTTTTTTTTTTTTGGGTCCTTTTTTCTTTCTTCATACCCCATGCGTTAAAAAAGCAATAATTTAGTTATTATCCGGAACTTATATCCAGGCACGACCAAACACGGGATTAGGATATCACAGCTTATCCGACAGTTTTATACAACACGTTCTAAACACAGGATAGCATAATTGCTTATCCGACAGAATTACTATCCTATCCGATCTTGCCTTATCCTGTCATATCCGACAGTTTTATCCGGCCTGCCAAACGAGACCTTAGATTTTGTTTGCTAACAGTGTTAATTGAGTGGATTAAGTTGCTATTTTACCCTCACTAAAACTACACCGTTTTGATTGATCTTGAAAGATCCTCTTTCTTCTTCCTCCTCCTCTCATTTGATTCTGACCTAATATATGGGTATATGTATGCTTCATATTTATTGAACTGAACTTTGTCACCTCTACAGACTTATAGATACGTATATATGCAGATGCATATGTATATGTATAAGTGTATGTGTGTATATGTATATTTACATATTTACACAGAAAACTCCCAATTTGAGTACCATGCTGGCACCTCCAATTTCCATTACCACAACCCTCCAGTACCCACCTAAAAACTATCTAATCTAATAAGATTGTATGTTATTCCTCACTTTAATCCATACAATATGTGAAATTTGTCCCAGTATGTGCTTTCCCCAAATCTGGTTAAAATATGTCCCTTAATCCGCTCTTCCCCAAATATGATGGAACTAAGCTATGAAGGTGATGGGGTTTGTGTGAAGAATCAGATTTCAACAAGGGAGAAGATCCATTCAACGCCATCGCAATTGGTTTCAAATACTCCAACGACACACACACACACACACACACACACACACACACACACACACACACACACACACACACCTGTACGTATGGATGGAGATGTATGTTTTTAAGAAAGGATTGAAGAAGTTTTGCTTCAATCTGATTCAACAACTTTCGAAAACACAGCTTGTTTTGAAATTTTGTACTTGAATAGACCCGAAGAGAAAGGATAATATTACCTTTTTTTAAAAAAAAAAATATTTTTGGATTTTTATCATAAATAAAGGGTATTTTAGATAGCTATTAAGTGATGTCATCGACTCATCATCATTTCGTTAATTTTTAACGATTTGTTAACGGAGGGGAGGTAAGTGTTAGTGAAATTTAAAAATAAGCGAGGTAAGTGTTACTTCTGAAACGTGAAGGAAGGTAAGTGTTATTAAGCCAAACCTCAAGGGAGGTAGGCGATATTTACCCAAAATAATAAATGGTATGACCATTTGAAATAAAACCAGTAACTGGTTAATAAAAAAATTAAACCAATAGCTGCACCAGTCAAAGAAGACTAAAAGAATGACTGGAAGAACAAAATTAGTATGGATTACTAGAAATGAGATGTTGCCAAAACCGTCACAGCACACCAGTGAAGTGTTGGATTGGCACCTCGAGGGAGCAGGCCTCTAAAATTGAACTCATCACTGTAAGGAAAAGGAAAATAGGAAAATGAGCTATTGCAGTATGTAATTTCAGTGAGACAATTACTCTGAACTGGGATACTTCAAAAATAAGATTCAGATAGCAAATCTCAGATGGTTGAAATAAAACTTTGTTGATTAGAAATCTGTATGCATTATACAACATACATTTCAAGGTTCAAAGATCAAAAGCATATACGAGGGGACAGTGTGACAGGACCATCCTACAAGGTACCAATAATCATTTCAGTAACTATTGCCGTATCACAAGACATACAGACTGAAACGTTATTCCAAACAATCCCACCCCCACCCCCACCCCCACCCCCTTCTCTTTGCAATACAAGGTGAAAATGGTAACATCATCACACAAATCCAATAGTTTACAGGCGAATACCCAGACCACATGCAGAAAGAAAACAAACAAAACCCTGTGACCCAAAAAGCATTACTCATAATCCAATAACAACGACTGTTATCCAGGATTATTAAGACAAGAAAATACGTATATACGCCCATGCAGTCAATAAGGCAAAAATTAGGGCTTTGATGGCAACCCACTTCAATCGCTTTCAGAGAAAAACAAGCATATAATAAAAAAAATGAAAAGGAAAAAAGAGAGAGAGAGAGAGAGAGAGAGTTGAATAGCATACCAGTGGGGACATGATTGAGAGCGATGCCAGTGCTGGAGAGGGCCTGCTGTACGGAGGAGGGTATACGATTGGTGTCGCCGTAGGCTGAGATGGAAACAGGACCACAGTAATTCATCTTGACGAGGGCAGAGCTTATATTCTGTGCGATGGCATGGGGGTCGAATCCCTTGGGGACGTGACAGTTCTCTATGTCCCACCACACCGATGTCTTTGCTGCCACGTATTGTGGCTCTGCCCCTGCACCGGTCGTCACCGTCATCGAGGGCGAGGGCGAGGGCGATCCATCTCCAGCCATGGCTAACTAATAGTGAGTCAGTCCGGTCCCTCCGGTTCAATCAGCACGGCCAGTCCCCCTGCGGAACTTCTAAAATGGGGGGGTGTCGGCCTGAGATCCTCTGTATTATATTAGCAGGAAGAACCAACTGTCAATAACTAAAGGCTATCAATCTACTATAATCTAATCTAATTACTATTATTTATAAAAGCACAGAAATTAACTACGGGTATTGATACGAGAAGAAAATCAACAATAGTAGTAGTGATCATTTGATACTAAAATCAAAATCAACCAATAAAAGCAATCAATCCTCTAGAATCTAACTAACTTCAAAAAAATCAACCAAAAAAAGCAATCAATCCTCTAAAATCAAAATCCGACATCAACGAACAATCAAATCGTCTAGAATTAATCAACTAATAGTCAGTCAATCATCTAAATTCATAATCAAAATCCTCAAAACAGTATTTGATTTAGAGATAGAGAAGAAGGAGATGAGAGAGAGAGAGAGAGAGAGAGAGAGAGAGAGAGAAGTTACCGTCGCCGTCGGCGGGTCCCTCGTGCAAGTCGCAACTCCAAGTTGCATAACGAAGAGGCTCGCTCTGTTTATTTGTTTGTTTTAAGGCCAACGCCAATGTGGTGGGTGAGAGCAGAGATTTGAGGCTTAAAGGGCGTTTGGTTTGGGGGAAAAAGGAAACTAGGAAGTGTTTTTGGGCTGCTTAAATACTACTACTAGTACTAATATTTAGTGAGCTTGTTGAAGGTTTTCTTTTTGGGGTGGAGATGGGGGACCTTAAGATTGTACTCCATGGTGGGCTTTTTGAATTTGGGGGCAATGGCAGTGGTTTGAAATTGAATCCATCGATTTCGTGAGGGATGAATTAAGCGCACTGATGATAGCATGAGCATAGAGGATTGAGTAGTGTTACACACACACTTTTTGACACTCAACTTTAAATGCATGTATCATGTGCTAAAAAATTCAAATAGCACAAGGTACATGTGTTTAAAACATAGTGTGTCAAAAAGTGTGTGCGCCAGTGGTTTTCTTTCTGAGTTGTTCGAATTGATCGATTTTCTTCCTAATCTTGTTCCAATTGATTGATTTTCTTCCTAATCCTCCTCCTATTCATTCATTCATTCATTTGTTATTTGGAGAGTTCGACTCGACTCACTTTAAACCTGTCCACCCTCCAAATTCTCTACAGCTGCTGGGAAAATTTGGGGATATAATAGTCTCTTGTCTTTTGTTGTACTCCTAGCTAGTCCTTTCCTGGACCAGATGATCAGGGCACATTTGCAATCCTACCAAAGTTCAGTCTTCCTTAATTGTAAACAACTGGGGGATGGAAGGAGAGCTCAGCTGAATATATAATCAATAATGCTTGGTATACACACTTTTTGACACACTATGCTTTAAATGCATATACTTTGTGCTGTTCGAATTTTTCACACTTTTCTGTGCACCACTCACACAACACAGGGTACATGCATTTAAAGTTGTGTGCCAAAAAGTGTGTAGAAAAGTGTGTAGGTGTAGTAGTGCTCATATATAATACTTATAAGAATAAGAAGAAAGATCCCGAGGGAGGTTGTCAGCAGGAAATCTAAGAAATCACTACACTTCTTCACCTTACAGAAAAGGCAGCAGATAATTAATAATTTAACTACAACAAACAAAAAGTCTATAACAAGAGAGAAACATAAATTGATTGCTTCATTGTGTTCTCCAACTGAAATGAAGCCTAGCATTACAAAAAATAGCCACTCTTCCACCCCTCCTCCCCCCCAACAAAAAAAATTTAAAAAAAAAAAAAAAAAAGAGGGTGTATACTTCAAACTTTTGCTTACTACCAACAAATAACAGTCATGCTCTAGGAACTAAAAGTGAAAAAGACTGTTAAAAAACTTATATCACTAAATCATTCTGTATGCCTACTAAGCTGGCTTCGCCCAAGATGATAAGGCACCACCCTCGAGGAAGGAATTAGAGGTGCTTCTTCATCTACTGATATATTAGGAGCAGAACCATTCCATCCATTCTTTCCTCCATTGATACCTTCTTCTGCTACATACAAATCAGATGACTTTTTCTCCATCTTCAGCTCCTGCATTATTATTACAACCAACCAACCCCCCCAATAAGTAAAAAATCTGCACCAGAAATAAATATCTACATTTACACCAATTACAAATACTCAACCATTCCTCGTATATTAACAGACGGTTCTACATCCTCTGGGGTAATAGAGTGAGCCACTATCAAACAACATAGAAAAATTATGAAATACTGTTTGACTATAGCCTTATTTTAGCCAAGTGACTAGTTATAATAGGATGCAAAGCACAAGCAAGGAGGTTAGGCTTGGGAGAAAGTGAGTGAGAACCACCTTTTGTTTTGGATGGGTTGACAAATGAACTTGCTAAAGCAGTCCATGAGATTTCAGTTTCTCCCAGAAACTTATTTCTCAAATTACATGCACTAGCATTATTCTTCGCACGCAAAAAGAGACCAGATTTTTCCACACTCGGGCAAAATTTCAGTGACCAACTTCTTTTGAGTCGGCAACCTCTATAATGCTTGAATTTCCCAAAAGAATTTTTTTTTTTAAATAATAATAATAATGCTTCATGGAGGTAGCACGTGCGACAAACCATAAAATCGCTAAAGCACAAACTTATAATATACACAGTGGGGAAAGGTGCTAAAACTTCGTATGATAAATAAACTCACAAAAAAACAATTATTAAACAAAAGATTTCATAAAGTATTTGAAAGATTAACCTTTGCTGCTCTTTCTGGGATACTTTCCATGGGAAGCTGAGATGAGCGAACATCTTTGACCTTCAAGTAGTTGTACATGACTACACCACAAAGAGCTGCAGAAAGAACAATAAAATTTTATTGTGCCTTCGGGCTATCAACGAAAATCTCCGAAACTGAAAAATGGAATGAAATGCATACCAATTGCATAGCCAGTAATATTAAGCCTGGTAATTGTTGACTCGGGAAACAAAATAGTTGAAAGGGCAATCAGTATCCAGTCTTTCAAAACACCAGCGACTCGAATGGTCACTGCTCCAGTTCTACCAATAACTAAGAAAATTGAGAAGTTCAATGCCAGAGCGCAGAGGGCATTCGAAAAAAATATCCAGAAATTGAACTGGATCTGTGATACTTCCATTTCGGGCTTCTCTAGAAGATACCAAGGAACAAACAGAAATACGAAACTGCATGTGACACCATATGAGGATGAGCATCTTTGTCAAAAAGCATAATTCTTAACTCATCACAAACTAAAGCACAAGAAGTTTTGCTGTCCAGAATACAGATAAACTGAAAATTAAGTGCTAAATTTAAATACTGAAAATTTTAAGTGATTTGTAATTGCAATACTGAAAACAGTGTTTCAAGAACTGAAATAGACTGCATTCAGTGATTATTTTCAGTAGAAAATTTTTACTTAAAATTTTCAGTGAATTTTTGGCTGCTTTTTCAATTAAGTGGTACATTATCAAACGCACTGAAAAAAATTAAGTGCTGAAAATTTTCATTTTCACCACTTAAATGGGTTATCAAACACACCCTTAATTGAAGATTTTTAAAAAATGAACAGAGCTATTACCATATAAGGTTTGACTAAGTGGAACAAAAAAAAGAGTATATTTGTACGTAAAATCAATTCGGTAGATCAGATATTTATTTGGGTAAAAGTTTAAAAAAATTGAGGACCATAGTTTAAAATAATCAAGTCATTATTTATAAATTTAAAAAATGAAGAAACTCAGTTTAAAAATGAAATATTTAGTAAAATTCCAAGAGTCAACTATGACATTTTTTCAAATACCCCTCTCAACTATAAAACTCAATAAATTGACAACTCAATAAATTGACCCCCTCAACTATTATGATTTTTCACTAAAACCCATTCCCATTCTATTAGGATGTCGTCCAAAAAAAAAAAAAAAATTACTTTTGTATAATGTTATTAACACATGATGGAAAAGTGTTAACAACATAACAAAGGGCCTAAAATTTGAATACAACAAAGGGCAAGTATGTGTGCAACAAAGAATTTTGTCCTAAATTTCCAACGGCTCCAAGGAGGGATAAATAAATATCATTATATTCCTCTTAACCATTCATAACTCTATTTGACTTGGTTCAGTTTTAAACCCTTATATTCTTGTACATGCTGCAGGGATTTCCTTTTTTTTTTTTTTTCCCCGCTTTTCCTTTCTTTGTCCATGTTGCCTTTTGTTGAGAATAATTTTTAAATCGTAATTAGTGATTATCATCTGATCAAGCTCAAAGGAGAGATAAATAAATATCATGTTGTTAATATTTTGTATCATATAGTGCTCACATAATACAAAAGTATCAAAATGTTATGTTTTGGGACGGAGTTGTAACGAAAGGGATTTTTGTGAAAAAATGCAATAGTTGAGGGGGTCAGTTTGTCAAGTTTTATAGTTTAGAGAAGTATTTAAAGGGTAATTTTTGGCCAAAAAGAAAGTCAAGAACTTTTGGGGTTAAATAAAAGGTGCAGGGACCTATGGTTGGAAAGTATTTCTCATAGAGACCTATGGCCAAATGGCCAAATAATACGAACTCCCATGACGTAAGGTCAAAATACAGGGACATCCTTAGTGGTTTGCATACACTGATCTCCCATGCCAGAGACGGAACAAAGCTTATAGTGCATGTTGTTAAATAAAAAATCAACACATTATTAATGGGAAAACTAACGGATTTTATTAGATTTTAATAAACTTTTTTTTTTTTTGCCCCTTAATGGATACATCATGAGCTAGAAACATTTAAACAATTTTGTAGGCCCTTCTATGGGGGGAAAAAAAAAAAGAAAGAAAAAAAAAAGTCACATTTACGTATTCTTTAGAACATAAGAAGACTAATAATGCATAAGTTCGGGGTTCAAACCTCATCCCCTCCCCCATATAAAAAAAAAAAAAAAAAAAAAAAAAAAAAAAAAAAAAAGAAGACTAATGAATTTCTTATAAAAAAAAGAAAGACTAATGAAAAGTTGATTGAAAGTACGAGATTAACTGATCAACCGTGAACACACGGTCTACCCCCAATGCATCTTTTTGGCATCAGTAAACTTCTGGGACCATTCCACTAGGGCTCGACTATAGGTCTCTAATTGATATCAATTTAGCTTTCAAAGTATGGAGAACTTGATATTGTTTTTCTCTATGCCATTTTTTTTATGGTATGTCTATGAGAGCCTCCTATTTTTATGGTAACTTATATAGATACTCTCTCACTTTTTCACGAATACCCCAGAGCTATTTTTTAGGGGGTATTTGAAGGGTCAATTTGAGAAGAAAAACAATAGTAAAATGGGTTAGTTTGTTGAATTTTTAGTTTATGTGGTGGTAGTGAAAAAAGACAATACCTAAGGGGATGTCCATATAATTTACCTACTTTTTATTGTATGGTTTCCTTGGCTCACTATTCTATTGTCTGGCAATATTTGAACTATTTTTTAGGAGGTATTTGAAGGTCAATTTGAGAAGAAAAATAATAGTAAAAGGCGTCAATTTATTGAATTTTTAGTTTATGTGGTGTAGTGTTTGTGAAAATAGGCAATACATGAGGGGGTGGGGGGTCCATATAATTTACCTACTTTTTTGGCTCACTATTCTATTGTCTAGCAATTTTTTTTTCTTCAAGAAAAAACATTCTACCTAAGTGTTACTTTTTTTTAGAAGATCGGTTGAAGTCTTATTACTCACGATCACTATATACTACATACAACTGCTTCAGTATAATCACCTAAGAATCATCCTCAATCAAGTACTTTTGTGGATACATTTATCCAATTAAAGGTGTTATATTAACAACAGGACTCAATAAATCCTATTTAAGAGTGGTCTCCTACTTTATTTAAACTCTATTACTTTTATATTCTTCTTTCTTTCGGAACAATAGATCTTAAAATCAAACACTGGGTATGTTTAATTACCCAATTAATTAAGTACTGAACGGCCAGGCTCTAGAGTGAACATACCCAGTGAACATTTTTTTTTGCCTAAAAACACCCGCGGGCTGCCCCACTTACCTGCTGACCCGCGCGTTCCCCACTGACCCATTGGTTTTTTAAGGCAAAAAAAAAAAAAATTCACTGGGTATATTCACTCTACCATGTTTATTCTAGAGCCTAATCGAAGTACTGAAAATGAAAAAAATTAACACTTATTTCTTTTCATTGCGTTTGATAATGTATCACTTAATTGAAAAAACAACGAAAAATCCACTGAAAACTTTGAGTGAAATTTTTTTACTGAAAATAATCACTGATTATAGTCTATTTCAGTAATTGAAACACTGTTTTCAGTACTGCAAATTCAATCACTTAAAATTTTTAGTACTTAAAAGGCAGCACTTAATTTTCAATACTTAATTTTAGTTTTCACGGACCAGATGATGTATACACACGAATAACAAAAATATATACATATTCAACGTTGAAGTGTTTTCCCTTAATAAGTGTTACCGGTCAATTACACTTAAGGAATATATCGTTTTTGTTATTTTACAAATCCTATGTTCATTTCAAAAGTTGGTCCGTTTGCACTAATTTAACAATTTATTTTACTCTTTCGAATGTGCAAAATAGAAGTAATCAATACTTCAACTTCTTATTATTTGAATCTTTTGTAATTTTTGGCCTTTTTTTTTTTTAATGTTGGCTCTTTTCAGCCTTATAATTTAACCAATCATATTCAAGTTATTTTTCTTTATAATATAATAAGCTAAAAGATATTAGATTTTTTTTTGTTTCGCATAACGATTAAACAAAATTTATTATTACTACCTTTATGTTGAAGAACTTATATTTTTTGAACATTTACAATGCAGTGAAAATGTCTCTTGAGAACATGTCCACATCAACAACAATGCTCATTAATTCACTTAAAATATTCCAAAAAATATGGACCATGCATCAAGGTGATGGTGATTCAACAAGGAAGTGTTGAACAATACAAACAAAAAAGGAAAGATTCAATAAGTAGTCGTGGTTGACGATGCAGTAAGTAACAATACAATAAGTTTTAGATTGTCAAAGTGTTTAGAATAAATAACTAATATTTTTTATTCACCTAATGAATACAGGGGACTAAAGTGCAAGCCATAATATTTGACGAGCTATTTGAAAATTTTGAAGTGTTAAGAAAGCCAGTCCAATTTTGATCCCTTCAAAAAGATTCAAAACACATTCAATAAACAAACTACAATAGGTATATTAATTTTATTCTATAATCACAGTACGGTCTAACATGAGCACATGGTTTACATAAATTGACAACTTAACGCGTTATAAATTGCAAATATCTTAGGGATCATCAGCAAGGTTGAATCAAGTCATGTGATCACAAAAGGAAGTGGTGAAGTAACTCAGAAAAGAGAAATTATTGTACAAAACGAGTAAGTTTCAAATGGATAATTAAAAAGAATTTACCTTAATACACATTTAAATCGTTTACATAACTTATGTTGCAGGCTTGCAGCATATCTATGGAGTGATTTGGCAATTAACGATGTATAAATATTTGAGGAGTTAGCCGCTCAACAGCTAATTTAGCAATTTTAAGAATAAAATGAACAAAGATAAATCTACAATGATATATAACAAATATCTATACGTATACACACGTGTACATAAGTTGTATTGATGCTCATAGATATATGGTAAAAACAAATCTAAAGTGTTGTCCTACTGCAGGTGAATTCCAAATTTCAACTTCATTCCAATCGAGCATAGAACTGCATCCAACTAGAATAGAAGTTGATGAACTAAAAAAATGGTTATGTATTATAACTCTAATCATTCATCTTGGTGAGGGGTGATTATCAGTAGAGACGTGAATTATTTCAAGTAATTCATGTTCTCATTGAACAAGTTAGGTCACAACTCACTCTTTTGCGTATTGGATGATCGAGATTGTCAAGTTTGTGTTTAATATGCATGTTTGGTTATACAAAATTTGCTAAATTTCAAAGCTCAATCTTCCCAAAAAATTGGAAAATCAAAATAATTTGCAAGAAGTCAATTAGATGAGCTATTATTTAACCCACCATCTTTACAAAAGTTAATGTTACCATAACTTCACAAAACTAAGGGGTCGTTTGATAAAACAGAAAATTAAGTACTGAAAATTAAGTGCTGAATTTTAAGTACTGAATACATTAAGTGATTGCATTTATAATACTGAAATCAGTGTTTCAAGTACTGAAATAGACTGCATTCAGTGAATGTTTTCAGTAGAAAATTTTCACCTAAAGTTTTCAGTGAATTTTTGGCTGCTTTTTCAATTAAGTGATACATTATCAAATGCACTGAAAAGAAATAAGTTCTGAAAGTTTTCATTTTCAACACTTAATTGGGTTATCAAACACACCCTAAGTATAGATTTCAATTACTTTAACACAAACATTTTTTAATAAAAAAAATACCAAATAGGTTGTATTACTTTCAAGCAATCGTTGAAAGAATGTACAAAGACCAACCATGGTATGATGCGTGCAAAGCATGCAATAAGAAAAATAATTAATCATGATTGAAGATGGAAGAGAATTCACAACCTGCAAAAAGATCAATGCAAAACATAGTCTAAGGTAACATAAATACTCCTATTAATTAAACAATACGTCTCCTAATATTGTTACTTCTTCGCCATAATACTAAACTTTGTTTCTTATTAACGGGATAAATAAAATAAATGTTGTTCTATTTAAGGCGGCAACACAAATTTCAAGAGGATGTCCAGTCTCAGAATATATAGATTCCATAAATGTGGCACGCGTTGCAATGTTTTCACAACAAATTTTGTATTGTTTTATGAATTGTAGTTTACATATCTAATTAAAATTTTACTACAAACACAGGGATGTGAAAGGTCCAAGTTTTATAGAAATTTATGCTCATGCAAATTACAAGAACACAAATTCTACTTCCACTCACAAACAGCACAGATTCTCAAAAGGAATCATTGTTCAATCACTTGAATGTGTGGAAGACAGTGGTCCTATTATTATTGAAGACGATGAAAATATCGAAACTTACAAGAAAAGAAAACGAAACTCAGAAACGGGTGATGGAAAGAGGAAACGTGTCGCGAAGAAGACAATCAAAATAGAAAAAGGAATAAGTTTTGAACATATATATATATATATGAAAACATTTTAGTATAGTTTTAGAGTTTCTTTACTAGAGGATGTTTACAAGTTTATGTTTAAATGAACCACTAGCTTATAATTATTTCTTTTATGATTATTTCTTTTATGAGGATGCGATCTTTTGTGCTTCTTCCTTACACCCATTTAATAATCAATCAACTAAACTTATAACAACTAACATTGTAATTTTGCTAGGTCGTGATGTTCTCATCACAAACTATTTTCAAGGTTAAAGATATTTATGAATGTGAACCATCCACGTGCAATGCACATGTTGTATGACTAGTATATGTAAGTATGTGCATATATACACACATTTACTGCGTTAGACTGATAAGATCCTATTTTGTAATTTAGAGAAAACCACAAAGGCCTGTTTGGCCGAAATTTTGAAAAAACATACTACAACCCAAAAACAAATGAGATTCAGAAATCACATCTCATTTTCTTTCTCGCAAATTTCTCATCATCCAAACTGAAACTAGATGAAGAAAAAAGAATACAAAAACAAATATCATAGATGGGGTTTAGACCCACCTAGGAAATAGAAAAAAGAATACAAAAACAAATATCATAGACGGGGTTTAGACCCACCTAGGAAATAAAGTATTGATCTTTTGCTTGGTTTCAAGCTCCATAGCAAACTAAGAGAGAGAGAGAGAGAGAGAGAGAGAGAGAGAGAGAGAGAGAGAGAGGGGGTACAAAACCGCCGCTTATTGGCATACTGGGTAACGTTAAAGAAAAATGTGTTAAAATGGGTGGGGGACTATTTAATACATGGGCTGTAAATGGGCCAAAAATGGGTTTGTGTATCAAGCCGCTAAAACCCACTTCATAAAGTGAACTATGTGAGCGCCGCCCGTTTACAACAATTTGACAAAATTTGTAAGACCCAAAATCAACTATTAGCGGACTTAATTGGGTAGGTTCGGGGGCCCGGGCTCAAATTGGCAAGCCTAATCAAATCCAACTAGTGCAATCAATCATTTTGCCCAGGTGGACTTAGCAGGAGTCGCCAAAATGCCACAATACTTCTTGATCTACCGTGTCAGCATTTCATATAAAGGCAATCATCGATCGCCATCTCAATGTGGCGAGGAGGGGGAGATTGAACTTGGTAGCCTAGGAAGCACGGGCACTCCAAAAAGGTTGCCGAACTCGCACTCAGTGGGCACCCAATGTGGGTGAGGCTGGGGTGTGACTGAGTTCTTCAGGAGTTCTTGTTGGTTTTTGGGTGCAGACGGGTGCGTCGGGGTTGCGACTGGGCCTTTTTTGTAACATTCTTTTTTTAGAATGAAAATATTAAAAATATATATATATATATTAAGTTTTTATTTTTTATTTTTATTTTTATACATAAAATCTATTTTCTTATTGTAGATTTGCTTTGTTCAGCTCTCACTCTATATTTATGTTAGTTAATGTTAGTATACCCATAATCTGAATTTTGTCAAATTTATGTTAGTTTTGGACAAATCCTAAAAACCATGGAATGGAAAACGGAGATATGTATAGTTGTGTTAGTTTTGTCTTTAAATACCTATCTGTGACATGGAAAACAGAGATGTATAGCCAATAGTTTGCTTGAATGAATGATGGACACAAGGGCAAAGCCAGGAATTTTTATAAGGGAGGGATGATGAAGCTCGAATATTCTTTTTTTTCTTTTGGGTCTATTTGTAAATATTTATGGGTAAAATTAGTTTTATATCACCATTCTTCGATCATAGGGATTGATAGCTTATTATATTTGTTAAGCTTGATCGATGGTAGAACAATTTGGGCCGGACTAAATTAAAAAGTGATAAGAAAATATAATGAGATAAATATACAACGAGGGATAAATATAAACTATTTGAATCAACAAGGTATGGTGTCAAATTGGGTTTGGAATACTAAATTGGGTTGGGCTGAAATGAGAATAGACATAATAAGGTATGACATCAAATATTAGGGTGGTCTTTGGCTAGAATATCACATGGGCTATTATGTATGGTGTCAACTATTAGGTGGGTTGGACTACAATTTGAATTTAGAACACCAAATTGGGTTGGGTTGAAATGAGAATGGACATAATAAGGTATGGTATCAAATATTAGGGTGGGCTGGGCTAAAATATCACATAGACAATTATCATTAGGGTGGACTGGTATACACTTGGGCTAGAAAATCACATGTACTAAAAAATTTCTCAAACTTTGGGTAGGAAGGGGGGGTGGCTATAGCCCGGCCCAGACTACATGTAGATCCACCTCTGGCTGGACACAAAACTACTAGTGCTTTCGTTTAGTATGAATTTGTTTCTTTCTATTTTCTTGCATTGCATTGCTTATTACTAAACTAGTAATTTATGTGTTGCTTACTTGCTTTTGTAGCCTTTATGTTTATTGCTTGTTAATTGTTATTTGTGTCTTAATTACGAAAAAATAAAAATAAAAAAAAAACAAGACAATGTAGTGATAGAATAGTTTATTTATTGTATCATATAAAA
Source organism: Hydrangea macrophylla (assembly GCA_033977485.1). Classification (NCBI taxonomy): domain Eukaryota; kingdom Viridiplantae; phylum Streptophyta; class Magnoliopsida; order Cornales; family Hydrangeaceae; genus Hydrangea; species Hydrangea macrophylla. Next base: position 118,061,160 of record CM066982.1, on the reverse strand, counting down.
ATATATTTTTAATAGTTTATACAAGTGCCCCGCCACACCCGCACCCGTAATTTTTGGAAAATTGATGAATCCCCACTCCCGCATCTTAATCTCAGCATTATCCACATAAAGTGGCTGCCCAATGACTCAAAAACCATATTTTCATGCCTGGGGCGAGATTTTACAATTTAATGAACCTTTTGCTTTCCAAAAGTACTCACAACATAATATTTTCACCAAAGGGCATATATTCCACTAAATAGCATGTCTGATTGCAAGAAACGGTCCCTTAGTACTACCTTTTCTTCTTTGTGTGAGAAATCACAAGACACCACCAATGCAGTAAAACCAGTTGAATTTGTGGTAAAACCTAATTGTATTATTTACAATTACAATCATGAGGTTTATAAAGATTACAAGGATTACTTATAAAAGGAAACTAATTAAAGAGAATAATCTCATAATAATTATGGTCAACATCACCTATATAAAATCCCATAATAACTCTCTAATTCCAACACTCCCCCTCAAGATGGAGCGAAGACATCAACGAGACCCAGCTTGCCAATAGAAGATTGAAGAAGCGATGGACCAACAGATTTAGTAAACACATCAGCAGTTTGATCAGACGACCGAACAAAGCTTGGTATAATAACCCCAGATCGCACTTTCTCCCGAATAAAATGAACATCAACCTCCACATGTTTAGTTCTCTCATGAAGAACGGAGTCAGATGACAACATAATGGCGGACTTATTATCACAAAACAAAGTGGATGAACCCACAATTGGAAAGCCCAACTCATCCATAAGGGATCGAAGCCATAGAAGCTCACATGTGCCCTGAGCCATGGCACGTTATTCAGCTTCAGCAGAAGAGCGCGAAACAACAGCTTGCTTCTTACTCTTCCAAGATATAAGATGATCCCCACGGAAGGTACAGAAACCAGACGTAGAACGCCTATCACTCCTAGAGCCTGCATAATCTGCGTCTGTAAAGCAGGAAAGGCCAGACTGTGCTCCTGCGTTAAAGAAAAGCCCAAGACCAAGACAAGTCTTGAGATATCTGAGGATATGGTAGACAGCATCCAAGTGAGAAGTGCGTGGAGAATGCATGAATTGGCTCACAACACTAACAGCAAAAGTAAGATCTGGCCTTGTGTTCGTCAAATAGATTAGACGACCCACAAGACGCTGATATATCGAAGGATCAGGCAAAAACTCTCCCATTTCTGAAGTTAACTTCACGTTTGGGTCCATAGGAGAAGAAGCAGGCCTACACCCAAGCATACCCGTGTCCTGAAGAAGATCAAGTGAATACTTCCTTTGGGATAAGGATATACCTTGGCGAGACCTAGCAACCTCAATACCAAGAAAGTAACGAAAAGGACCCAAATCCTTAACATCGAATGATTTACCAAGAGCACACTTCACTTGAACTATTCCAGATGCATCATCACCAGTAATAATAATATCATCAACATATACTGACACAATAATGCATTTCCCTTGAGACTGGCGACGAATAAAGCATGTGTGATCCGAATGACACCGAGAAAATCCCATGCTAAGAATCACATTACTAAACCGACTAAACCATGCACGGGGAGACTGCTTCAGACCACAGAGAGACTTCCTTAGGCGACAAACTTTCCCAGAACACTCCCCCTGAGCCCGAAAACCTGGCGGAGGATCCATATAAACAATCTCAGACAGATCACCATTAAGAAATGCATTTTTGACGTCAAGTTGGTGTAGAGGCCAAGAATAGGAAGCAGCTAAGGAAACCAGAAGGCGAACAGTCGTCAGTTTAGCCACAGGTGCAAAAGTGGCACCAAAATCTTTGCCAGGAACTTGAGTAAAACCCTTAGCAACCAGTCTAGCCTTATAGCGATCAACTGTCCCATCAGCTAAAAATTTAAGGCTGAAAACCCATTTACAACCAACTGTGCGCTCACCAGCCGGAAGGTCAACTAGTTCCCACGTCTTATTGCGCTGCAGAGCATCCATTTCTGCTTGTATAGCAGCTACCCACTGAGGATCCTGGAGAGCCTCACGAACAGAACGAGGAATAGAAACAGAATCCACCTGACTAAGAAATGACTGATAAGATGCCGATAGACCCTGATAAGAGACATACTTGGAAATGGGATGGTTAGAACTATCAGCTAAAAGAAAACGAGCAAGGAGGCGACGAACACGAGTGGGATAACGGGGAGGAACAAGGTTAGGAGTGGCATTAGTAGATAAAGGAGGAGGAGAGATACCTGAATCCGGAGAAGTTGTTGACAGGGGGTCAGCAAGGCGTGGACGGCGAGAGTATACCTGAGATGGATCACTAGTGATAACAGGTGGCAGAGAGTCACTGGTGGAGTCAAGAATCGGAACTGAACGCGGTAAAATAGAATCATCATCCGCCACGGCCTCCACCGGTGCCTCTGCCATAGAAGGAGACGAACCTGGAAAGAAAGGAACATCTTCCAAAAAAGTCACATCCAAAGACTGATATAAATGACGAGTGACAGGATCATAACACCGATATCCCTTGGACATAGAGGAATACCCCCAAAAAAATGCAACGAACAGCCTTATTATCAAGTTTGGTGCGAGAAGGACTCCTATTCTGAACAAAGCATGTACAACCAAACACACGTGGTAAAATAGGAAAAAGAATAGCATCGGGCTTAAGGACATAAAGAGGTGCCTGTCCATTGAGGACACGGCTAGGAGTACGGTTAATAAGGTAGGTAGCAGTAAGGACAGCCATATGCCAAAAATATTTGGGGACATTCATACCGCATAAGAGACATCGAACTGCAGTCATGATGTGACGGTTCTTACGCTCCGCCACACCATTCTGTTCAGGGGTGTAGGGACAGGTAAGTTGTTGGAGTATCCCATCTTTATTAAGAGCAGCCCTAAATTCATCAGTGATGTATTCTCGACCATTATCTGACCGTATATTACACACAATAGTTTTAAATTGAGTTTTAACCATTTGTAGAAAATTTATAAAGTGAGAAAACACTTCAGATTTTTTCTTCATAAGATAGACCCAAGTGCACCTAGTGTAGTCATCAATGAATGTGACATAATAACGATGTTGGGACAAAGCGGTAACAGGTGAAGGGCCCCATATATCAGAATGAATAAGATCGAACGCACTAGGTGCTCTATGCATGCGTGGAATATATGAAGTACGAGTATGCTTAGACAATTCACAAACCACACATTTAAATTTAAAGTCTTTGCAAGCTTTATTTAAAGGAGGGAATAACCAACATAAATACTGAAAATTTGGAGGGAATAACCAACATAAATACTGAAAATTTGCATGTCCAAGACGAGCATGCCACAAGTCTAAAGTCTTAAGGGAAAAAACATATTTATTGGAGTCTGGTAAGACAGAACTAAGAGAAAAAGGTAAAACAGTAGCTTGCAAGCTGGAGGACACCCGGGAAGACGAAGGAGCATCAAAGTAATAGAGGTCATCACGCTCATACCCCCTGCCAAAAATCTTCTTCGAAGTCAGGTCCTGCAAATAGCAACACGTAGGTAAGAACACAACAGCACAATTATGATCTTTAGCAAGACGATTGACTAAAAGAAGATTATATGTAAAGTTAGGAATGAAATAGACCGAGGAGAGAGTGATATCGGGAGACAACTGAGCATTACCCTGACTCCGAACAGGAACAGAAGTGCCATCAGCAATACATACAGACTGATCAATTGAGGTAAACGAAGAGACAAAAACAGAAGACTCACCAGTCATATGGTTATTAGCACCAGAATCCAGAATCCAGGTGGGTTGAGCTGACTTACCATGAAGAGCAGTAGGTGTACCTGTGGCAATGGCAGCCGTGGGACTAGAAGATGAGGAGGAAGAACCCAGGCCCAAATGAGACTGCAGCTGAGCAATCTGGGCCTGAAGCTGCCCAAAATCAAGGGAAGGTGAAGTGACCTCAACCACAGCCCCTGTGCGAGGAGTACCTTTCCCACGGCCGACAGGAGGTCGGCTCCTAGCAAATTGTTGTTTCAACTCTGGATGAAGCTCAAAACAACGATCAATGGTATGGCCGAGCTTATGACAGTGCTTGCAGAAAAAACGAGACCCAGTGGGACGAGGGCCAGAAGGAGCAGCAAATGCCATCTGATCAGGCACAGACGGAGAAAAAGGTGGTGCAGGAGTCGGCATAGGAGAACTGATACGACGACGGCGCTCATCACCTTCCACAGTGGCAAAAGCCTCAAATAAAGAGGGCAATGGGACAGTATTAAGGATCTGGGTGCGAAGAGCCTCAAATTCGGGCTTCAGTCCCATCAAAAACTGGTAGGTATGTCGGCGGTCAAGGCGCCTGGACTCCACAGCACCATCATTAGGGAAGTCAGTAATGGGCTCATACTGAGAGAGCTCCTCCCAACGCGTCTGCAAATACCCAAAAAAGTTCGCTACAGAGAGTCCCAAGGTGGACTGGGAAGCATGTGAGATATCCTGGTAGAGCTCAAAAATGCGGGAATCGCTGTGAGCATGAGCATACATCTTATTTAGGGCAGTCCAGAGGTCGAAAACATTGCGGTGGTACATAAACATGTTGTAAACACGCTCATCCATAGAGTTGAACATCCATCCCAAAATGATACAGTTGTCAGTATACCATTCATCATACTTAGGATCACTTTCAGCAGGTGACTTCTCCATGCCCAATAACCACCCAATCTTACGCTTCCCGCCGAGAAAGAGGCGAAAAGAATTAGACCAAGCGTGAAAATTCTTCCCATTGAGCAATACACTGGTAACACGTTGGGCAAGTCCAGTATGGGGAAAAGAGAGATCAGGGCGCGGAGCCTTAACAGCGGAAGAAGAATCCTTATCTGTCCCAGTGGTAGCCATGAAAGCACAACAACAAGAAGCAAACAACCGCAAAACAGTGGGCAGCCGGACACTCGGCTAAAAATAATGGGCAGCCGGACACTCGGCGAGAGAACAATAAGCAGCCGGACACTCGGCTAAACAAATAGAAGAAAAAGAGCACACATATGCTCTAATACATCACCCCAGAGAGATGAGACAGCAGCCCAACAAGCTGTGAACAAGGGACAGCAGCCAAAGGCTGCGAAAAAAACTAGGAGGAGAGAGACAGGGGCTTGCTGCCTCTGTGGGGAGTTCCGGGCTAGGATGGGAGGGAAGAAAAGGGTCGGCTAGGGCTGGGAGGGGCGGCGACAAGGGCAGGGAAGTGGCGGTGGTGTTGCGGCTGGGCTGGGAGGTGGTGGTGGTGTTGCGGCTGGGCTGGGAGGTGGTAGGCTCTGATACCAAGTTGAATTTGTGGTAAAACCTAATTGTATTATTTACAATTACAATCATGAGGTTTATAAAGATTACAAGGATTACTTATAAAAGGAAACTAATTAAAGAGAATAATCTCATAATAATTATGGTCAACATGACCTATATAAAATCCCATAATAACTCTCTAATTCCAACAAAACCTAATTATATATATAGTCATACCTAACTGCATCAACTCTGAAGAATTTAAGTGTTTCTCATCGTAGTTCCATAAGATTCCCAAATATTTAGGAGGTCCAAAAATGAATTGCCATCCTTGAAACAGATAACAGGGGCAGTTTATCAATGCTGCCAATATCCAATTATGGATTTCAAACATATTCAACAATCCTTCAGTGATTACTGTTGGTACGTCCCATATTGGCCATTTATGGCCCCTCTGTGCTGTTTATAAGGCTTTAGTTCCCCTCTCCTTAACACCTGGGTTTTAAGGAGTTGAATGTGTTAGGCCTTACAAGTGGTATCAAAGCTTGGTTGGACTTGTCTTCCGCCGTGCCGAGTGTCCGGCTGCTGTGGTCCAGGGTATACTGAGTGTCCGGCTCCTATGGTTCAGCGGGTGTGTTGGAATGTCGCACATCGCCCATTTATGACCCCTCTATGTGGTTTATAAGACTTTAGTTCCCCTTTCCTTAACACCTGGGTTTTAAGAAGTTGAATGGGCTAGGCCTTACAAGTATTACTATTGCAATTTTAATTCTAACTGACAGCTTTACACAAAGCACGGAAAACCTTATTTTCAAATCTTTGGACAAAACATTCAGTGTTGATAAATATATCCCAGCCAAAGAAAAAAAGAAAAAGTTGAAGTTCTCACCTTTAAGAGTTCAAGTCTAACAATTACTACAGGAATGTACAAATACGAATTCATGAAATCAACAATACTGTCAATACCTGCATGGCGCTATATAATATAAGCTGGTGATGGGATTAAGAGCTAAGCCCTTCTTCTGTAGTAGAACTTGAGTTAAGACCAGTCTAAGAGCTTCAGCAAATATTCCTGTCACCTGATAGACTGTACCGACAACATTGAAGTGAATTTCCCCATACGAGGAAACTACAACTCCAACACTGACCATCAGCATGTTCAAGAACACATCACACCTTAGTTTGTCAGTGCCACAAATAACCGCCATCAGAAACGTTGCCACCGGCACTGCAAAATCCCAGGACACATAGCAAATTAGTAAAAGTCCAGAGCATAGCCACACATTTTTTCCAAAAGTAGGGATGGGCAGTTTAAACTTACTTAAAGCTTTGAGCATCTGGATGAAGGCCACAGAAATGAACAAATAAGCAGTGTTGCCAAACCTGTATTGGCACAAAATATGGGAGTAAAAAAAACTCAGCAGCATGATAAAATCAAGTGCATTCCCAGCCATTATAACTAAGTCAAGTATCGCAAAGTCACAGATGGAAAGATCTGGAGTAATCCATAATGAGATGCAACATTTCATATTTTTAGCTCTTGTAAAAATAAGATTTCGGAAACAACTTACTCGCGGTCGCTGCTAGTGGCGATTTATTTTTATTGTGATAACTAGATAGGAAGTGGGTCACCATATGCTTTTAATAGATGAAAAAAATGTGATAACAGAAATACAGTTCCCAATTATTAACAGTGTGTACTTCAGGGATATTACGCTGTGCTGATCATAATACCAAAGCAAAGTTTGGAAGTGGTAGACGAGGTACAAATTTAACCGGAGTTATTCGCACAAATGGGCAGCCCTTAAATTCGAACTCGCACTCTCACCACAAAACAGAATACACCAAAATAAACAACAGTTGAAGCATAAAATACATGTACACCCTTGTTTACTTTTTCGTTGTGTTAGAAACAAGGAGGCCAGGGGCTTTTCGGTGACTACGAACATGAAAGAGAAACGAATAAAGTGTAAAATGTTGAGTGTTATATTCTAATCTTATGCGAGGGTCTCTTTGATATTTTTAGTATTGGTGCAGGATTATACTGTACTCCCTTTGTCCCATTTTATGTGTCCCTCTTGGGGAATCCAACTATTTAAGGGGACAAAATGAATCTACACCTACTTTCCATAATTGCCCATAATCATTGCACTTTCTTTTTTTTTTTTTTTTTTGGTGTTGATTGCAAGGAAGGGTAGTTTGGGAAACTAAGTAAAATTTGCATACTAATTTAGGAAAGTGGACAATAATTTTGGAACATCCCGAAAAGGAAAGGGGGACACATAAAATGGGACGAAGAGAGTAATTGATATATTAGTCTAATGTGGTTAATATAATATGAGAGAGGGACAATTGTACTCTCTAAGCTTTCAAAAATATTGCTCAACATGGTATCAGAGCCACCCTAGATAGGGTTACCACCAGAATCCAACCCACCACCACCAGCCGCAGCCACCACAGCCCCTCCCACACCCTGCGCCGCACACCATCCACCCAACCCACACCCTGCACCGAGCCCTAGGGCACCCTCAGCCCTAGCCGCACCCCTTCCAAGGCCCCTCTTGGCCTCACCGAACCCCACCACACCTTCCATGGCCTAATCGACACCCCCCTCCTTCCTTCTACCCTTGGCCAACAACCTCTAAGGCACTCACACAGCCATCCTGGACTGATTTCTCCTTTTTTTTCTCAGTTTTCAAACTTCTATCTTCTTCCTTAACTCAGATCTAGGTTCTACCACAGTGTTGATCTGAGTACAACTGTACAACCCTTCGTAGCTTCCGTTTTTTTTAGGTCCCATTTGGACCAATGATTCGATGATTGCACTTGCATAGTGCATGTGATTGCTAGGCTTGCCTAGTTTGCTGTGTGCATTCGGTCCGTCCAAGATTTGACCTCACTATGGCGAAAGACGATTTGCCATCTGAAAAATCTCCAGCTGGTGTTATGAGTTCTCCTACAGGTAATGAAAGACTGATGTCCATTACCGAGAACCCGGGTTCCAAGATCACCACAGTCTTGTTCAATGGTGAAAACTACTTGTCTTGGTCCCAATCGGCTTCGTTCTGGCTTCGCAGTCGAGGAAAATTTGGATATGTGAATGGCACCCTCAAGGCCCCTAGTCATGAAGATCCCACCTATGCAAAATGGGAAGCGAATAATTATCTGACTATGACATGGCTCATCCATTCGATGGAGCCCCAAATTGCCGATTTCTTTCTCTATGGAGCCAGCTCAGGATATTTAGGATACCCTGGCACAAACTTATTCTCAGAGTGGTAATGTGGCACAAGTATATGAATTTCGACGTTGTATTGAAGTTGAGGTTCAGGGTGATCGTTCCACTATTAAGTACTCCACTTATGCTATCAGTGGAAGAAACTGGATCATTTGAAGAGTTACCGTCCTATATGTCCCACCGATGCTGCTACCTTCACAGAATATATTGAGAGTGAACGTATCTATAAATTTCTGGCTGGCCTCAACCCGAGATTTGATCAGGTGGGGAGCTGCATTCTTGAGATGGAACCGTTGCCTTCACTCAGAGAAGCATTTGCTTATGTTCAACAAAAAGAGACTCGTCGATCAGCTATGCTTCCACCACCCACTACCACTGATCAGTCAACCTTGGCTTCCTCTAGTCAGAGAGGGGGAAAGGGTCCTACTCTACCCAAGGATCATGCTTCTAAGAGTAACGAGGATAAGAGGAAACAGTTATGTGATCACTGCAACTGACCCTATCATACTCGTGAGGCATGTTGCAGCCTCTACGGCCGTCCCCCCTTCCCAAAAGAACAAGGCAGTGGAAGTGGTACTGGAGGACGCGGTGGTCGTAGGGGAAGGGGACATCGGGGGGCTCACTTATGTACTAGTCAGACTCCAGCCATCTAGAGTAGTCATCGTCCTCTTCACTTGCTCCTAGGGCCATTAGTAGTGTAGATTTGGAGACGCTAAGGCGTACTATGGCACAGCTGGACACTCCCACGAGTTCGTCTACATCTTTTGCTCATGCAGGTCATTTTGTTAATTGTACTAGTGCTTTACATGCAACTTCTCAACAGCCATGGATTATTGATTCGGGAGCTTTCGATCACATGACTGCTCTGTCCAATTTTTTCTCTACTTACACTCCTTGTTGAGGCAAAGATAAAGTTAGCACTGTCGACGGAACTCTTTGCACTCTTTCTGGTAAAGGTGTCATCTATGGATTTAAGTCCTTGCCTTTGTCATCTGTTCTTCAAATTTCAAATTTTCTGACTAATCTTCTTTCCATTAGTCGAATCACTCCGGATCTTAATTGTTGTGTTACTTTTTTTCCATCTTACGGTGTTTTTCAAGACCTCTCCATCAAGAAGACGACTGGCAATGGTAGGGAGAAAAAATGGCCTTTACTTTCTGTTGCCCAACGAAGATCGAAGTGAAAGTTTGAATAAGAGTGCTCATCACTCATTAAGGGAGATTATTCCTAAAGAGGCTTGGATGTGGCACCAGAAGCTGGGGCATCCTTTGTTTTCTTTGCTTCGTTTTTTGTTTCCTTCTTTAATAAATAATAAGAGTGTTTCTGATGTTTTGTGTGAAGCATGTGAACTTTGCAAACATCATTGTGCCACTTTTAATTTGAGTTTGAAGAAAAGTACTACTCATTTTTCACTTAGTCATATTGATGTTTGGGGTCCATCTCCGATTTCTTCATTTAATGCTATAAGTGGTTTGTTTCTTTTATTGATGACTATTCTCGCACCACTTGGGTATATCTAATGAAAGATAAGAGTGAAGTGTTTTCAATTTTTAAAACATTTCACAAAATGATTGTGGTCAAAATTGTTTATTCTGATAAAGGTGGGGAGTATATAGATGGCGGTCTTAAGGACTATTTTTCTGACCATTGTATGATTCACCAAACATATTGTACCAATACTCCACAGGACCACAACAAAATGGAGTAGCTGAATGGAAAAATCATCATCTTTTAGAAACTGCTAGGTCTATGTTGTTTGCTATACAGGTTCTAAGTCATATTGGGGGGAGGACGTCTTAGCGGCTACCTATCTCATAAATCGCTTACCCACTCGTGTTATGAGTAAGAAAGCTCCCATTGAGGTCCTCCTTAATTTTTCTTCACTCTTTGTTATTCCTTCAAAAGTGTTTGGTTGTATTTGCTTTGTTCACAACCATTCTCCATAACCAAATCAAACCAAACCAAACCAAGCCTTGTGTCCCAATCAATTGGGATCGGCTGTATGAATCATTTTTCTCCATTCTGCACGATCAAGAGCTATATGCTCATTTAAATTATATATATTCATATCTTGTTGTACTACATATTCCCAAGTCAGTCTAGGTCTGCCTCTCCCTCTAACTATTCCAGGCACTACGATCTTATCACTCTTTCGCACAGGTGCATCTACAGGTCTTCATTGCACATAGCCGAACCATCTACGTCTATTCTACAACCATTCTCCATCTCAAAAAAAAAATTAGACCCTCGAGCTCTACAGTGTGTCTTTATTGGTTTTTCACCAACACAGAAAGGTTACAAGTATTATCATCCTCCTTCCCGGAAGTGGTTTGTCTCTATGGATGACACCTTTCATGAGACTCAGTCTTACTTCCAGCCACCTCTTCTGGAGGAGAAAGTGAGGGAGGAAGAGGAGCCTGTGGTGATAGTTGAAAACGACACAACTGGTAGGGGTGTTCACGGTTGGTTTTTCTCGGTTTTTCCACATAAAAAACACCGACCAATAGCCTCGGTTCTGTCAGTTCAGTCGGGGTTTTGGGGTGTTTCGGTCGGTCGGTTCGGTTTTCTTCTTGAACTATAAGTTTGAAAACCGACCGAATGCCCTCGGTTTGGTCGGTTGGATTCGGTCTCGGTTTTTCTTGTACACCCCTAACAACTGGTGGAGTTGAAAATGAGGGAATGAAAGAAGGGGAAAATAAAAGTGAGGAGGATAAAGTGAAAGAACCTAGAGTGAGTGAGGATGAAGAGGAAAATAGACAAAAGAATGATGAGGGAGATCAAGGTGGTCGAGGACAAACAAAAAAAGGGAACGAGCTGTTGACGTATTCAAAGAATGAGAGGAAAAGATTTGGAGTTGAAAATGAAGGAATAAAAGAAGGGGAAAGTAAAAGTGAGGAGGATAAAGGAAAAGAACCTAGAGTGAGTGAGCATGAGGAGGAAAATAGACAACAGAATGATGAGGGAGATGAAGGGGGTAGAGGACAAACAAAAAAGGTAAAGAGCTGTTAACGTACTCAAAGAATAAGGAGAGGAAAAGATTTGGGGCAACAAAAGTGGAAGCCGTTCCTTTTCCCTCATTACAGCCAGTCTCTTCAAGTGGAGATGATCCAAGTATTCCAGTCCTTCTACTCATACCCTTGACTCATCTAATGTTGTTGATGATTTAGACATTCCTATTGCTCGCCGGAAGGGTATTAGGACGTACTAAACACCCACTCTCTAATTTTATTTCATACTCTCTGTTATCTCCTTCTCATAAAGCGTTTGTATCCAAACTTGCCTCTATTTCTATTCCTAACAATGTTCAGGAAGCTCTGACTGATCCAAAATGAAAATCAGCTATGGTTGAACAGATGAATGCACTCCACAAAAATGGCACATGGGAATTCACAAAACTACCTCATGGGAAGAAGACAGCCGGCTAAAAGTGGGTATTCACTGTGAAATATAAAGCAGATGGAACGATTGAGCGATACAAGGCAAGGCCAGTGGCCAAGGGATTTACTCAAACTTATGAAGTAGATTATCAGGAGACGTTTGCTCCTGTGGCCAAGATGAACTCAATCAGGATCTTCTTGTCTCTCGCTGCAAATCTGGAGTGGCCATTGCATCAGTTCGATGATAAGACTGCATTCTTACACGGTGATTTAGAGGAGGAGGTGTACATGGATGTTCCTCCAGATTTCAAGGACACCAAGACAAAGGGAAAGGTGTGCCGTCTCAGAAAGTCTCTGTATGGACTCAAGCAATCACCTAGAGCATGATTTGATAGATTTTCACAGGCCATGATCAAGTATGGGTTCAAACAGAGTCAAGGTGATCACACTCTCTTTATTAAGCACTCTTTAGCTACTAAGGTCACTGCATTGATTGTTTATGTGGATGATATTGTTCTTATTGGAAATGATTTAGAAGAGATGGGATGTCTAAAAGGATATCTAGCTAGAGAATTTGAAATTAAAGACTTGGAAAGTTTGAAGTATTTCTTGGGTATCGAAGTTGCTCGATCCAAAGATAGGATATTTTTGCCACAGAGACAATATGTTTTGGATTTGCTTAAAGAAACTGGGGTGCTTAGAAGTAAGGCAATTGATACACCAATGGGCCCAAATTTGAAACTAAGTGATGATCCAAGTGGAGAGCTGGTTGATAAAGGATGGTCGGTAAGCTGATTTATCTGTCACACACTAGACCGGATATTGCTTTTGCTGTAAGCGTCGTTAGTCAGTTTATGCATTCACCAAGGCAAATTCACCTTGATGCTGTGTTTCGAATTTTGAGGTACCTCAAGACAGCACCAGGGAAGGGGTTTGTACTTTGCCAAACGTAGTGACACTCAGGTAGAGGCCTATACAGATGCAGACTGGGCTGGATTTATTACAAATAGGAGGTCAACTACGGGATACTGCTCCTTTGTTGGGGTTAACTTGGTTACTTGGAGGAGTAAAAAACAGTCAGTAGTGGCAAGGTCCAGTGCAGAGGCAAAGTTTAGGGCTATGGTGCAAGGGATGTGTGAGTTGTTATGGATTCAGATTATTCTTTCTAATCTTGGTTTTGGGCCTCAAGACTCTATGAAATTGTATTATGACAGCAAGGCAGCTATTAATGTAGCTCATAATCCGGTTCAGCATGATAGGACTAAGTATGTTGAGAGAGATCAACATTTTATCAAAGAGAAGTTAATAGTGGAAGTATATACACTCCTTTTGTGAAGTCTGGGAACCAGTTGGCTGATGTCCTTACTAAGAGTCTTGCTACTAGACCTTTTCACTTTATTCTTAGCAAGCTGGGCATGAGAAATATCTTCGCACCAGCTTGAGGGGGAGTGTTGAGTGTAAAATTCTTATCTTATGTGAGGGTCTCTTTGATATTTTTAGTATTGGTGAGGGATTATAATGTAATTGATATATTAGTCTCATTGTGGTTAATACAATATGAGAGAGGAACAATTGTACTCTCTAGGCTTTCAAAAATATTGCTTAACAAAAAAGTCCTCTTAATGTTCAAAAGATCAAAATTTCAATTAGTACGTACTCAACTCAACCATGCCATTGTCCCAAATAACTTGGGTCGGCTACATGTATCCTTTTTCTCCATCCAGTTCGGTCTGAGGTCACAGCCTCATTCATCCTATATATTATCAAGTCTTTTTTACTACATATGGCCATGTCAACTTTAGTATTCCCCTACCTCTAGCATTACCCTGAATGAGTATTCTATCATTGTCCTAACTCGTGCACTTATTGGTCTTCTTTGTACAAGTCCAAACCATCTAAATATTTTCTCGTATTTTATCTAGAGTGGATGCTACTTACACCATTTCACAAATAGAGTCATTTCTAGTTCTACCTTTTTTCTGCTCTCCCCCTCATCCATCTTTAAAAATTTTAGAGTTATACGACAATCGCACAGTGTGCCAAAAACACTCTTCCACATGACATCCTGTTTTAATTCTATGAACTACACCATCTCCACTTGCCTCCTTATACATAACTAAACCTAAATTATGCAAGTTACTACTAATTTGTCAGTTTTATCCTAATGTAAACATGGATGTTCAGGGTCTGCTTACTCACTGATCTCACAGTAGGGTGCATTCACTCCCTTGGGTTAATGCATGAAGCAATAGTATGGGAGTGACTGTGACAAATATCTCTACGCTTAACAGAGTTTCGGAAGAAGGTGTATGAGTCACGTATCATGGAAAAGTACATAGAGTCAAGCTCAGATGCATACAGGAGCTAAAGCAATGGAAAATGCCCATGCTCTAGTGACAGTTGAAACACAAATCCAAGAGTGCACCTAAGCGTCTAACTTAATATTGAAGAGCTTACCATAGACTTGATGCAAAGAATGCACTTATAGGAATCACACATGTAGCATATCTGCAAAGCCAGGAATAACATTAAATGAAATAACTTGTTTGAAGAAACATATTAGAAATCTGCAGGCAACTGTCTTACATTTCAAATGTCATTTTGACAGGCGATACAACCTGCACAGATTGACAAAAAATCGAACTGCATCAGATAAGTGCCCAAGGATACTAGGGACAAAAGAACCCACAAGAAAATTAGAAGTAACAAGTTTCAATCTTTCTATAAAAGCTGTTTATGCAGTAGTAGCATAAAATAGTAACTGAGAAGGTAAAACAACTCGAGGATACTTGCGTTCTCATGTGCAAATCATCCAGAATTATTATCATATTTCTTCTTTTACAAAAAAATAGAGGAAAAAAAAATTTATTTACATAAGCAGGAAAGCTATCGATTTTTCCCTGGTCCAAAAGTAACCTTAAAAGCTGCAAACTTGCAAAGACGAAAGAATGTTAGTTACAGTAATCTCAAAATGTAATCACAGAGACTTCAGAAAAATTCCAGCTGATTTCTAGTGCTCGGTTTAACTAACTATTCCAAATTTCCAACCACTCAAGACATTATTTGGGACCTCTACCCAAGTCAAAATCTTTTTCTAGCCACTTCATCATGTTTAACCAGTATCATTTATCCCACAACCCAAATCAAATAGGCATCAACACAAAATAACAGAGTAGGGTTGAAATAAGGAGCGGGATCAGTCCAAGTATCTGAAGAAGAGTCTGAGCTTCCCTCAAATAATGTTCCACATTTCTTTTTCTAAAACATCCTAAAATAATTGTCTAAGGTCAAAAGCCAATCACTAGTTATTACTCATTTCCCCACCATACATTATCACTAGTTAAGTTCCAAAATTCGCCCACAAATAATGATTAGGCACACAAAGTAGGAATTTACTGTCAGAATATAAGCAACAAAAGGGAATGCATTTAGAGCACTTCCCTACAATTTTGTGCTTTTATAAGGTTGACTGTTATTCTGGACAGGGAGACTCTTGCGGATGCATAGTGTTCTACAACTAGTGAAGAACTATTTGTTAGAATTTCGGTATTCATAATATTGATGCAAGGATATAAGTCAATCTCAGGACATGGGATCTGAAGTGCAAATAAAAATCCTTGCTGAGTGAACTTTCAAGAGAATATACAATCACGTAACAATGTGATGCAGTGCATTGTCCCACATTGGTTGTATACTGGTAGTTCTAGGGCTTTTTTAGTGGGTGATGCCTTCCTCCCTTTAACTTAGGCTTTTGGAAGTGAATGTTAATACATTATTTGGTATCGAAGCCAATTTGGGGGTACTAGCGTGTGGGGACGCCTGTGGTGACCGATGGGCATCCCCTGACGTGGACGTCAGGATCAAGCGGGGTGTCTGATGCAGTGCATTGTCCCGCATTGGCTGTGTACTGGGTTGTCCTTGGGCTTATTTGGTGGGTGACCCCTTCCTCCCTTTAGCTTAGGCTTTCGAGAGTGAATGTTACTGCATTACAGTGATTGGGCTCCAAGAATCTAGTCCATGCTCTTGATGAGAAGATATAGAAAGGTTGCTAAAAGATCGACTGGAAAATTTTGTATAATTTCCCTGGCACTGGAGAGATAAAAAAGATGGAATGGACAAATTAGTTTACTTTCCCCAGCACTGGAGAGCAAAATGTCTGTGGAAAGTATTCCACAAAAAAAACAATCAATGCCAAGACTCAAGAAGTAAACTTGTCTGATTATAGGTCAAACCCAAATTTCTAAGGACATTAATAGTTCGCAACATTGCACTTCTTTCTTTCCTATGCATTAAGCACCTTAAAGCCGCAACTCCAAAAGAGTTAGAAGAATGAATATTTGGTAAAAAAAAATTCTAGAACAGGAGAGAGGACACGGGACACCATACACAATTGTGACATCATCCAACAGAGTATTTCCTGACTATAACATTCAAAAGAAGAAAAAAAATTCAACTCCATTTATTAGTCCGTCTCCCCAAGGTACCAAAAGAGCCTCATAAAAGATTTGGACCCTTACTACCCCACTCATTGTTTCAATAGCCTAACCAATGGAGCAAGGTTTTAGAAGAAAATAATAATAATAATAATAATAAAAAGAACTAATTAGAATTCATAAGTATATCAAGACTATGCAAGTTTCTTCTCACTAATTTATCTGGATCTCCTTAGATCCAACAATGAAAGAAAAAAGTGTAATAGCATTGATACAAGTAAACAGAGACTTTAAATTCCAACACTATCATACCTTCAAAACACGGATAAGAAAGAACGCCACCATGCCAGAAAATCCCATATGTATCATAGTAAGAGTTATTGGGAGCGGAAAATTGAAGTATTTTGGTGAGAGGACCCACTGCAAATGAGCAAAAAAAAAACAAAACAAAACACGGTTCGCTTCTGCTTGAAAAAAGTTCATGTAAAGTAAGAAAAAGTTCAACCACATAAGTTCTAGACATGGATAAACCAAAACAAATAATACCGATCTATAAAGAGATATACTGAAAAAGTAACTGATAGAAATGATAGCCAGACCACGCCAACCCTTATCTATTAAGGCCAAAGAGGGGCTAAGAATAGAGGACTCCTGCATTTAAAATTTAAAAGCTATGGACTGGGATTGCTTGATCGGTTACATATGTGAGCATGCAGGATGATAAATTTGATTAGAACTACTCTGTTAAAACCTGATGTCCCTTGGGTTTGTACTTTCTCAATTGTATAACTTGATATCCTGCAATTTGGGCCCTCCATGGTTGTCTTCTTTTGAGGTGAAGTTGTGATATATTTTGTTTCACAAAGACGTAAAGTATATGTTGTTTCACAATGAGAATCAAAATACAAAATTACAAATAACTATTTAACAAGGAATACCATTTTGTCTTAGTAGTCTTACAATGTTAGAAACATAGCCCTACGCCACTCTTTAGGGATAACAACTCGGCACTCAAATATCTAGCCGGTTAGATTATAATCTCACATTTATTACGAAACCAATAATCAACTCAAGATCAAGACTAGGGAACATTAAATTATAACCAAGATCCAGCCCCCTTCGCATCCTTCTTTTTTTAGGGGTAGCAAGGAGGTAGATCATTGAGTTAGTTAGCCCACAAAAAAACATGGACCTCTATGACCACCACCTAATCCTCCTAAACCCACTCCCCACTTTGTCCCACATCCATCAGGCAATTATTACGGGGGGAAAACCTTGGAGGAGGCCCCAATAGAACATCCAAAACTAATCCACTAATTAACTTAGGACAAAGGATGCAATATATTCTTCATCATAATTACAATACAAATTATCGACCCCAATAATGACCAAAAAGTTAAAAACACTTACCTAAGTAAATGGATTTAGAATCTCCGTCTTAGTGCAGAGGGAACTCATAAGATTAAGATAAGGATATTCTACAACTTCAACAAAATTAGTCTTTTTTATATATATTTACATTTCTCCTATTTCCATAAACAAGATTGCTATGTTCGATCGAAAAGACAAGCTATTAGTGAAACAATACGTGCATAGGCGAGACAAGCTATCAGTGAAGGTTCTTCTTTTCATACTTCATTTGAGCAAGGAGATAAAAAGTTATTTTATTTCGCAAGGAAAAAAAAAAAGGTAAATGCAAGAATTATGCATGTTTTCCTTTGTCAATTTCTACTAGTATTGTGCTAGATGTAAATCTATAGAGGCGTAAATAATTTTATATGAAGCAAGGCATAAAAGGCAAAGCAAATAAGTCCTTGACCCCAAAATATATATATATATATATATATAGAAAGAACAAGAAAGCAAGAAATAAGAAGTCCTAAAGCGAACAAAGTGGAAAAAACTGATTTACTTAAAAACACTGGCATGTTCATCCCTTATAGTCAAAATTCCTAATCAGATTAACCGATACATGAATCAACTCCAAAATAAAATGCTGTCATTCTCAAGGATCTTCTTGAGAATATGAGGAGTTAAATACATCTACATACACATGTATATATATTGGATATATGTGCTCCTAAAGTAATATATGCTTCCAGTATGACTTAACAAAGGCAGGTGAGAGAGAGAGAGAGAGCGCGCTTGGTTAAAACAGAGATAAATTCACAAAAGTTACAAGAGAAGTTAAGGCTAAATTACTGCCACGCAAAGAGGAAATTAACCATATATAGTATCTTAGAGAACATCCACACCCAACAGGAGGAGAAAAAAGATAGAATAGAGTATAACAAGAAATTCCAATAAAGCGAACATGAATCAACTTATAGTCAAAATTCCTAATCAAAATTCCTAATCAGATTAACCGATACATGAATCAACTCCAAAATTCAATGCTGTCATTCTCAAGGATCTTCTTCAGAATATGAGGAGTTAAATACATCTACATACACATGTATATATATTGGATATATGTTCTCCTAAAGTAATATATGCTTCCAGTATGACTTAACAAAGGAAGGTGAGAGAGAGAGAGAGAGCGCGCTTGGTTAAAACAGAGATAAATTCACAAAAGTTACAAGAGAAGTTAAGGCTAAATTACTGCCACGCAAAGAGGAAATTAACCATAGATAGTATCTTAGAGAACATCCACACCCAACAGGAGGAGAAAAAAGATAGAATAGAGTATAACAAGAAATTCCAATAAAGCCTAAGATGACTCATAACAGGATTTTTCTTCAACGTCAATGGGTTATTAGGTTTGAGGTTTTCTTTTCACTAAGTGGGTGGGAGCGAGCAATGAAGTTGCATTAGTTAAGCATGTCGAAGTAACATCAAAAAGTGTCATATTTTAACTTACTTTTATTATTTAATATCATGTCAAGTGTATGCATCCTATAATTTACATGGTAAGGTTTTGTAACTTATTTAATTTACTAATGGCTTCATTTATCACATTCTCCAAATGCTTTCATATTTTATTTGATTAAAGAATAAATTTTTTAAAGTGTTGTGCAATGTCATTACATTCTCCTATTTGTTAAATATAATTGGTAAATGAAATACTCCAATACAATAGTTCAAAAATGTTATTATGTAATGCATCAATATGAATAACAAAATAGGTTGGAACATTAGAAAACATAGTGAGCAAGAGAAGCTCAATATGCCCATCACCTAAGGCCAGTTGTTACGGATGCAAATTTGACAAATTTTGCGAGAGACTCCGAGCATATGTGCTTGCGGTGCCGGTGATCACTCAAATACTAAGAACTAACAACAACAACAACAACAAAATTCAATATTCCCAACAAAAAAAAAAAATTAAACACAGTTTTGGTAGATAAAAGATAGGAACTGATTAAAACAAATATGAAGAGAAAAAAAAAATTAAAATTAATAGAAAGTAGCAGAGCGGTTCAAGATATTACCTTGTTGTACAAGATGACCCCAGATGAGAGCAATATATAAACTAGGAGGTACAGATAAGTCAGTAAAAGCTGTTTGCTGATCATCGTGGTTGTGTTTTATTCTGCTCAACCCCTCTTCTAATAGCAATTTCTAGCTTGCAGGGTTCTGGAAACCTGCGTTCCCAACAGACTCAACCTGGAATCGGAAATACTAGAATTCCAAGAAAAATACCAGAAATAAGGGCTGGGTATTCTGTTCAAGAGCAAGTATATTCTTCCCGTATTAGCTACCATCGGTAAGCCAATTTGTTAAAGCAAATGTTGCAGCTGTATACCTCGACATTCTAGGACCTAGGAAAGGGGGAAAACTGAGCATAATGTATAGCTTTGCACTGATAGGGAAAAAAAAAAAAAAAAAAAGAAGAAGAAAATCCAAATCAAGCGGATATTAGAGACGTACAGAATAGTAAAATGTTGATTTGAAACAAAACATAAGAATAAAAAAATAAAAAATAAAAAGGAGGAAAGCATTTTGAAGAGAAACATGCTCTTGAGTCTTCTTGACTAATAAATTAATAATAGGTATTCATCAGCAACCAGAATGTGACGAGGAAATTAGAAAAAGGAAAGAGTATCTCAAGTGGTAAATGAAGGTTAAAAGGACAGAAAATAACCCTAGGGTGGGTGAAGGTTCTAACTGATATAGAAATGTGTTTACTAGACATTATGCCATGCCATTGGGATATAACACAACGGAGACTTTACATCTCAGTTACACTTAAAGGTGGTATTGCAGATTACGTCCCGGCCAGCGGCGCTGCAAAAAGGCTTCATTTCTTCTAGCTAACCAGCCTAGCTAGGAGATCAACTATTCCAAGCCCCCATCTCTGCCCGGGACAAGGAACCAATTAAGGGCAGATGATGGGGGATTCTAATAGATTTTCTTGTTTTGTTTTTGCTTATGCATATTGCATTGAGGAGGCTTCATTTCAGATAAAGTGAGTAACAAAATGGGTGGCAAGCTGGGGAGGACCTGGTTCTATTATCTATCTATCTATCTATAATAATAATAATAATAATAATAATAATAATAATAATAATGGAAGCTAGTTAACCAATTACTACTATCTTCCAATATTCTTACTAACCAGAAACCATTTTGCAATTAACGGAACAATTCAATACTAATAAATTAAAATAGGAAATTGCTATGTACACCCGTGTATTTGCTATGTACACCCAAATTCTTTTATTCTAATCACTTTTCTTCTAAAAATTCTCACTTTTTGTGAAGGTGAGCGGTGTACATGGCAAAATTAGCGGTGTACATAGCAATTCCCAAAAAAATATTAAGACAGTTGTTCCAAAAATGAGACACTTCCTAAAATCTTTTGTAGGACATTTGTATTGTAGGAGTAGGAGTAATAGTAGTAGTAGAAGAAGAAAGCACCGGAAAATTGCTGAAAATGTTTTGTTTTTACGTACCTAGTTAATTAAGGGCTTTAAAATAAATAATGGCCAGTTATTGGAATGGGAAATACTCCTACAGTACATATATATATATATATATAAACTAAATTAAGAATAATGATGAGTGTAACTACGTATTTTCACCACTGGGTTTGACTGATCACATTAGGAAGTTCCAGAATATATACATACTACTAGTACTAGTACTAGTACCAGTATATATATTCAAAAGTAAGGATGAACTGACCAGTTGTAGTAGAGTAGTAAGTTTACAATAAAAGAGATACACATAAAGAAACCAAATAATAATAATAATAATAATAAGATCAGAATCTAAGTGGACGCAGGGTACAATGTGGGATGCGGAAGGAACAGAGAAGAAGAACAAAATCTATAAAAATAAAAAATAAAAAAGAAAAAGAAAAATGTACGTGGGGCCTTCTTCCTTGAATGAAGAGAGTGTCATCAAACAGTGGGCTCACCTGAAGATTGGATCGTAGAGTCGAAAATCTGATCTGAAATGTTGTGAATAAATGGACCTCAAAAAGAAAACTAAGGTTTTGTAGATCGAAGTGGGTTTCAGATTAAACAATTAGAGAGAGAGAGAGAGAGAGAGAGAGAGAGAGAGAGATATTCTTTGTCCGACGGGGGGAAGATCTTGTTTGTGTTGTGGGTTACGGACATCCGAGATTAGATCGGAGTTCTCAAGGGGGAATGTTAAATCAAAAGTTCGAGAGATTGGAGTATTAGGAGTATTTATTTATTTATTTCTGTGAACTCGACCAAAGTGGAAGACAACATAGAGAGGAGGAGGAGGTTCAGACCAATTTCCTACCGGGAAATCCGTGATTTTTCATTACTCATTGGGCTTTTCTCTAATTATCTAAAGTTGGGAAAGATTTTTCTTGTCTATTGGATGTTATATTGTTCCATTAGTGGTTGACACCAGCCGAGCCGCGATTGCGACTGCGACCGCTTAACAAAGTTTCGCGGCTCGGCTCATTTAATAAAACTAGTGAACACCGTTGAATAAAGTTTATGAGCAGGTTTGTAAAAAGGCTTGTGAATATGTTTGATAAATAAACTTATATATATATATTTAGAGTAATATTTGGGGCATCCTTACACACCCAAAAAGTATCCACACCGCAGTCTCTATCTTTCTTCTCATTGGTCCATCTCACGGTATGCTTTTTGGGTGTGAATCGGTGTACCCCTAGCATCGTTGATATATTTATTATAAAATTATATAATTTAAAGCAAATGCGACAAATCTCATAAATAATCTTGATAAAAAGACTAATTTATCATTAAACTATATAGTTTTAAAGCACGTGCGAAAGAACTCGTTAAAAAGCTCGCGATCACTTGAAAACTCGGCTCATTTAAGCTCGTGAACAAGCTCGCAAACACATGCTCGGCTCAGCTCATATCTACCCCTAGTACCAGTCTTCCACATGACATGACCCACACAATACTCAAATTGTAGTGGAAATCGCACGGATATAATATAACCGATGTAGTGAGTTAATTTCTCGACAGATCTAGAAAATGATTTTTTGAGACTACTGAAATATATATATATATATATATATGTAATTTATTCAAGTTGGCAATGTACTACAAATTAATGTTATACTTCCTAAATTTTGTAACCCAAATGTGTGATTCTCAACAATTGGGGCAATCAGACCACTTCAACAAGATCCTTTTATGAAAATCAAGTAGAACCACTACCACATGTGTTGAGAACTACATTTGTAATATAAAATTCAGAAGCATAGCATTTAGGGGTGTCAACCGGTTCGATTCGGTTGGATTTTTAAGCGATCAGTCTTTGATTTGGTTCGTTGCAGTGTATTTTCACGGTTCAACTCAATTTTTGCACTGGACGATTTTCCTAAAAATTGACCAAACATGCCGGTTCGGTTGATCCAGTCGATTTCCTCACACCCCTTATAGCATTACTTTATATATAAAGAACTTCCAAATTTTAGGGGCTATTACACACCCAATCCCCTCATGTACTCGCCCTTGGATATATAAATGATGTTATTACTAAATGTTATTCCATTATTCATTCGAATCAATTAGCAATTGAGTACTCATATAGTTTCAAATTAATGTGGTAATCAGACAACTTATTAGTACACTAGAAGCACTTAATTCTTATATTTGTACTAATATTAGATGGTTATACAACCATAAGAAACCAAATTTGAGTAAGTGTTAGCGTTAAGAGATGAGCTAAAGAGGTGGCCGGGCAGTTGACCAGGCCTTATCACATACAGACAATAAGCAAGAGTTGCGCCAGCTTATCCGGAAAATCTCATTCTTGCCCACCTTAAATGCTACTACCTATTTGCTAAGCACAGGAGTGCTTGATCGAGAAAAGCAAGCAAAGAAGCTGGAGGATACAGAATATGAAGGGGCTGGAGGTAGAGCCAATGACCATTGCAACTGACGCTTTAGTTGCTTAATCAGATTTAGGACATATATTTGGGAACAATAGTATTGCGCTACCACCACTATGGCTCTGGCAATAGTGGTTGTTGTCTGATCAAAATTAACTATTGCCAGAGCACCTTCACCTATTGAAAATGATAGTTGCTTTTTGTAACAGCTACTATTGCTAAAGCAATAGTGGTACCCTAGTATTACTGTAGAGGAAATTGTGTGGGCTTTGATTATTTTGACCTTTTAAGGGTGGGTGTTTATTTCTAAGTATCTATTTGACCATGCATAAAATAAAATCAGGTTTAGTCATATTCCAATATTGTTATCATACTTCATGAAATATGTGGTTCCCTGAATATTGTGTTTAGAAATACCATAGACTTGTATGTTGGGGAAAAATGCGGAATTCCCCCAATATTAATTAGGAGTAACACTTCCTAACCCTTGTCTAGTGTAAATTAAATAGGCACAAATAATATCCAAGTCACAATAGATAATTCATTTCACCACAATCAACCATAAACAAAATAATAATAAAGCACCCAAGCAAGAAATAAATGACACCAAGGTTTATGTGGACAACCCTCCAATGGAGAGGGAAAAAACCACAGGGCAACTCCGAAAGATTCCACTATATCAAAATAAGGAATACAAATGTTCTCTCAAGTTTTTGTCCTAAACTTAAGGTATTCAATCAAACTAGAGAGTGAGTACAAGGGTTACCTCTTAGGGTTCAATACCCAAAGGAAATACAAGTAAATGATACTTCTTCAAGACTCCCAAATGATCTTGGTACACAAACAAGCCCTTGGAAAAACCAATCCACTCTCCTCGTTAGCCGCACAGTCCCTTGACAGTTGACAATCACCTTTGTCGCCGCCACACAGTGACCAAGAAACCCTCTGTATTTTTGTCTTGATTTCTGCGCATCTATATCACCAAAGCTACTGCCTTTGAATAACAATGATACAAAACATTAGATTGGGCCACTAAATGACTAGGCCCGCAAGGCCCACTATCACCATTAATACTTCACTAGCAAAGCAAAGTCCAACCCAATTAAATGGGTTATTATCTCATGTGTGTGGACACATGGCACACCCAACAAATCTCCCCCTCCATACACATGAAAGGAGGGAACACCCAAACCTTGAACCCTCATTTAGAGTTCATTCCGGCTAGAGCTTTACAAAGCTCAAGCTTCTCTCTGGTCACGACCTTAGTCATCATGTCAGACGGATTCTTGTCTGTATGAATTTTCTTCAATTTCATTTCTTGTTTTTCCATTACCTCACGTATCCAATGGTAACGTACATCAATATGTTTTGTACGGGAATGATATGTGGCATTCTTGCTCAAGTCCATAGCACTTTGACTATCACAATGAACCACATACTCATCTTGCTTCAAATCCAACTCTTGGAGAAACCATTTCATCCATAACATCTCTTTACCTGCTTCAGTAGCAACAATATACTCAGCTTCAGTGGTAGACAAGGCAACACATTTTTGCAACTTGGACTGCCATGAGACAGCTCCTCCTGCAAAAGTAAACAAGAAACCCGAAATAGACTTTCGGTCATCGATGTCCCCTGCCATATCTGAATCTGTAAACCCTTCCAATACTGGTTTTGAACCCCCAAAACATAAACACAAACTCGAAGTACCCTTCAAGTAACGAAGAATTCATTTGACTGCTTCCCAATGCTCTCTTCCAGGATTGGAAATAAATCTGATCACAACACCAACTGCATGAGCAATATCTGGCCGTGTACAAACCATCGCATACATAAGACTCCCTACTGCCGACGAGTAAGGAACAACTGTCATTTCTTCTCTTCCTTCTCGGGTAGAGGGACACAAGCTTTTACTTAGCTTAAAGTGACTCGCAAGAGGAGTGCTAACTGGCTTAGCATCTCACATGTTGAACTTTTCAAGCACCCGTTCAACGTATTTCTCCTGTGACAACCATATCTTCTTGGCTTTCCTGTCACGAACAATCTTCATACCCAAAATCTGTCGGGCCGGGCCGAAGTCCTTCATATCAAAGGACTTGAACAACTCTCCTTTTAGCCTGCGAATCATATTAACATCTTGTCCAATAACAAGCATATCATCAACATAAAGCAAAAGCATAACAAAATTACCATCGGGAAACTTCTGGACATACACACACTGATCTGCAGCGGTTCTCTTGAACCCATGACCCACCATAAATGAATCAAATTTCCTGTACCACTATCTCGGAGCTTGCTTAAGGCCGTAGAGACTCTTTTTCAACTTGCAGACTAGGTGCTCTTTCCCCTTAACTTCGAATCCCTCTGGTTGTACCATGTAAATCTCTTCCTCCAAATCACCATGAAGGAAGGCAGTCTTCACATCTAGCTGTTCAAGCTCAAGATCCATGCTAGCTACCAAACCCAAAGCAACTCGAATAGAACTCATCTTCACCACCGGTGAGAAAATCTCATCAAAATCAATGCCATGCTTCTGCTCGAAGCCCTTGATAACTAAACGAGCCTTGTACTTTAGTAGCTTGTCACCATCCTTCTTCAACTTGAACACCCATTTGTTTCTCAACACTTTTCTGCCCTTAGGAGGATCAACTAACTCATAAGTACTGTTCTTATGTAAGGAATTCATTTCATCTTGCATAGCATGTACCCAACTACCTCTGTCTTTGTGAGTCTGAACTTCCTGAAAACTCTCTGGCTCCCCCTCATCTGTAAGCAAAATATACTCAGAACTGGAATACCTGACTGATTGTCTGTGCTCTCTAGTTGATCTCCCGACTTTAGGTACTCCAATCTCTGGTGGAGGGGACTGCTCCCCCTGCTCAAAACCTTTTGTATCTGGCACATCATCATCATTCCCAAATTCTGGAACATCTATGACTGGCTCATACTGTACTTCTCCCCCATCTGTGACACCCTGTGATGTGGAGGGAGCTGATGTGAGGTCTGGAGCACTGCTCGCTCTAGGCTGTGCAGGTTTCTCAAAATCTGCCAAATTCTGATGCTCGTGAAAAATCACATCTCTGCTTCTGATCACCTTTTTATTTTCTGGATCCCACAACCTGTACCCGAACTCTGCATCTCCATAACCAACAAAGATACATGGAGTAGCTTTGTCATCAAACTTAGATCTCTGTTCCTTAGCAACGTGTACAAATGCCTTGCAACCAAACACCCTCAGATAAGAGTAGGAAATATCACCACTAGTCCATGCCTTCTCTGGAATCTCAAAATCTAATGGAGCTGAAGGAGACCTGTTAATAAAGTAACAAGTTGTGCGAACTGCTTCACCCCAGAATGACTTAGGCAGTTTAGCCATTCGCAACATGCATCTGACTCTCTCTACAATAGTGCGGTTCATTCTCTCGGCCACACCATTGTGCTGTGGGGTACGTGGAACTGTCCTCTCATACCGTATACCATGACTTGTACAACATGCTTCAAACTCTTTTGAAGTGTACTCTCCCCCGTTATCAGTACGAAAACACTTCAAAGGTTTTCCTATCTCTCTTTCCACCATGGCATGGAACCTCTGAAAATGCTGAAAGACCTGGTCTTTTGTTTTCAGAAAATACACCCACACTTTACGTGAAGCATCATCAATAAAAGTAAGAAAAAACTTATTTTCGCCTAAAGACTCCACCTCAATGGGACCACAAACATCAGAATAAACCATATCAAGCAACTTGGTTTTTCTTTTACTAGAAGTATGAAAGGAAACTCTATGGTGCTTACTAAATAAGCAATAATCACAAGGGTTTAGAACTGTACCTTTGGCAAAGGGAATGAGAGACTTCTTTGCCAGAATCTGCAACCCTTTCTCACTCATGTGCGCCAACCTCCTGTGCCACAAATTTGGTGAAGACTCATCCTCAATTGCATTTAGCCCGCTTGAACACACCTTCACATGAGTCTTGTACAAAGTACAACAAAGTTCCCCTTTTGCAACAACTAGGGACCCTTTGGTGAGTTTCCACTTTCCGCTCCCAAAATGGTTATCATAACCCATTTTATCTAGTGCAACACCAGAAATCAAATTCAACCATAAATCAGGAACATGCCGAACATCTTTCAATGTCAAAGTGCAACCCAGGCTAGTCTGAATACATACGTCACCTATCCCTTCAATCTTAGAATAGCTGGTATTACCCATCTTCACAGTACCAAAGTCACCTACTTTGTATGACGTGAAGAACTCTCTCCTAGGAGTAGCATGGTAGGAGGCGGCTGTATCAACAACCCACTCAACATCACTATCTGTAACATGTAGGCACTCCTCATCTCCAAATGAGAGTACCACCACATCCTCAGAAACTGTAGCTGTAGTATTCTTGTCTTCTGACTTCTTCTCAGTGTTACCCTATTTCCGATCTCTCTTATGAATTCTACAATTTTTGCTCGTGTGGCCTTCCTTGTTACAATAATAGCATATAAAACCTCCTCGCGTCTGTGACTTACCTCGACTGTTCTTGGACTTACTACGATCTTTAGATCCTTTCCAAGACCCTCTGTTCGGACTCCTACCCCTGTTTTCCGTGACAAGAGCCTGTGTCTGATCTGTACCCATACACTTTCGCCTGGCTTCCTCGTTAAACATGCTATCTTTAACAATCTCCAAAGTCAGCTTACCATTGGGGAGCTGAATTACTAAGAGATACAACCATGTCTCCCAACTATCAAGTAAAGAACTCAATAAAAGCAAAGCTTGAAATTCATCATCTAAATTCATCTTCATCGTAGCCACCTGATTAACTATACTCTGAAAATCACTCAAGTGCTCGGCAACGGAATTCCCATCTTTGAATTTCAAATTCACAAGTTTTCGAATCAAGAAAGCTTTGTTCTGCGCGGTCTTCCTCTCATACATAGACTCTAATTTATTCCATAAACTTTGTGCATTAACTTCTTGGGCAACGTGGTGAAACACAGAGTGATCAACCCACTGTCTAATTTGACCCACTATTTTCCTGTTTAATTTTACCCAATCCGTATTAGACATAGTTGTAGGCTTGGTCGTATCACCCTCAATTGGATCATACAAATCCTTACAATAAAGGATGTCCTCCATTAACGGTTTCCAAATTGCATAATTTGAAGCCGTGAGCTTAATCATTGAATTTGATGATTCTTCCATTTAATTACACAAGACAATAAATAATAATAACCTTAGCTCTGATACCACTTAGTTAGGGAAAAATGCAGAATTCCCCCAATATTAAATAGGAGTAACACTTCCTAACCCTTGTCTAGTGTAAATTAAATAGGCACAAATAATATCCAAGCCACAATAGATAATTCCTTTCACCACAATCAACCATACACAAATTAATAATAAAGCACCCAAGCATGAAATAAATGACACCAAGATTTATGTGGAAAACCCTCCAATGGAGAGGGAAAAAACCACAGGGCAACTCCGAAAGATTCTACTATATCAAAATAAGGAATACAAATGTTGTAATACCCTGTATTTTTGTAATATATTATTATGTGAATAAGACCCTGTATGCTTCTTTTAATACTTGTTTGAGCCTGGCCTTACCCTTGGTATAATTTGGATACCAATCGATTGACAAGCTTTCCAATCGATTGCCTTATTTGGGTACCAATCGATTGGCAAGTATACCAATCGATTGCTTATGTCAATCGATTGACACTTATACCAATCGATTGGAGGCAGCTGGGCAGATTATTTTGCTCTGGCTGGGGTTTGTCCACGTGAATACTTTCTCCCTATATATATCAGCTCATTTATGCATTTTTGGGGTTCCAAGAAATCAGAGAGAGTGAGAGGGAGTGTTTGTGTGTGTTTATATATATATAAACACTCATATATATACACACATATATATACCTATTCATACACTCACACACACACAGAGATGGATTGAGAGAAGAAGAAGGTCAGCAAGATAGAGAGAAAGGGAGAAGAAGAAGAAGAAGACAGAGAAGCAAGATAGAGAGAGAGGAAGACCACCATTGGAGCTTCCAAAGCTCAAACACACACAACCAAACACACCCCCTAATCCTAAGGTGAGTTTTAAACTCACTTGGTAGCTTTATATTGGTGTTAGAACATGCTTTGAATGAAGAAATGGAGAAGAAACCATGTATTCCCGTTTATATGTTGCTGGACAGTCTTCTCTGTGAAGAAGACGAAGTATCAATCGATTGGTACTCTTACCAATCGATTGACATCTTTCAGGTCCCAATCGATTGACATTTTGTGCAATCGATTGGCATGGCTTGTGATCCAATCGATTGAACCTTTTATCAATCGATTGACACTACTTCTATGCCAAATCGATTGAATCTTTTTCCAATCGATTGATGCTACTTTTATACCAATCGATTGAACCTCTATACCAATCGATTGGAAGCTTCAGAATACTGTTTTCCTTATAATAACTGTTTAGTTGTTTATTTACTGTTCAGTATTTCCCAGCATGCTTTATTATTGTAATACAGACATGATAACGAGTTAATGCAGCGTAGGGTCGTAGTAACAACAAGACTAACGGATAATGTTTATAATGTTAGATAACGGAATAGTCGTGAATCCTTTGGAGTTAACGTTCATTTCATTCAGAGTAGTCGGGCCACATTGGGATTGTCATGTATCGGTGATAGAGTTGAACTTAAGTAGGTTTGCTAAGATTCGGGAAATTTGCGTGGGCGGGCTTTGGTCGATCATATGTTCTTAAAAGCGGTAGACAGACGAAGGTGTCTATGACTTGTGGTGAACCGGATCATTTGCCCTAAGATAGCCAGATGATCTAATCATATGTTCTTAAAAGTGGTAGACAGACGAAGGTGTCTATGACATGCGGTGGACCGTGATCACTGGTAGACATCGTTAAGTCGTGGCATAGAATGATGTACTGTTGTTTAAAGCGTTATATCCCTGACATGCGGTGAACTGTGCATATGTTCTTAAAAACGGGGGATGGACTAACGTGGTATCCATGACATGCGGTGAACTGTGCATATGTTCTTAAAAGCGGTGGATGAGCAATGGTGTGTTATAGAGTTGAACTACTGTCGAGTCTGTTCCCCTATCAGGACGCGTTGTCGATCTTAAAATGAATAGGATGACAGTAATCGGATCATTGGTTTGATTAAAGGAGTTACCCTTACTGAATTCTAATTTGGTTATTATTTATAACTTGTGATAATATCAATAGTCGATACCCTGTTAGTATTTAACTCACTCGGCTTTCATTAAGCTGACGGCGTTTATGCCGCTGGACATTTCTACGTTTCAGCGCACCCTGGTTATGACTATACAGGTAAAGGGACTGCAGGAGAAGACTACTATGCCGGTGACGGAGTCCCTGTGGAGGATTTCCCCGATGGAGGTCAGACCGAAGAAGACTACTACGCCGAGGACTACCTCTACGCCAACTGAAGACTAGACTAGAATTGTAGCTAATTGTCTTTACCCTTTTGGAACCCCTTTTTGTAGTCAGGCATATGTTGCCTTGACATTTGTACTTCCGCTGTCTTATATTTGATTCGAGACTCTGATGTGTAATAGTTAGTAACTTCTGTTGACTTTATGTTACGTTGTGATCAGAACCTAGACTTCATTCTTGTTACACTATTACTCTTGTTGCTTAGTACTGCGTGGTGTGGACAATCATTTGACTTCACCCTTCACTGCCTTTGGACCCAAAAAGGAAATTTATTTTTCTCCATTTTTGTCGTTCCGGGGCGTGACAGGATTTTTGGTATCAGAGCCTAGGTTTTGTACCTTTTTCGCTCACAGATTGTCCCACACCATCTGGTCCTAGAACCTTGAGATTCTATAGATTAGTATTAAGATTAGTTCTGACTTAAGGTAGTCCCTTTTCAGGTAGCATGGCACTGCCACTGTTCGTTCCAGACGAGTTTGGAGGACACTATGTGTATGAGAGGAGTATTGCGCCAGCAGATCCACAGTACTATGCCTGGAAGGTTAGGCAGAGGGCTATTGCAGAGACAGAGCGAGACATGCGGATTGAGCAGCAGAGATTTGGGACCCAGGACCCAGAAGTGATACGTCAGGAGATGATCTACCGCAAGGAGACCTTCAAACGCATCGAGGAGGATTCTTTACTGATGTTACGAGACCGTTCTTCGTACCGGGTTTTACTTGCAAAGGTTAGAGCAGCGCGTCCACCATCCCCGACAGAGCCACCACCCCAGACACCTCCACCCCCACCGGAGAAGGACATGGCTGATGCACCCCCAGCAGATGAGGATCCGGAGAATTATGATGAGAGCGATGGCGACGATGAGCCAGAGGATGACGATGAGGAGATGGAGGATGAGGAGGACGAGGATACCAATGACGAGGAGTCGGAGTATGATCCAGAGGAGGAGGACCCCGAGGACCAAGCCGGTATGGATGTGCCAGTTGGCGTGGATATTGTAGTTGCAGAGGGTTATCCGATAGGGGAGGAGGAGGTAGCCGCCGATGATGATGCAGGTGATGATGCAGTAGTACCAGTCTTACCAGGAGGAGTTATAGCACAGCTGGCAGTTGAGTGGGCTGCAGAGATGGCTACACATCCCCATGGATTTGAGATTGGAGCACCGGAGTTAGCACAGGCTATGGTACAGGCTGAGGCACTTGCAGCCGCATTTGATGCAGCCCAGGCTGACATGGCTGCTGATGCAGGGGATTTGGGAGCTGTTGTGGAGCATGATGGACCCGAGCTGATTGAGGATGTTGTGATAGAGGATGAGGACATGATGGATGACGATGATATGGATGAGGATGATGTTTTATCTGAGGTTGCCCCAGAGGACGAGGCTTCCATCTATGGATCCGATGTGGACAACTTTTGAGTCCAGTACCTTTAGGACTTAGACTTTTACGTTTGACTTTAGGACATGTTGTCTACTTACTTTTGACGCTTACATAGACAGCTATTAACTCTAGCCTTTTTGTATAGGTAGCCACCAGTAGTGGTCTTATGTATATCTTTCCTTTTGTTTAGATCTTGTATAGGACCATGTACTACGCGGTACACAGATGATCTGTTGTGTACTCCGCTGTACATCTTTTGGGTATATATATATGGCAGATCGTTTCTCTTGGTTATTTTTGTTATCGTCTCATTATTATGTTATGGTTGTGATTTTGATTCATGTTATGCTGTCTGTTATTTAATTATGGTCATTTCCCCGTGAAGATTGTCCGCTAATCGTTAGGTCCTTCATAGGTACACCTCACACGGATCACTATGGTGGGACCGACAAGGAACCAAGCACGACTAGGAGCACCCATTCCCGAGGGTATGGACCCAACTGGAGTCTTCGAAGCTTTCATGCAACGGATGGAGCACATCGGCGATACCTACAATCATGCCACCAATAACAACGGCAACAACCACGTTGTCCCTCCAAGACAGGCAGGCGATAAGCTGTTGGAACGATTTTGTGGCCTGCGATCCGAGAAGTTCGACGGCATGGCAGAGTCCTGGAAAGCAGAGCAATGGATACGAGAGTTGGAGCTAATCTTTGAAGCCCTGGAGTGCAGTGAGTTTGACAAGAGACGTCTAGCCGCATTTCAACTGACTTACTCCGCTACGGACTGGTGGGAGGCCGAAAGAGCCACAATTGGGATTGACGCTGCAAGGAGAATGCCTTGGGAAGCATTCAAGACTCGATTTCTCGAGAAGTATTTCCCTGAGGACGAAAGAGACCAACAAGAAAGGAATTTCCTGAGTCTAACCCAAGGAAACTGGACAGTCAGGGAGTATACTACACAATTCGAGCGACTTTCTTGTTTCGCTCAGCACATGATAGACACCTCCGTCAAGAAGGTCAAGCGATTCCACCAAGGACTCAACCCACACCTCCGGCACATGATGATAGGCCATCTGGGCCAGTCATTTGAAGGGATTGTCCGTCTTGCTTCAAGTTTGGAAAATGATGCTTACCCTGTGCAAGGACCACAAGCGAATCGACCTCCACCCAGGACCTTCCAGCCAAGGAACTTTTCCGCGCAATCATCGAGGAACAACCAAGGATGGAAACCCCAGACCAACAACTACCAGGGAACCAAGCGCACATGGGATGGGACAAGGAAGCCCCAAGCTAATTTTCCTCGACAGTAGAATCAACAGCGAGGACCACCTCAGGCATAGCCCGCCGCCCAACGACAAAACACTGATGGATGTTTCAACTGTGGAGTGCCCGGACATATTGCAAGGTATTGCACAGCCCCCAAGACCAACCGTCGTAATGACCTCGTCTACCGTAACTGTAACAAGCCTGGTCACATAAGCAAGGATTATCGAGCACCACGTGGAGGCTACTATGGGGCGCCTGCTCAAGGACAGCAAGGACAGGTTAGGGTGAATGCCATCATTCCTGATAATGCAGGGTATAATGCTGAGGAACAGCAGAACTTGGAAGGTACACTCATTTTATTTCACCGTCAAGTTAGAGCTTTGTTTGATACCGGTGCCGCCCGTTCTTTCATAGCTATTAAGATGGTACGTGATTTGGGATTGCTACCCCTAGCACTTGAGCCGACCCTTAATGCCGTTTCGCCCTTGGGAGTATCCGTTAAGTTAGGTAAGGTATGCAAGGATTGTCCCTTGACACTAGAGGATAGAAATCTTCCGGCAGACTTGATAGTCTTGTCAATGTCTGAGTTTGACGTGATCCTAGGAATGGATTGGCTTACTAAGTATGGCGCTAACCTGGATTGTGTTAGTCGGACCATTGTCTTTTCGACGCCTGGTTGCCCGCAGATCAGATTTCAGTGCCAACCGTTGAGCGACATGTTTATCACGAACTGCCTAGCCCCGATTAAGACTTCAAGCACGGAGCTTACTATCAAGCAGATCCCCGTTATTTAAGACTTTGAAGATGTGTTCCAAAGTATCTCAGGACTTCCACCGAAGAGAGAGATAGACTTCTGCATTGAGTTAGCACCCGGAACGTTGCCGATTTCTAAGACCCCGTATCGGATGGCGCCAACAGAAATGTTAGAATTGAAGAAGCAAGTTCAGGAACTTGAAGACTTAGGTTTTGTTCGCCCCAGTACATCACCTTGGGGAGCACCAGTTCTATTTGTGAAGAAGAAAGACGGAGAGCTACGACTCTGTATCGACTACAGGGAGCTGAATAAAGTCACGATCAAGAATAGATACCCACTTCCCCGGATAGACGACCTGTTCGATCAACTGCAAGGATCAAGGATATTCTCAAAAATTGATTTGCGTTCAGGATACCATTAATTGCTAGTTCGACCGAAAGACATACCAAAAACTGCCTTCAGGACGAGATATGGACACTACAAGTTTTTAGTGATGTCTTTTGGATTGACTAATGCCCCGGCAGTATTCATGGACCTAATGAATAGAGTATTCAGACCCTATCTGGATCAATTCATTATAGTATTCATCGACGACATTCTAATTTATTCAAGGACGGAAGAGGAACATAAGAAGCATCTACAAATTGCTCTACAGACTCTCAGAGACAATAGTCTGTATGCGAAATTCAGCAAATGTGAATTCTGGCTTCAGGAAGTTAAATTCCTGGGACATGTGATATCACAGGATGGGATTTCCGTAGACTCATCTAAGATCGATGCAGTCTTGAGCTGGAACAGGCCAACCAACCCGACCGAAGTTAGGAGTTTCCTTGGATTGGCTGGGTATTACCGGAGATTTGTGGAAGGATTCTCTAAAATCGCAGGACCGTTGACAAGCCTGACTAGGAAGGAAACGAAGTACGAATGGACCGATAAACATGAGGATGCATTTCGGGAATTGAAGGAGAGACTAACCTCAGCACCCGTGCTTGCGATACCTAAGAGTGGTGAACAATTCATAATCTATAGTGATGCATCACACCAAGGACTTGGTTGTGTGCTAATACAAGAGGGGAATGTCATCGCATACGGATCGAGACAATTGAAGCCGCATGAGAAGAACTATCCGACGCACGACTTGGAACTAGCTGTAATCGTGTTCGCCCTGAAGATTTGGAGACACTATTTGTATGGAGAAAAGTTTGACTTGTTCTCAGATCACAAGAGTTTAAGGTACCTGTTCTCTCAGAAGGAGTTGAACATGCGACAACGGATATGGATAGAGCTACTCAAGGACTATGACTTCTCTTTGCAATACCACCCGGGTAAAGCAAATGTTGTAGCCGACGCTCTAAGCCGGAGGCCACGCCTTTTGGTTGCTTCGATTTTGATTAGAGAATGGCAAGCAATGGAGACGTTAGCTGAATTCGACCTTCGACTAGTGGAATCAGGAGAAGGACGACACTTCGGATGTCTTGTTGTACAACCCACTCTCATCAGCCGCATCTTGGAAGCTCAACAGTCGAACGAGGATTTCAAGTTATGGTTTGCCAAGATGTCCGCAAAGGAACCAGAGATATGGAGTATTAGTACGGATGGAGCACTGAGATGCAAAGGTAGACTCTGTGTGCCAAATAACGATGGTCTCAGGAAGAACATTCTGGATGAAGCACACAAGTCAAGGATGACTATCCACCCAGGAGAAAATAAGATGTATAAGGACTTGAAGAGAAACTTCTGGTGGGAAGGAATGAAGCGAGAAGTGGCCGAGTATGTATCGCAATGTCTTATTTGCAAACAAGTGAAGGCAGAGCATCAGAAACCACCTGGACTCCTACAACCACTACCAATTCCCCAATGGAAATGGGAGCACATCACCATGGATTTTGTGGTTAGATTACCAAAGTCTCAGCAAAACCATGACGCTATTTGGGTAATAGTGGATTGACTCACCAAGTCAGCACATTTTATCGCCTACAGCATGACGTACCGTGTTGAAAGATTGAGCCGGATGTATCTAGAACAAGTAGTGCGACTGCACGGTGTACCTGTCTCAATAGTTTCAGATCGAGATTCACGCTTCACCGCAGAATTCTGGAAAAGCCTTCAGACAGCAATGGGAACTTCATTGAATTTGAGTTCAGCCTTTCATCCACAGACAGACGGTCAGACCGAACGAGTCAATCAAGTGATGGAGGATATGTTGCGAGCCTGTGTCGTTGAATTCGAGAATTCATGGGAGACGCATCTACCTTTGATCGAGTTTGCCTACAACAACAGCTACCACGCGAGCATAGCGATGGCGCCGTTTAAAGCTTTGTATAGAAGACCTTGCCGATCGCCGCTATGTTGGGCCGAAGTCAGAGATACTCAACTACTTGGGCCTAAGATGATTCGAGAAACTAGCGAGAAGATCCAGATTATATGAGAAAAGATGAAGACAGCGCAATCCAGACACAAGAGCTATGCCGACAAACGACGGAAAGATCTAGAGTTTGCAGTTGGAGATCATGTGCTACTCAAAGTCTCGCCAGTTCGAGGTATCGTCAGATTCGGACAGAAAAGAGGCAAGTTGTCGCCGCGATTCATTGGACCGTTTGAGATCCTAGAACGTGTTGGGAAGGTTGCATATTGACTTGCATTGCCGCCAAAGATGTCAGGAGTGCACAACGTTTTCCACATCAGCATGTTGAGGAAATGTGCCCACAACCCAATGCACGAGATCAGTTTTGAAGATATCGAGGTGAACGAGAACGCGACCTACAACGAAGTACCGGTGCGTATTCTAGACCGAGGAGTGAAGAAGCTCAGAAACAAGGATATTCCGCTAGTGAAGGTTCAGTGGAAGCACCACGACGAAGGAGAAGCTTCATGGGAATTGGAGTCGGAGATGCAAGAGAAGTTTCCATTTTTGTTTTAACCCTGTTTGTTTTGGATTTCGAGGACGAAATCTTTAATGAGTGGTGGATGATGTAATACCCTGTATTTTTGTAATGTATTATGTGAATAAGACCCTGTATGCTTCTTTTAATACTTGTTTGAGCCTGGCCTTACCCTTGGTATAATTTGGATACCAATCGATTGACAAGTTTTCCAATCGATTGCCTTATTTGGGTACCAATCGATTGGCAAGTATACCAATCGATTGCTTATGTCAATCGATTGACACTTATACCAATCGATTGGAGGGAGCTGGGCAGATTCTTTTGCTCTGGCTGGGGTTTGTCCACTTGAACACTTTCTCCCTATATATATCAGCTCATTTCTGCATTTTTGGGGTTCCAAGAAATCAGAGAGAGTGAGAGGGAGTGTTTGTGTGTGTTTATATATATAAACACTCATATATATATACACATATATATATACCTATTCATACACTCACACACACACAGAGATGGATTGAGAGAAGAAGAAGGTCAGCAAGATAGAGAGAAAGGGAGAAGAAGAAGAAGAAGACAGAGAAGCAAGATAGAGAGAGAGAGGAAGACCACCATTGGAGCTTCCAAAGCTCAAACACACACAACCAAACACACCCCCTAATCCTAAGGTGAGTTTTAAACTCACTTGGTAGCTTTATATTGGTGTTAGAACATGCTTTGAATGAAGAAATGGAGAAGAAACCATGTATTCCCGTTTATATGTTGCTGGACAGTCTTCTCTGTGAAGAAGATGAAGTATCAATCGATTGGTACTCTTACCAATCGATTGACATCTTTTAGGTCCCAATCGATTGACATCTTTCAGGTCCCAATCGATTGACATTTTGTGCAATCGATTGGCATGGCTTGTGATCCAATCGATTGAACCTTTTATCAATCGATTGACACTACTTCTATGCCAATCGATTGAATCTTTTTCCAATCGATTGATGCTACTTTTATACTAATCGATTGAACCTCTATACCAATCGATTGGAAGCTTCAGAATACTGTTTTCCTTATAATAACTGTTTAGTTGATTATTTACTGTTCAGTATTTCCCAGCATGCTTTATTATTGTAATACAGACATGATAACGAGTTAATGCAGCGTAGGGTCGTAGTAATAACAAGACTAACGGATAATGTTTATAATGTTAGATAACGGAATAGTCGTGAATCCTTTGGAGTTAACGTTCATTTCATTCAGAGTAGTCGGGCCACATTGGGATTGTCATGTATCGGTGATAGAGTTGAACTTAAGTAGGTTTGCTAAGATTCGGGAAATTTGCGTGGGCGGGCTTTGGTCGATCATATGTTCTTAAAAGCGGTAGACAGACGAAGGTGTCTATGACTTGCGGTGAACCGGACCATTTGCCCTAAGATAGCCAGATGATCTAATCATATGTTCTTAAAAGCGGTAGACAGACGAAGGTGTCTATGACATGCGGTGGACCATGATCACTGGTAGACGTCGTTAAGTCGTGGCATAGAATGATGTACTGTTGTTTAAAGCGTTATATCCCTGACATGCGGTGAACTGTGCATATGTTCTTAAAAGCGGGGGATGGACTAACGTGGTATCCATGACATGCGGTGAACTGTGCATATGTTCTTAAAAGCGGTGGATGAGCAATGGTGTGTTATAGAGTTGAACTACTGTCGAGTCTGTTCCCCTATCAGGACGCGTTGTTGATCTTAAAATGAATAGGATGACAGTAATCGGATCATTGGTTTGATTAAAGGAGTTACCCTTACTGAATTCTAATTTGGTTATTATTTATAACTTGTGATAATATCAATAGTCGATACCCTGTTAGTATTTAACTCACTCGGCTTTCATTAAGCTGACGGCGTTTATGCCGCTGGACATTTCTACGTTCCAGCGCACCCTGGTTATGACTATACAGGTGAAGGGCCTGCAGGAGAAGACTACTATGCCGGTGACGGAGTCCTTGTGGAGGATTTCCCCGACGGAGGTCAGACCGAAGAAGACTACTACGCCGAGGACTACCTCTACGCCAACTGAAGACTAGACTAGAATTGTAGCTAATTGCCTTTACCGTTTTGGAACCCCTTTTTGTAGTCAGGCATATGTTGCCTTGACATTTGTACTTCCGCTGTCTTATATTTGATTCGAGACTCTGATGTGTAATAGTTAGTAACTTCTGTTGACTTTATGTTACGTTTCGATCAGAACCTAGACTTCATTCTTGTTACACTATTACTCTTGTTGCTTAGTACTGCGTGGTGTGGACAATCATGTGACATCACCCGTCGCTGCCTTTGGACCCAAAAAGGAAATTTATTTTTCTCTATTTTTGCCGTTCTGGGGCGTGACAAATGTTCTCTCAAGTTTTTGTCCTAAACTTGAGGTATTCAATCAAACTAGAGAATGAATACAAGGGTTATCTCTTAGGGTTCAATACCCAAAGGAAATACAAGTAAATGATACTTCTTCAAGACTCCCAAATGATCTTGGTACACAAACAAGCCCTTGGAAAAACCAATCCACTCTCCTCGTTAGCCGCACAGTCCCTTGACAGTTGACAATCACCTTTGTCGCCGCCACACAGTGACCAAGAAACCCTCTGTATTTTTGTCTTGATTTCTGCGCGTCTAAATCACCAAAGCTACTGCCTTTGAATAACAATGATACAAATGACTAGGCCCGCAAGGCCCACTATCACCATTAATACTTCACTAGCAAAGCAAAGTCCAACCCAATTAAACGGGTTATTATCTCATGTATGTGGACACATGGCACACCCAACATTGTACACATAAAACTACTTCAAAACGGATAAGAATCTATTCACTTATGAACTATAAATCCGATTCCAGACTTGACTAATGGCACCTAAAAGCCTTAGAAAATTAATATTGTTGGTGTTGCCAACTCTATTTGGAAACCAGTGTTGGGATTTGTTCATGAATTTAGCACATAACTAATTATATTTGTAAAGCTATTGTGATGACTTTTTGTTAGATATCCATCTTCCAAAAAAAGCACCTATGCAAGAGACTATTGCAATGTTCATAATCTTTTATCGTATATATACTAGTAATTATCCGTGCTCGTGGGCACGGCGTAGTAAAAAAAGGTGGCATAAAAAATAGAGCAAAAAAATGCAACTGTCAAACTGAAGCCATGTTAAATGAAGTAAATGAAAATTTCATTTTTCAATTTCACAATTACAGAAGCACTAAATCATACCCATTTTGTAACATTGCAGCTTTTTATTTTTGAGTTTCGTTTTCACTTTTTGAGTGAGTTCTCTTCAATCTTAAGAATAAAAAAAATGAGAAAATTGGAAACCAATATAATTCCTCAAGCCCATTCACATGCCTTACAAACTGTTATCAAAGAAATTTCCAGCTTTATAGCTACATTGTTACGATTTATACCACCTATTCGTATCACTTAGCATGAGAATTGTATCGGATTTTGATAACCAAGGCTTCACATATGATACCTATTAAAAACCAATGCTTATTCACAGTTCTCGTCAATCTTAAGAACAAAACATGTGAAATTTTTTGAAACCAAAGTTATTCCTCAAGACCATTCCCATGCCAACAAAAAAAAATAAAAAAATTCTGCTTCATAGCTACATTGTTACGATTCCTACCACCTACCACCTATTCGCATCACTTAGCATGAGAATCGTATCGAATCAATCATGCGATTTTGATAACAAAGGCTACACATATGATACCAAAGCTAACTTATTCACAGTTTTAGACTTAGTGCTCTCCATGAGTAGCAACTTCATCCTTTCGTGCATTATCTTCATCCTCGTCTCAATCTGCAACACAATGGATTTAAGTAGTGGTGCAAACAATTTAAAATTAAAAAAGAAAACGGCAGTTTCAATTTATCAGTTCATGGTTACTGAATACAAAAATTATATTGTTATGTTATGGGAAGTAAAATTAGCCATGTATATCATCCACACACACAGAAACCTCAATAAGTTGGCTTGTTCTACATAGGACTTTTTCTATAAATACCAACTTTGATTTGACATATCTCAAATAAAACAATTTGGCAGTCTTGCAAGAAATTAAACTTATATATAGCATATTCTATTGTACTAAACGATTCACTGAGTCCACTGAGCTAAGACCGTAAGAATTTATCCACTCCAAAAAAAAAAAAAAAAAAAAGCACAAAAGGGCCCACATCCACCCAACTTTGCCAAACCTATATCAAACCAGCTTAATAGGTAAACATACATATTGTAACACATACATACATAGAGATTCCTCCTAATTCGGGGTAAAAAAAAAAAACTAATCTGAAAAATCTAATTTTCACCATAATCAATTTCCTTCCTTTTTCTTTACTTATAGCCTTATTTGACCACATCCTAATTTTTTCAATGAAGGAATTCAATTTGCCCCAAGAAAAAAATAAAGGAATAGGCCCAGTAAAGTGACGATAAAATGAACAATTCATTTTTAAATTTCACAAATCACATATAAACCCCAAATCAATGACTCATTGTCATGACCCATCCTGCTACGCGCGGCTATAGGATATGTGACATGCCACCAAGGCTCATCCAATACACTAAATAACTATAGTAGCAGAAAAGAAACTTAAATGTGACAATGAGTATTCAACTCCTTTGAAAACAATACATTATAAGTTGTAAAATTCGTATAAATTTGAAAAATTAATTATATTTCAAAACAATAATAAATATGTTAATAGAGACCCTAAAGGTACCCTAAGAACCAATTAAAACTTTTAATATTTTCTGAAAAGTGTAGCGAAGAACAAACGGGCAGGGGGTAGTTCAACCGGTCGAACGGTCCCCTTCGATCGGTCGAATGACCCTCGGGCAGAATTCCTTCCTGGCAGAGGGTTCTTTGACCGGTGGAGCTATCCCTTTCGACCGGTTGAATGATCCTTTCACAACATTTCATCTTACATCGGAATTTTGCCTAAGGTCAAATGACCCTCACTTCAAAACATCCATACATGACTCCAATTCTCCCAACCATACCAAGACTACAAGAATATACATTAAGCTTGCTAAGCTTTAAAAGAAAATGAAAAGCTAAGGCTTCTTTGGTTCAATTCTTGAAACATTAACAACATCCTCCCCAAAACACGAATTTGCCATGTTAAGTATTCAAAACACAAACTCAAGAGTTCATATCCATTTTAAACATAACCAAAAGAGATTTTGCAACATATTACAACCTTTCAAAATCATTCCAAGGTTTCAAAGTTAAGCAACGTATACAAGGACAATCTCGTCGTCCTATTGGCCTCACTACTCTTACTTCTTATCACCTGTAATGGAGTAAATCTCCACTACTCAGTTATATGCTGAGTGTATAATTCTAAACAAATGCATATATGACAATTCATGCTTTAAGATATCAAAACATCTCAAAATAGTCTAAAGGGAGAGAGATACACATTCACCTGGTAATGGAAGCGATGCCATGGAAGGCCTTCTCTTTACCACGCATCCAGTGCCCTGGTTGGGCCTTCTCCCAAACCATGCATAGTAGTTGTAACACCCGTACCCGAAAAAGAAGCCTAATGTAGTATTAATACATGTTAATTAAAGATAATTAATGCATAAGATGGTTTAAGGTGGGGATATGAACCTACAGGTAGAAAGGTGTTCAAATGCAGACACGGATGAAAGTCTAGTGATAAGTAGGACTGGTATAAAAGTGGGGCCCAATGAGGGTCTAGTTAAAATAATTTGCATTTAGATGCCATTATATGTTTATATGAATACTTATTAAAAGTTTAGAGATATTATTATGTCTTATGATAGGTAAGGGGATCCAGTTTGGGTACTCAAGTGATGGCGTATTTGAATACAGTTCATATATGGTAGGTTTAATAGCAACCTCATAATATATGTGGGACCACGTTTAAGACCCACGGGGACATAGATTAAATCCATTTGAAAAATGTGGATAGTTAACATAATTAACATGGGGGTTTCATAATAAAGCTTAAAGA
The DNA here is from genome assembly GCA_033977485.1 of Hydrangea macrophylla. Classification (NCBI taxonomy): domain Eukaryota; kingdom Viridiplantae; phylum Streptophyta; class Magnoliopsida; order Cornales; family Hydrangeaceae; genus Hydrangea; species Hydrangea macrophylla. The sequence continues at coordinate 118,017,777 of CM066982.1, read as the reverse complement.
AAGTTTGGGAGAGGTAAATTGAATAATGGAAAATTAATGACAATGTTGCATGTGTCTCATTAACATCATTTATAGCTGGGAATAGAGAGAGGGAGAGAACCGAGGGCTCGAGATTGGTGACCGAGTTCCTCGACGACGTTTTCTTGTAGTTCATTCGCCGTTCGACGTCGGATTTGCAATCCGAGACCATTTTTGGACTCGTGGAGGTAAGAAGATCGCATGCACGTCCTTTGTTTTCATTTTCAGTGATGTTTTTTCAGCAACCATTCTTGGTTTATAACTCTTGATATGTAAAAACTATATAGGATTAACTCTAGAACAAGATTTGAGTTTGGTTCATGCTTGGAATTGGATTCTAGGAGCATATTGGCTAAGAATCGAGGATGTGAGTGTTCTAATCCCAAAGTTGGGTGTTTAGATATGTTAATGTGATCATTATTAGCAACGATTGCTTGATTTTTGCTCATATGGTGATATGTTATGAATTTAGAGAAAAATATGTCAATTATATGTGAAAGTTGCCATATTATATGCCTATTTGTTAAATGCTTATATGGATCAAAGGGAAGTCAAGTAGTGGTCACCATTTATAGATCTCATATGTAAGGGATACTAAGGCCTCAAGAGAAGGACATTGTGATGACCACAATGAAAAGACGGTGATGCCTTCGGGGTCACAAGAGCGTGTGATACGCTATATGTGTCCAAAAGTGAGAAAGATCCGGGGTGAAAAGGACTCGGGGGTCGTGGCTGGAGTTACTTGACTTGCCAGAGATCATTTTGTTGATGTTTATAATGATTGTTGCATTTACATGTTAAACATTCCAATAGCATGATTAGTTCTCTCACTAATCGAAAGCTTAAACGAATATATTTTTTGTTGTGGTTATTGAATAACCATTGCATGTGCGGAACGGGAGGAAGAGAAAAAATGACCAGCACGATGGGTTGGGCATAGGAGTTGTAAATATATGTTGATATGTTCATAAGCTTAGATATTTTAGTTCCCAATGTAACTTTTGTTGGAAATGCTAAACAACTTATGATTTGGGAAGTTTTACAATATGTCAAGTCCAAGTTGATGTTGTTTATGAGTTTTGTAATGTGGGTTGCACTTGTAAACCACAAGTTGTGTATATTGGGAAGGGACTTGGGAATTAGCTAACCATGGATGTTAATTAACTTGGTTTTCCTTATGCTTGAATGTTTATGTATAGTTTGGGAGATATGAGGAGGCTGATACAAGTTCACGTATCTAATGAGGAACCTATGTGTTTTGATTGATCAAATAACTTATCAAATGCTTTGAAATGCTTTTGAAAATTCTCATGGTGTTGGTTAATGTTGGGAGACATTTGGGAACACTTTTGAAATGGTTTGGATGTTTCCATATGGGTTGGGTTGGGTTGTTTTTGGGTTGATTTTGGTCTTGCAGAAAAGGGGAAAATTGCTAAAAATTGTAATCTACAGAATCTGGATCGATCCGGGTCTTGTGTGGATCGATTCGGGGTTTCTGGAGGAAAATCAAATTTCATTATGCTAAAACCAGTTTTGGGGCAGATCAATTCGCAGGTCTGATTTCAGCCTGACAGCTTTTACGGAAACGAACATAACTCTTTCTAGAAAATTTGTATTTGTGCATCATTTTTTGGGTGGAGCCAGGACTCAAAGAATTATATTTTGATGTAAAATTTTGCTGTAATTTATTAATGACCATTTTGTCCTTGGGGCTATTTTGTGTCAATGAGTTGTTTCATGTCATCTAATTCATACTATTCTAGTAATTTGAGATTGATTTGGTGTCTTGGCTTTGTTACACGAGTCCTAATCCGCTCGAGGCGGGTTAGGGTATGACAGTAGCCGTCGCTACAAAATCCTCAAACATTGAGGAGTTTACCCCCGGATGAAATTGTACCAATCCCCCTTTTGACCCACATAGACACATAGCATGCTCATATAATCACAAAGATGTGCTTTTCTTGCATATTCACATGCATAACTAAAGAGCCTAATTAACACATGAATTTTGCCCGGATCCAAAATAACAAACCGTATATTTAAAACATGGAAATTTTCTATAGAACATAGGTTTAGAATCCATACCTTAGGCTACAATCCTATAGTTTCAGGGAATCTCTAGAATAGCGATAACAAGCTAAGTCTCCAATTACAAGCGAAACCTACGAGTTTTTACATGTTTTCTAAGAAAACACAAAATTAAGATTTTCACAATACTTTTCCAAAGAAGGCCTAAGAGGTATCAAAATGAAGCTCTTATCTCAAAGAATCCGAATATGTAATTTGGTTGAAAACTAACGGACGGAAGGTCGTCGATTGGCACTGTGAAGTCTGAAGCTCCAAAGTCCCCCAAATCTCCTAAGCTCCCCAAGGTTTGGTTTGTGAAGATATTTTGAAAATATCTTGAAATTGTCTATTTATGGGCAACACTTTCGATAATTGTGTTTACCTCCCTGCGAGTTCTCTAATCTTCTAATTATTCTCCAAAACATCTTAAACATTTAAGTTATTCTTTCACGAGTGAAAATTTATAATCCATAAAGTTTTCACCTAAATTCCGTTTGGGTCCGTAATTACGCTCCGAAAACTTTTTTCGTGAAATTTTTAGATAACCTACCTTTTAAACAACGTATCGTATTGGTTATAATTATAACATTCAAAGTGATCTTAAACAAGATCCACACTATCAGATATTACACTACACATGTAAATTCACTATTCACATATACCAGAATATTCAAATAACATTTACTCCATATAGATGTCATTTAATTCATGCCAATGCCTCATGAATTACCAATTTCCCATGTCCTCAACTGACACCCACCGTTGACCCCCCGTCAACTCCATTCACAATTAATAATCAACACTAATAATTCACAAAATCAGTTATGCATTTGAAATAATGAGATTTTTCGGGATGGGTGTGACTTTTGTGCACAAATTTTAGAGAAAAAAATGTTTACCTAGCCGTGTAGAATTACCGTGATGCTGAAGATCAAACCCAATGCAACAATCACGCTTAATCCACCTGCAAAGTCAATGAAACAAAATGAAGAGGAACCAAAGCAAATCAAATGAAAAAAGGGGGAAATTAAGAAAAAATAAAATATAAGCTTTAGAAAAATCCAGTGTAATATTAAAATTTCTTTCTAAACAATTAAAATTAACAGGTAACCTACTGCCACATTATAAAGAGATCATACTGATAAATCTTATATGTCAAAACTCATCTCTTCAAGCTTCTCCCTGGAAATAGATAACCTACTGACACAATATGGAGAGATCAAGCCTTAAAAGATGAACGTAAAACCATAAGATTTGGAAGTTTGGCCATACTTGATGAATTCGTAAGTCCTTTAGATGTGTAAATCTGCAAAATATACAATTAGAACTATTAGTTGAGCCCGTCTCAACATTTATCATATTATTTATTCAACAGAGAAAATAATGATATAATTTACAGCACAATTCAAGTTGACCTAATTTACAGCAATCAACATTTGCTTCAGCAAGAGTAAATCTTAGATGTCAAAACTCATCTCTTAAAACGAGATGCCAATGGCAAGTCCAAAGTCTATCAACCCCAAAATATGGGTGCACTAGACGTACCCATTTAGTTGGACACTTAAATCGGTTGAAAAATAGAATAAGTGTGCTTGAAGTACCTCATTAATTTACAAATTTGACACCCCTTTCTTATTTTTTTCTTTTATTTTAGAGGGTTCAACTTAGTGAGTAGTACTTTTCTAAACATTAAAATGTGTATACAAATGTGCTCTTCCCAAATTTCAGTGGTTCAATTGACCCATTAGCCCACACTTGGCCCTGCCCCTAACTACCACCCTATTTAAAACTAAGGTCTTTATACAAACATCTTATCTGCATCAACACACTAAATCAAAACAACCCCCAAACTGAAAAACCGAGAGTCCCAAACAAAGCCTCCAAGGCACCCAATCAAGGAAGGAAAAAAGCCACATACACTATGGCGAATAAACAAATTACAATAACAAGAAATATCAACACAATTTCAAGAGAGAGAATGGAAGGTTTCTTTGAATTTCAAAAAGTAAAGGACCGCGGAGAGAAAGAACTGATAGTGTGGAAGAGAAAGCATCAGGGCAAAGGGACATTTTTTTCTTTGAAATTGAACAAAAAAGTGAAAGCTCTGGTGACACACGTGTCAACAATATATTAACCCACACCTTGAACTGTCTGCTATTATATATTCTAAGGGATTATTAAAAATCAGTCAAGTTTATTTAAAATTTTAAAGGTCAGTCACCTACTTTTTCAAAATGAAATGGTAATCAATTTAAAACTAAAAATTCTAAAATCAGTCAACTTTTGATCTTTTTTTAAAATGAAAAATAAAAAAATTGCATTTACCCCCCCATCTTCTTCCTCACCACCACCAGCCACCAGCCGCCGCTGCCGCCACCACCCCCACCACACCACGACTACCACCACCAACATGGCCGACCACTACACTAAACCACACCTTGACCATCACTACTACCAGCCATCACCACACCACGACCTCCCCCACCACACCACAACCACCACCACTACTACCACCACCATGGCCGGCCACCACACCACACCATGACCAAACCCCAACCTCCCTATCTCTTCTCTCTCTTTGATCTCCTCTCTCTCTCTCTCCCTACCTCTCCCTAGAAGATAATCACCATGAAGAACTCTCCCTCTCTCCCTCAAGAAGAATAAAAAAAAAAGAGTTGCAGGTTGGAGCAAGACACTACACCATATGGGCAAATTTGTAACGGACAGGTTTTTTGATTTGTAACGGGTATACCCTAATTTGTAACATTTATATCCATTACAAATGTTGAAAAGATGTTACTAATTACCATTATTTTGATGACTTAAATTTTGTAACGGGTGTATTTGTATTTGTAACATTTATATCCGTTACAAAGTTGATCCAAAAAAAAATAAACAAATAAAATATATTGAATAAACAAAACATATCGGGTCTATTTGGGTTTCACAGAGAGAGAGAGAGAGAGAGAGAGAGAGAGAGAGAGAGAGAGGTGGGGGGGGGGGGGGGTGAGATGCTCGAACTCTAGATCGCCCAACGCCGCAGACTGATCGACGAACGCCTACCGCTCGCCGCCGACTGCCTGGTAATCCCCTTTTTCCTTCTTCTTCTTCTAGAGCAAATGTGAATCAAATTTTTTAATACCCTAGTTCCATCTATTCTGCAATTGAGTGCTGAATATATACATGCTCTACCATTTGATCTCTTTGTCATGTCTAAGCTCCATGTAACTAACTATGATGAATTGACACTTGTTTAGAATTTTTCATCAAATAGATTCTTATTTTCCCGTTTTTCTTTTTCTTGCATTTCTCATCAAATACATAGAGGAGATCTCTGTAATCGTTTTTACCCTTTTGTTTGAAGTTGGGGTTTGATTATTTCAATATATTTGGCTATTTTTGGGTCAATTTTAGTTTCTGAATTGATAGACCATCTTAATATTGGTGGATTGTCTATGTTTCTATTGATTAGAGTCTAGAAGGTAACTTTTCTCCATACTGGTTTGTATTTAAGTTAGATTTAACTTCTAAGTAGTTTCAATTCAGATTATCCTGAGTTTTACTCAAATTTTTGTAAACCCTATCTGTTACCCACTGAATAAAACAGAATAGAAAGTCTGTGTTAAGAAAAACATAATAGAAAGCTAATGAAATGTTGTTTCCGAAATTAAAGGTAAAATGAGTGATGATATTTTCTTTTTGGTAGGAAAGCAAAGAATAATGCTATGTTTATGAAATTCAAATCTCAAATCCACCTCCCAAATGATCATGTGGCAGTGGGCTCACTTGATTTTGATTAGAAGATGTTGAAGTGACCCCACAGTCCCACTGCCACATCATCTAGGATTTGGATTTGAGAAGTATAGCATTACTCAAAAGAAAAATAAGCGATCAATAACTTTGTGGGAGGTGAATTGTATATACGATATGCATTCATTCATGGTTGTGTGACTCTTTATTTTTTATTTTGTTTTGAAACTTATCAGAAAAAAAAAATTTATTGGATAGTTAGATTTAAGGTTATTATGTTTTTCTTAGCTAACTTTTTGTTCTATTAATGACGATAAAAATTGAAATCTTGAACCTCTTTCACCATAAAATGAACGACTTTGATTAGTTGCAAACTTCCTACATGATCAATTGTTCTTTCAAAATGAAGACATTCAAATACATTAATGAACCACTTTAATTTTACACATTACCATTCTCGAAGTTGGATTTAATTTCAATGTAGTAAATGAGAGGGGGAAGGCCCTATTGGTGAGATTTTCTAAAACTTGATTGTTGAGAATACTTTACATAGTTAAATTCAAGTTTAGGTTTTAAAAAATTCTGATGTTTCTATAGATATCTGTAATAACCTGCATTTCCATTTAATTTAAAATTCATTTTTATATTTAATTGGTATTTACATTGTCATACTTAACTTCAATTATTATGGACTGCTTCATTTAAATACATTTCCCATGTTCTAATTATTATCCCTTGTGTTATTTCATATTAAAATTCTTGTTGGGGTCAAATTGTAATTTTTACAAAATTAATAAAACCTGTGTGGATTTCAAAGTCTGTATTTCAAAACGGTGAAAATAACTTCTATTGACTCAATCAGTATTTTTATAAAACCAGAAAATCAATTCTTAAGTTAAAATAAAATTCCTGTATTTTTGTGGTGACCACCGCGCCCCGAAAATACCAGTTTATGTCCAAAACTGTCCGCGCTGTGTGAACTTCCACAGATTTTGGAAGTGACCGATTTGGACATTTGCTTTATTTCCAATTATGGCAAGTGATGATTGCCTTGTGCCTTGTTTGGGAACATACAACTTATATGTGCAAATGTTGTGCCATAAGCTAAGTTGCCAAACACCTTCACCTTGACCCCTATGACTCTATAACACCTTTTCAAATATCTGATGGTTGCATATACGTGTGTATACACGTGCTTTGTATAATCTGTGATTATAATTTAGTAATTAAAAGTCAATTTGTTGAGTTAAACTTAAGGGACTTGGCCCCCAAGTTCTCTAAATGGATCATCTATATAACCCTCATAAACTCTCACACATCTCTCCATTTTTCATACACATTCTTCAACTATAGTTCAGAGAGAAAAGAGTGAGTTTGAGAGTTAATTTCAGATTTTATTTTAGAGAGAGAGAGCTTCAAGACTCCATAGCCAAAGCTTGGAGTATTTTATTTTGTGCATATCTTTCTCAACAAACACACATCTCCTTATCACAGTGAGTATTCTAAACTCACTAAGAATGTAATTTCATATTAATTGCTGTGTAATTGTTAATGTTGTAAATCACCATTGATGTTTGTACGTTGAAGTTCATGGCTTGAAAAATGGAGATTTTCCAAACTCAACCAAAACCTGTTTTGTTAGATGAATATGATAGATTACATGTCATATATACTATACCCAAAGTTTTAGAGCTTAATTTGTTCACATAAGAAAGTATATAAGAAAATTAGTTTTGACACTTTTTAGTTTTTCATAAAATTGGTAAGCTATGTGTTGAATCATGTAAAATTGACTTCATATTCGAAATCCTTGTGAAAAACTAAAGAGAATCATATATTACACGACCTATGAAGTATTGGATCTGAAAATGGGTCATTTTAGACCCTGAACTGCTGAAACAGAGTAATCTGACGAAGAAGATGAAGCCTCAGCTTCATCTCGCGCCACGATCGCGCGCGCGAGAATCGCGCGAGCGGCCCGCGCGAGCGGCCTGCGCGCGCGAGGTAGGCTTCCCCAGGCAGACGTAAGAGTTTATATATATATAATTGAAAATTGACTGGTCGCGCGAGCGAGGGTCGCGCGAGAACCCCTTCGCGCGAGCGATCCGCGCGCGCGACCTTGCTTTCCTCAGGCAGACAGAAAAGTTTATTAATAAAAGGAAATTTGGGTATATCGCGCGAGCGGCCCGCGCGAGCGACCCTTTAACGGACTTCCAAATCAACCAGAAATCCTTATTTCTCCTAGAAACTCAAATGACTTCTAGAAATTTCTCCGAATCTTCCAAATCCATGTTTCTCCCAAAAACTCTATCCAAAATTCCCGAAGTATCCCGGAAATCCCTGTTATCCCTTGGTGATCATACTGGAAAGTAAGGTTAGCACACTCTGTATGGCTAGGACCTTATTTGTTTAACTGCTATCTGTTAGAAGTAGGGGCATCATATAGATTAGGGCTTGCATCCGCATGCTTGTCTCATGTGCATGCACCATTCTCATCAGTCTGCGCATACTATCTCAGTCAGTCTGTACATAAGTCAGTCCATCTTCCTTAACATCATTGTCATTGTCTCTAAAGTCATCACTATCAGAATCTGATACACTCCTCTCGAATCTATAGGTCATTATAGATTCCCAAAATCAGCCACTGAGATCCCCATCCTGGGTCAAAAGTTCGAACAGTCGTTTGGTTAGAATCAGTCCGCCGAGAAAATTCAACATGAATCAGGAAACTTTGAAACCAAGGTCACTGAATTAATCAATCAACAGTCAGATCGGCTGACTCAAGTTCTGAAATTTATGGAAGAGTTCCGACAACAGCAACCACAGTATCCACTTAGGTTCCCACCACCACAAGGGTTCATGCCACCACCACAGCCTGGATTTGGACTGCCTCCCGAGAACAATGGGGAAGAAGAACGGTTTCAAGAGGTCCCGCCGCCTGTATATGAGAAAAAGCTCCAAGAGAAAATGGACAAGGTCGACAAGCTTGAGAACATACTAAGGAAGAGTAAGGGAGTCGACGATTACATGTTAGATTTGGAAGGATTGTTTGAGCCCAACAAGGTGAGGCTACCCGAGAACTTCAAGATGCCTGAAATCGACCGTTTTGACGGAACTGGAAATCCGAAGAGCCACGTGAAGTTTTGTATGAGCATTTTCCAGTCAATGGGCTGCACCCATGAGCACATAGCTATGCTGTTCCCTCAAACCCTCCAGAAAGCCGCACTATCCTGGTTCCTAACCCTTGAAACTTCCAAGACCCGAGTTTGGGAAGATGTTGCTAGAACTTTCATTGATCATTACTCCTACAACCAAGAGCTTGATGTCACCATCCGAGACCTGGAAACTACCAGGCAGAATTTCAATGAGTCCTTCGCTGCATTCTTGAGCAGATGGAGGAATAAAGTAGCCCAAATGATCCACAGGCCTATTGAGAAAGAGCAAGTACGTATGCTGGTCAAGAACCTGTAACCAGTATACCATGAAAAACTATTCTACCAGTCCATCTCAACATTTGAAGAGTTGTTTGAGGTTGGGACTAGAATCGAGGATGCTATCTGTGAAGGCAAGATCAATGGAGCTGGGTCACTGCAAAAGGAGAAGAGACCCCATACCTTTGGTGAAGATCAAGAGAGCCTAGATGTCAATGCCTTAAGCCCATCATCAAGCCAAAATGACTGCAGTAAGAGGCACAAGAAAGGAAACCAAAGAGTCTTCACACCACTTGACATGAGCTTATCCTCCGCTCTCAATCAGCTTGTTCAAAAGGGCCACCTTGTACCTTTGGAGCCCAGTAAGCCTCCTAATCACCCACCTCCTGGGTACAATGAATCCAAGTATTGTGATTACCACCAAGACCAAGGCCATGAGACCGATAACTGTAAGAGGCTCCGTCACTCAATTCAGGATCTCTTAGATGATGCGTCGCACCCCAATCCAATTCACTACCTCGGTCTGGACCAACCCATGACCTATCCATTTCAATGATCCCCTTCGCTAAGAACCATGAATGTTGAACCTGTGCCGGTGAAGCAATTGTGTTTGGGACTTTTTGAGGATGCTCTTTAAAAAAAAAAAAAAAGAATAAGTGGGTCACAAAGACACTACATTTGAGACCGGGTCAAGTCCAGTTGAGTCTGTTGTGTGTTTTGTCTATTTCAAGTTTAGTCTTATGGTCGAGTCTGTCTGTCACCGAGTTGTTAATGAGTCTGTAATCCTTCTCTACTAATGGAATGAAGTCTCATTTTGCCTAATCTGATGTGCCTAGTCATAGATGCATGAATCACTAGACTGAAGTGTCACTTTTCAAATTACCATGGATGTTACTCTGGTAATAATTTTTCTACGACAAAACAAAAAGAATCCTGAAAGGTTAAAATCGATTTCACGCTGACACTGATGAAGAGCTGGAATTGAATAGTCTTACTTTAAGAATTTAAAGATTCTCTTGCCTCAATCTTGAAAAGACATACTTGAAACTGACTTGGGGCTTGCCCAACACCCTTTTTCCACCATTTCGAAGCCTTAAGCCCAATCCAATTGGGAGCCACGAAATCTGTCCAATTGAAAGCAATGCAAACTTAGCCCTTGATGGCAGCCAAACATTTCAGTGAGTTTCATCTCCACTTTCAAAAAAAACAAAAAGGGAAAAGAAAAGAAAAGGCTCGCTAGGTTAAAAACCCGAAAGGGCACCTAGGCAAAAGTTAGAGCTGAAAAAGGTGTTGATTTCCAAAATCTGACCCTAGCCAGTCAAAATGTTGGAGAAAATTTTGATGAAACAAATAAGAGAATCATACGCTTCAAGATACATCTTAAGAACGTGCCAAGATCACATTTCAAAAGGCACGGAATGACCACAAAAAAAAATTCCGAGAGCTGACATGCACATTCTGGAATTCTGAGATTGCGATTGAAAGATCTCACAAGAATCGACTACATTAAAAAAGCAAAATTGACTGGCTAGGCGAAAGTGAAAAGGATCAATCCTCAAAACAAAACAAAAAGAAAAAGAAAAAGAAAAGAAAGGGAGATTGAAACTGAATCCTTTTTATTCAAAGCTTCCACAAGTGGCTCAAGTTTGAACTTCTTTGACGATTGGTTTGAAAAACCCTCATACCTCAAACCCCTTATTTCAAGCCTTGCCTTGAACTACGCTCGACCTGATTCCCACTCGGGGATACGTAGGCAACCACATCGGTTCGGTCAACACCATCATAATCAAACCCAATTTCCTTCAAGCCTTGCCTTGAACTACGCTCGACCTGATTCCCACTCGGGGATACGTAGGTAACCACAACGGTTCGGTCACCCCACCTACCTAAAAATCAACCCGCTTCTTTTCAACCATGGCTCGGGGGTACGTAGGCAGACTTTCAAAAAGAAAAAGAAGGATGGCTCGCTAGGTCGAAAATCCGAAAGGACGCCTAGGCAAAAGTTAGAGCTAAATCTAAGGTGAGCAATAACAAAAGAGAGAAAAGAGCTCGCTAGGTCACCTCACTGGTGCCTAGGCAAAAGTTATGAGCATTTGAGAGATTAAAGTCACGGTCCATGCCTCAAGCCAGAAAATCACCTTCCACACTAGGGGCAAACTTCGGCTACCCGCCTCGTTTGCCTGACTTTTACTATTTACCCTTCACACAAGGGGCAAACTTCGGTCACCTACCTCGTTTGCCCAAAACCTCCAATGAACCTTCCTCCAAACTAGGGGCAAACTTCGGTCATTTGCCTCGTTTGCCTACCGATCCCACTTCATGCCCTTCAAACTAGGGGCAAACTTCGTTTGCCACCTGATCCCTATACACCAATGGTAAGCCTTCAAGAACATTGTCTTGAATAGATGGAAATGGAGCGTCTTTCATTCCATAAGCTAAGGCACTAATTCAAAGCACATCTTGAGAGAAGCAAAGAAATTGATTAGATCAGCAGGGAGGAATTTTCAAAAATAAGATTCACCATCAAAGTGATACCACGTTAAGGAGAGAAGTAAACACAAAAGAGATATGGTACATCATTTATGACAAAAGCACATTAAGTTTTGGCAAGTCGACCTTGTTTCATTTTGGTGTCAAATGTGTCGTCCTCGTGCGTCAATGTCTGTCAAGTTTTTGAGTCTGTTGTAGTCTCAAATGTGTAAGTCAATAGTGACTAATAAAATTTTCAAATCAAGTTATAAAGAGCATGCCAATACAAGCAGGAGTACCAAACACCATTACTACACCGGTCAAGGCGTCAGCATGAGAAGCGTCCAAACTTGGGGAAAATTTCATCCCTTTCCAAACTGTCGAAAGTTGACCATCATCTTTCTTCGTTCATGCAACATAAGTCCATGAGTGGCTGTTGATGATCTTCATTTCTGTGCAACATAAGTCCATGAGTGGCTGTTGATCATCATCTTTCCTCGTTCATGCAACATAAGTCCATGAGTGGCTGTTGATGATCTTCTTTCATCTGTGCAACATAAGTCCATGAGTGGCTGTTGACCATCATCTTTCTTCGTTCATGCAACATAAGTCCATGAGTGGCTGTTGATGATCTTCATTTCTGTGCAACATAAGTCCATGAGTGGCTGTTGATCATCATCTTTCCTCGTTCATGCAACATAAGTCCATGAGTGGCTGTTGATGATCTTCTTTCATCTGTGCAACATAAGTCCATGAGTGGCTGTTGACCATCATCTTTCTTCGTTCATGCAACATAAGTCCATGAGTGGCTGTTGATGATCTTCATTTCTGTGCAACATAAGTCCATGAGTGGCTGTTGATCATCATCTTTCCTCGTTCATGCAACATAAGTCCATGAGTGGCTATTGATGATCTTCTTTCATCTGTGCAACATAAGTCCATGAGTGGCTGTTGACCATCATCTTTCTTCGTTCATGCAACATAAGTCCATGAGTGGCTGTTGATGATCTTCATTTCTCCTAGCAACATAAGTCCATGAGTGGCTGTTGATTCATCATCTTTCCTCGTTCATGCAACATAAGTCCATGAGTGGCTGTTGATGATCTTCATTTCTCCTAGCAACATAAGTCCATGAGTGGCTGTTGATCCATCATCTTTCTTCGTTCATGCAACATAAGTCCGTGAGTGGCTGTTGATGATCTTCCTTCGTCCAAGCAACATAAGTCCATGAGTGGCTATTGATCTCTCTTTCTTCATGCAACATAAGTCCACGAATGGCTGTTGATGATCTTCCTTTCTCCTAGCAACATAAGTCCATGAGTGGCTGTTGGTCATCCTCCTTCATTCATGCAACATAAGTCCACGAATGGCTGTTGATGATCTTCTTTTCTCCTAGCAACATAAGTCCATGAGTGGCTGTTGATCTTTCATCTTTCTTCATGCAAACATAAGTCCATGAATGGCTGTTGATGATCTTCCTTTCTCCTAGCATCATGAGTCCACGAGTGGCAGTTGATGATCTTCTTTCATCCTAGCAACATAAGTCCATAAGTTGCTATTGATTATCACCCTCCATCAGTGTCAAACCACCGCAAATCATCTCTGTCACAAATAAGAATGATACCTTCACTCCCATTTAACGGACGTATTTCCTTCTTCCTAGTAGAGTATGTTATCCTTCAGCTCCCGGAGGCCCCGACCGGCCCTCTTGGATTGAGCGCCGAAAGATTTGATCATCCGTGAGAGATTCAGAGATGGATCCTGGTTCCCGATCAAGAAGAGAGATTCTCAGAGAGTCCCCTACCATCCCCTGCAGAAGATAACAGAAGTTCGGACCGATTCTCCGGCTTGTCATCATAAGGATCTGCCAACGATTGAAAACATCATCCACAGTCAAATCACCCCGATTCCCAGGGCAAGCACTATCTATTCATAATTCAAGGATCCGTGTCCACTGATCATCATGAGCTTTCTCATCTGTCCATTTTTATCACAAAATCCCTCTGTCACCTTTGGCTGTCGTCTGCTAAACAAAGCACATCTGATCTGCCTCACTCGTTTGCAAAACGCACTTCCCAAGTTTCAAAAGTTTTGCCCCTAGACCCTGAGCCTCCTAAGCCTTGGTGTCCTTATCCGAGTCATCCACCACATCACAGTCACAAATACTAACACAACACCAGCCCACTCGGAGTGGCACACCCCACAGCACCTGCTCATACTAAGGTCATAACACTAGGCATGATAGGACTCATGACACAATTCATATCACATCCATGCATTGCATATCATCCTCATAGCATAGCATCCGCATGTCTTGTTGTGCATGTGTGATTTGTTCCTTTGTGCCCTGAACTACGTCCTGGTCTGATTCCCCTTGGGATACGTAGGCAGCTCACGCAGAGCACGACCAGCACTGACCTCAGCATCTTTTTTTTCATCATTGCATCTTTTGCAACATTTTTATCCTAAATCTATAGCCTCCAAAAAGTCCTGTCTCTTCAAAACTTTGGCACTCGCTTACGACATGCGTTGCCTCGCAAGTTCCTGCCAAAGAGGGGCAAACTGTAGACACCCCATTTTGTCGGCTATCAGATTTAGGAGACCCATAGCTTGGTGGTTCATAATGATCGTAAAAGACTCAAAAGGACTCTTGGAAGTCAGCTCTATCTCTCAGAATGCTCAGAATGACCAAAATACCCCTGAAAGCCCGAAGACTCCCAGATTTGGTCCCAAAGTTCTGAAAACATGCTATGTCGTAAGAAAAATGATAAAATGAGTTTTTAAGTAAAACTGGATGAAATCGTCAGCTCCCAGAGACCCCCGGAAGTCCCGGAAGTTCCCCGAAAGTCCCCGTTGACCGGTTTGACCAAGGTTTGACCAGGTTTGACCAGAGTTTGACCAAGTTTGACCAAGTTTGACCGAAATCGTCCGAATTCACCGGAATCATTAGAAAAGTATTAAAATGAGTTTTAAAAGAGAATCGCGCGAAAACGTCGGCTCCTGGGAGCTCCCGGAGGTTCCCAGAACTTCCCGGGAATCCCAAGTTTGACCAGTTTGACCAAGATTTGACTTTGGAATCGGGGCACCGAAACAATTTTCAAATATTTTACATGGATACTAGAGGTCAATAGCTTTCCAACGGTATATCGCACATAATTCCTGGATTTAAAACGAATTTATTTTGAATTTCCGAAGGCGAAAAAGGCGATCAAATCAACATTTATCGCGAATACCGCAAAACTTTTCAAAGTGACCTATCCCCGAACTATTTTTTATGTAAAGTAGACTCCATTACCTTTCCAACGGTATATCACAACCTCAATTTGGAGTTCGTATGCATTTTCTGTGAATTTCGGACGAAATAGGGCCTTTTCGCGAATACCGGAACCTCTGGGGGCCTAAACGTAATTTTCTGGGCTTCTGAGGAGCAGTGCCGCCGCGGCACTGGCCCACTGCCGCCGCGGCACTGGCCCAGTGCCGCCGCGGCACTCATCCCTCGCAGAGTCCATTTTTGTAATTTTTTTGGGGGTCCAATTTGATTAATTGAAAGCCAAAACGACATAGTTTTATGTTCACAGTTGTTTGGGACCAATGGGAGTACTTCTAAAACCCCAAAACCACCCCAAATTGGCCTATTTAAACCCCCCATTGCTCTTCATTTTAGGGGGGCCAAGTGCAAAGGTTAAAAAGTTGTAGAGAAGAAGAGAGATAGAGATAGGTTTAGAAGAGAGAAAGGGAGCTTCTCCCATTGATTTTCCATAAGAAAGTGAGTTTTATTCTTGTTTTCTTCCATCATCCTTCTATATACTTCACATTCAAAGTCCACTCCAACCCTCATTCTTGAGCATTCATGAGATAGGAAGCTACTTCCATGTCCAAATGTCAAAATCTATGAGTGAAACACCAAGCTACAAGTCCAAAATCACATTGATTATCATCTATTGATTGCTATTTACTTGCTTTGATTATATATATGTTCATCTCTCCTTATCTCATTTCTTTTTTCTTTTCTTTATTTACTTACTAGTTCATCATCATCTAAGTGATGACATGAAGTTTGGGGTGAGTGAATCCTTATGGATAGTAGCTCTTGACCTCAAAAACATGTTTGATAGATGATGATCATAACCTCAATACTTCCAAGGTATTCTTGGAATGTATTGAAGTTATGTCCAAAAATAAAATAAATCTCTCCAACAATCTTGGAGGTTCTTAAATGATGAGTTTGATGTAGGTATTCTAAGTGGCTATGATCCTTATTGAGTGTTGAAAACATGTTTTCAAAACATCTATTTCAAAACCCCTCTCAATCCCTCTCATTTGGTTTCAAGAAACAAAACTTTGTTTTCCCCAAAATCTTCAAAACAATGAGTCAAAACAGTGAGTGAGTTGAGTTTAAAGATTTTTCTAGAACTCAATACTCAACATATGGATACAATGCCACTTGGAAAGTCTTCCTAACTCATTGGAGAACACCTATGATTTTTGGTTTGACTTGGAAGTACTTGGAAATGGTCCATTTGGGTCCCAACATTCCTTCCAAACATTCTGTTTTTGCTATCACAGCAGCTAGGTCAACTTACGACCTCTTTTCCAGAAAACTTTTCCAAAAGGGGTGGTCCTAACTTATTTTTCCTTTAAAATTAAATGTCTTAGGAAACTTTCTGTATAAAATGGGCCTCTAGATCATTCTTTTTCATTTTCTAAGATTTTCTAACATTTCAGACGACAGTACGAACTCTGTTTCTGAGTGACCTCTATTGTTTATGTAATTTCTCTCAATCTGTGATATCTATTCAAGATTGGCCTTTTGGGTTGTGTTCTAGACACAATAAGGAACATCTCCATAAAAAATCATGCATTGAAAACATTCCTAACCCCTCTTTTCAAATTCCAAAAGATCATGCTACTGTTCTGTCCACTATTCACAGCAAGTACACTTTAACTTTCATTCTTTGATTTGAGGCTTATATGCATTCCAAATTAGTTCATATCTTAGGAAGTAGTTCATACTACATTTGGACATATCTCATGTTGATTTAATTCATTCATTCATACACATTATAGACTTCTAAGTCATTCTAGAAATCCATGTACACAAAACACACTACAACCTTTGCACATTTTAGGATCATACATTGCATCCATGCAAGATTTGGGGCTTTTGTGACTCCTAATCTAAGAAGATTATAAGGAACGATAATGATCACACGTTCATGCTTCCCCTTGATCTAATCATCCTTTCTCATCCGTCCCGGGGATTGAGAGATCTTCTTTTCTCAAAGATTAACATGCATCATACTAGCTTGCTAAGCATATTTTGATTTCTTTGTTTATTTGTTTCAATAACAATTCATGTCCCCCTTTAGATTAGGAAGTCTTGATTATTTGATATATGATTAGACGATCTTTCCTAGGTTATTTGTGTGATCTTTCACTTTACATTGCATGATATTTGGCTTAGATCTTATGAATAATATCTTATCTTTTGATCTTCCGATTTCAAGTTTTCTTATGTGATGTAATATACTACAATAGTATTAATTGTCGAACCATACATAGTATAAGATGATTATTTGGATGCTAATTGAGGCCCGTCGAAAGACGGGGCGAGTAGAGGGTGTTTTAGTCGCGACAAAGGCTCCTTCCTCTCTCGTACCAAAACCCCGAACCAAGTTCTTTGGTTATGAAGGGCCGGTGCCCTTATCCGCTTGGGTGAGTCAAAATTAGGTTTCTTGGTTCCTTAAAGACCAAGTGGCGACTCTGTATCTGTTTTCAACAGACCTTTTTCTTTTCCTTTTCAAAACAATCTCAAACAAGAGAAGTGGTCCGAAGCCCGGTATCCACACCTGTTTACATGTTCCAAGGAATGTCTTATTTTACTTGTAAATTTACATGTTTATATCCTATTTACATGTTCCAAGGCTTGAAAAACCTTAGTTTTTGAGGTTTTAAGTAGTAAAACTGTAAATCGTTTATCCGAATGCCACAAAACCTTACTCGCACCTCAAATATGCCTAAAAAAACTTGTGGGAACTAACAGAATCACGGTTAACGAATAATGCAAAAAAAAAGACTTTTTCATCACTTAGACTTGAAAAAAACCTTAATTTTTGAGGATTTGAGTAGTGAAATGGTAAAGCGTATAGCCGAATGCTACGAAACCTTACTCGAACCTCAAACATGCCTAAAGAAACTTGTGGGACTAACAGAATGCATAACATAATCATGTTTCACAAATAATGCAAAAAAAAAAAAAGACGAAGAAGAAGACTTTTTCATCACTTAGGCTTGAAAAACGCCACGAAACCTTACTCACACCTCAAATATGCCTAAAGAAACTTATGGGAACTATCAGAATGCATAACAGAATCACAGTTAACAAATAATGCAAAAAAATAAATAACTTTTTCATCACTTTGACTTGAAAAAAAACTTGGTTTTTGAGGTTTTGAGCAGTGAAACGGTAAAGCGTGCATCCGAATGCCACGAAACCTTACTCGTACCTCAAACATGCCTAAAGAAACTTGTGAGAGTGCATGTGAAGCTTAACGTAATTTATTTATATCTCGACTCATCTGTAGTTTATTTGTGTTATCAAGAGTGTGATCCATAGTTGAACTATTATTTTGAATAATAGCACATTCAAGAAGAAGGTTCCAAATGCCATATTGGAGATCAGAAAATTCGCACAAAAATCCATTGGTGGCGACAAAGGATGTGAGAGTGCATATGAAGCTTAACAAGTACATTTGGAGCAAGGGTATTTGTAGTGTCCCAAGGCGGGTAAGAGTTTGCATTGCTCATCAGAGGTATGATGATGAAGATGCAAAAGAAGCTCTACAAGAGCTCAAGGACCTTGGCACCAAGGTTGTTAAAGATGATGATAGATTGGTCAATTCCTTCCAGCACCATATGTGATCTTGGGAGGAATGATGCATGAGAATTTTTGTTTTCTAAGTATTGAGTGTTATGAGATTGATTAGTGTTATTAAACTTCAAACATGGTTAGGTTGGTGTAGTGAGATTTTGTTGTTATATATACATGTGTGGACAATTTTGTTGGTATGATTACTATGGAATAATTATTGTGTTCGGTATAGATTGAGCTTGATATTTTTGTGTTTAGTATGAATTAATATGCTTGTTAATTAGGTGCAATTAAAAATTTGGAAGCATATAAATTAATTACATTTTTTTATTTGTAATTAAAATTTGTAATGGGAATATCCGTTACAAAATCCGTTATTAATATTATGCATTTTGGAAATTAGTAACGGATATAACCGTTACATATCTGTTACAAACCGTTAGTAATTTTTTCAAAAAATAATAAAATAGCAAAATTGGATAGCTATTTGTTACTAAACATATTCCTAACGGATTATATCTGTTACAAATATCCGTTATTAATTAGGAATGGATATATTTGTTACAAAAATCCATTACAAATTTGCAACGCCAAAATTGTAACGGGTATATTAGTTACAAATATTTTTTATAACGGATATTCCCGTTATAAATCGGGCCATGTGGTGTAGTGAGAGTCTAAACCTAAGGAGCAACTCACCAAAGTTGATCAGGAGCAACTCACTAAATGTATGGAGCAACTTACCAAACGAAAAGGAAAAAAAAAAGTGTTCCAGGTTTGGAGCAACAGTCCAAACCCGAGGAGCAACTCACCAAATCTGATCGGGAGCAACTCACCCAACGAAAAGGAATTTTTTTTTCCAAGTATGGAGCAACAATCCAAACCTAAGAAGCAACTCACCAAACCTGATCGGGACCAACCTACCAAATGTATGAAGGAACTCACCAAACGAAAAGAGCAGTGTTGCTCATTAAATTTGGTGAGTTGCTCCTTAGGATTGAACTCTTGCTCCAACCTGCAACTCTTTTTTTTATTCTTTTTGAGAGAGAGAGGGAGAATTCTTCATGGTGATTATCTTCTAGAGAGAGAGAGAGGGAGAGGAGATCAAAGAGAGAGAAGAGATAGCGAGGTTGGGGTTTGGTTATGGTGTGGTGTGGTAGCCCATGGCCGACCATGGTGGTGGTAGTCTGGTGTGGTGGGGGAGGTCGTGGTATGGTGATGGCTGGCAGTGGTGATGGTCAAGGTGTGGTGTGGTGTGGTGGTAGTGATGGTCAAGGTGTGGTGTGGTGTGGTGGTCAGCCATGGTGGTGGTGGTGGTGGGGGTGTGGTGGGGGTGGTGGCGGCGGTTGGTGGTGGTCGTGGTATGGTGGGGGTGGCGGCGGTGGCGATGGGTGGTGGGTGGTGGTGGTGAAGAAGAAGATAGGAGGGGTAAATACAATTTTTTAATTTTTCATTTTAAAAAAAGATCAAAAGTTGACTGATTTTAGAATTTTTAGTTTTAAAATGAATTCCTTTTTATTTTAAAAAAGTAGGCAATTGACTTTTCATTTATCAACAAATTATTAGCTGATTTTTAATTATCCCAAATATTCTAATAGATAGATAGATACATATATATATATATATATAGTACTTCCGTTGGCCATCTTTTTATTATAAAGACAGCATTTGTGGTCTCAAAACTTTGTTGCTTGGCCTTCACTTTCTGTGTTAGCTATAGGCCACAAGAAGATTCAGGGATGACTATTAGTTGGTTTAAAACTAAAATCTCTGGTAAAGAATTGGGATGATGAGAGTTTAAAGAGGTGAAAAGAACTGATCAACAAGAGGAGGAATCTAATTTCAATAATGCTAGGGCACTAACAAATTCCACTAGCACTCACACCCACACTCTCTGTACTCTCTATAGAGTGTGGGTGTGAGTGTTAGTGGAATTTTTTAGTGGCCAAAGTGCCACTAGGAGAGAAATAGAGTGTGAGTATGAGTGCTAGTAGAATTTGTTAGTGCCCCAAATATTACTCATCTAAATTAGTTTCCTATATCTTTTAATTAGTTACGCGAGTGACTAGAAAATTAAGGAAAATTTCCAGCCAATATCAGACATCTGTGTTAACACACAGATCTTTTCAACAGAAAGAAATCCAAACTCTCGTTCTTAATTGTTCCTCGAATTGTTAGGAAATAGCAAAATTTAAATTGTACCCCCTTTTTGTGTGTGTGTGTGTGTGTGTGTAGAGCAGAATTTTTAAGAGTTCTTTTTCCTAATTTCTTCGAACGTCCTGTATTTTTCTGTTTACGCTTCTCATGAGCCAAACAAACAGCGGAAAGAAAGAGATTGAAAACTTCTCGATCGGTTCATATACATTCACTTTTTAATGGCTACTGTGGATACCGGCATTTTGGCCCACTTTTATTTTTTTTAAACATTTTTCAAATTCAAATTCAAATTCAAAGAGTCGCCACTTAATTTTTTTTTAGGAAAATTAAGAAACCATTTTTTAAAAGCAACCGATCTTTTGCGAAATCAAAGATAATCTGGGTCCGGGGATTATGGAATGAAAGGGGAAGGAGCCCGATGGACTAAAACACCCCCTTTCATCCTATCTCGTGATAGGCCTCTACTCATCATCCTATTTAATCAAATTAATAATCTAAGCATGCCATCAACTAATACATAGATATAAGTATACATATCACAAGCATGTCAAAAAGGGTGCAAAATTGCTAACGATAAAATATCATTCATAATCCACATAATCCAAGTAGCAAGCAAAATGATGTGCAAGTAGGAAACTAAAGAACTTACCCGGGATCCAACCGCGAAAATGGGAAACGTGCAATGCTTACAAAGAATAGAAATCTTAGGAAAAATGTCTCTAATCACATATAAACATAAGGCAAGACCTAAGCAAAGGTGTCGCGTATGGAGTCAAAAATCAATAAAATCAACAAATGAAATAAACCAGAGAAGAGATGAGAAGTTGTACCTCCAAAGCGCTACAAAACAAGGGTTAGTCCACATGATTCACATAATAATATGACATCAAATAATTATCCTAAATCTCTAGCTTAGATCTATCAAGCATGGAAAGAATTGACAAAACTATGAATTCCTTTTGATTAGTTGGAGTCATAGCACCTTCATAGATATACAAGCCTCAACTAGGAGCCAATGTAATGTCCATATAGGGGTTCTATAATCCCAACACGATCATAAGGAATCCATGTTTACATTCAATTAGGTTCAACTAGGCCTAATTTTATCCAAAAACTAGTTCTAATCATAAGCATCAACATACATGAATGAATGAATGAACATGAACAAGAATGAGATATGAATTTTTCACTAATTTGGATCACTTAGCCTCTGGGTTTAAGCTAAATTATCATTATTCAAAACATGATTTGGGTCCCAAGACATTAGAAAACCATTTAAGTTAAAATCAATGAGACTAGACAAAAACAGTGTCTGTTTTTCCTAAATTACACAGAGCAGACCAGATTTTAAAAGGTATAAAAACCATACTTTCAACAATTGGATCTTAATGATTTTTGGATATAATATGCCTCTATGAGTCTAGTGTCTAAACCAAAAAGAAAATCAAGGTTTGAACGGTTAGATCTCTGGGAATATGGAAAACACTAGACATCACTCAGGAATCTGCAACTCTCTGTCCAGAGATCTTGTACGATTTTCTAAAAATAGCAAAAAAATGAGAAGCACTTAGATATTTTTAGGGTATCTTCCTGACACATTGAAATACTTAGAAAAAATTATTTTGGGTTAAGAAAGATCGATTAAGGTTCTGATTTATTAATTTTAAAACGGACTTACTGTCTGAAATTTTGGACAGAGAGTTGCTTGTTTTGAAATCACAAGACCAAACCATCTTAGACATGGAATTTCATCAAAACAAAAATTACAGAGGTGCTTAAATGAGTTATAAACATCCTCCAATTGGTCTCATCCAATTTCCAATGAACCACAATTTTATAAAAATCTTTTATCATAGTTGGTTTATGGATTCACTGCACCTTTGTTAAATTGATGTTCATATTTCGAATCAAACTTGATCCATGATTCTAGAGACAACTAGGATCAAGTATGATTATGATCATTAGAGTAAATAATGAAACATGAAGATATTCATAGATTTAACCTTAATGGATTTTCATCATTGGTCTCATAACAAGAGAATCCTAAGGTCTTACTTAATCTTATGAATTTTGAATATAAACTATGAAAATCTACACCTAATTCCTCTCTCAAACATATGATCCTTGAGGAATATAGAGTCATGACATCCTAATCCCCTCTCAAATTAATGGTCCTTGGAGACTAAATGAAATAAAAAATCATATGAACCTCTATGGAATATAGCATGAATCCCATAAGATTCTTAGTGAGGAGATTCAAATCATGAGCTAAGACTTGAATTCAACCAACTATGTGTAGATATGACCATGATTCACTTTAATCTCCATATGGATCATAGGATCATAGGAAACTAAAGAATCAAACTCAAAGAGACTCAATAAGATATATAAAATCTCATGAATCTTAAGAGAAAAAATAGAAATAAGGAATCAAAGTTTACTTAGAGAAATTGGAACCCAAATTCTTCAAAATCAAACTTATATTCAACCCAAGGCATTAATTGGATCCAAATTAATGAAATGTTATGAGATTCAATCACAAGCTCTAAGTGGGGTGTGATGAAATGAGGTAGAAAGAGAGGTTTTGAAAATGTGTAAAGTTCCTAGAACTATGAACTTGTGATTGAATTTACCTAATTCTACCAAAGATTGAGAGATTACCTCTATGATCACAAGGATTTCTTCTATTTCTTAGGAAACTCTTCCAAAAATCTTCAAGTTCTTCTCCAATTCTTCAAATTCTTCAAGAAAACTCTCTTTTTCTTCACAATTCTCGCTTCTCTTCTATATATATCTCTTGTATATATCAATTTGATTCCAAGACTAAGTGAAAAGTTGAAAAAAGTCCCAATAATGGAGATGAAGACCTGTTCATATAGACCAACATGACAAGGTTAAATGGGTAAATTCGGGTAAAAACCCATGTGCAAAGTTTTCTTGTAGAATATGTGAGAAAAACCAGTCTGTTACAGTGCGCGGCACTCGATGACTTGCCTGCAGCACTCGCTGAGTGCCGGGCGGCACTCAGTGAATGCCGACGCGGCACTCCCGCTTCGCCGCGTGCCGCGGCTAACAGAATTTTGCCTTCTTTTTAATTTTCAACATATATATTAACATAAACTTAATTTATTTAGTAAAGTATATACTAATGTACTTATATTTGTAATGTACTTTATTAGAATATACCCATATGCATGGTATATATTCCCATATATCATTTTATTTCTTCTTTTTTTTCCTTCTTTTTTTTTTCTTTTCTTTTCAAGACTTCTTTTCCAAAATTCCTTTTCACTTTCTCCTTCTATTTTTTCTCCTTTCAGAACTCTTTCTTTTCTTCTTCTTTTTTTTTTTTTTCATATCTCATTATCATTACTATATATATATATATTTGAATGAATTCTCAGACTGATTTCCTTACACGTTCTTTAACGTTTCGGTTTCTCCCGAATACCTGATTTCTCCTTCTTTCATTTTTGATTTTACTTTACTTAAAGAATTTTTGAAAATTTTGAATTCTCTGGAAAATCTTCGAATTTCATCGGTCATCGTCATCATCGGTCTTTTAGAGGTAACCAATCCCTGGATTTGACGTTTGGTCAAAATTGGGGTGTCTACAGCTACCCCCGCCTGTAAGTGGTCCAGTAGCTCTACAATAAAATTAACTCCATATAATATGCACCACAGCAGAGGATAGATAACTAATAGAATAGAAAACCTATTCTTCAACACATGCATGACTCTTTTCTCCACAGCATGTTCATTTACTAATATTAAGATCACGGCCGGTGGTGCATGTATTAGCCAGACAAATTTGTTGTAGGCCGCGGGCCGAGCAATGATTTTTTCAACTTCAGTGGATATTTTAGCACCCTTCTCTTGAGATTTGATAAGTCAAAATTCTAAAAAAACAAAATCTGCATGCATGTAATCACTTTTTTACTTTTATTTTTATTAAGCTAGCTTCCTAAACAAACTATATATAACCCCATGTGAAATGCATATTATGGTTTGTCTAATGTTGACTCTTTTTTCTTTTTCTCTTTCTTCTTCCCTCAAGAACAACTTTCCTTAATTTTGTTATTCATATATTATTACAATTATCGATCAGTTCAACAACTGTCTAACTAAACATTTGAAGATTAACAACTGTCTAACTAAACAATTAACAAATTGCCATAATCAAATGACACGAGTGGAGAGTAGCAGCACAATTTGGTTGGACTTAGGTTAATGTAAATGGTACAATCAAGACACAGCTTGAGAAATTTGAAGATTTGGGTTCGATTGTGGGCTCATGAATGTGTCCACTACCCGACCACCTCCCCATAGAAAGAGCAGTTTTTGGTACACTCCACAACATCACTAAACATTTGCTCTTGTCGCAAAATATATATACATATATATATATACAGTCAAGCTCTTAAGTAAACAGGGTAGAGTGAAATTATCCAGTGAACATGATTTTGAAGCCTAATAGAATCCGACTCAGGTTCTATTAGACTTAAAATCATTTTCAATAGGTAAATTCATTCGACCTAGTTCACTTAATAGTTTGACTGTATATATAGACCATGTTCACTTAAGAGCCTCTCCGTGTATATATATATATATACAAATGGTTAGACTCTTTAGTGAACTACCCCCGAACCCACATATGACTCTAAGCTCTTATACACAACCCCCTAACTGAGATTCATGGATCCGTCACTGCTTTGGAATTTGGATAGTGTAGTTGGTGTTATCCAAAATATATTTGGATGTATAAAATCTGAAATCTGAAACACACAAAGAAAAAAATACTATAAATAAAACAGAACCTGGTTTAGATGTGATACAAATATTAGATCAAGTCTAGTGTTGGACACTATGTCTTTAAGACAATTATGTCCTGCATTGGTGCTCACGGATATGTTACATTTGTCTCCCAGGATACAACAATCTCGTCCTTATGATAGAAGCACTTCAAATAATAAGGTTCCAGAGAACCATACATGTGTTGTTACTCTCTCAGACACTTGACACAATCTATATGAATATATGAACTATGTAATATTCTCTAAATTAAATCATTCAAAATGGATGAATGTTAGTTGTATATATAGGCCAATAGGTGACTGTTGGTGAATAGTCATGGCCAGTGACTATTTATGAACAGTCATAACTAGTCACATAAGGGACAGTTTGGCATGACCAAACTCTACCATATACAATACTAAAATTTATGATTCAATTTTCCAACAACCCCCCACATAATGAAAATTTGTACGACATGCAAACACGAATGTAGACACGAGAGAGTGTACAGTGGAATGACACTGCATTGGGATAGGTAGCTTTCGGCTTTGAACCTTCCGTAGTGAAGAACTATCGGATTTACTCGGCTAAACAGTGAACGCGATGTCTTGAACTGTTCAGGCTTTAGTGTAAACCTAGACAATAGAACTCACACAGAGTCACTCTGAACACTTTCGGTTCTCACGGTTGTGTTCATTTTGGCCCTGAACAACTCCTGGATTCATGAGTGCTCTAGAGAATTCAGCCTTTAAAATTCTCATAGAAGCAGCCATATTTCACACTCACATAGGTGATTTCTTATTAAGAGTATTCTGCTATACCCCACTTGGATTTCCAAGGTATAAGAATCATTAAAAGCATAACTTATCCTAATCTTGTTGCAGTCAGCATTGTTTTCATCATAAGAATGGGTAGGAGTGTTTACCTCCTCAGTGCTTCCACCGAGTTATACATAATTTAGTTGTCCCTTTTGAACCTAGATCTTGGGGATCTCCAGTCAGCTAGGTTGGGTTTCCACTATGTCGACTCTTTATTTACAGGCATTCCCCTTGATGAATAGCAAATTTGCTCTCTTGTAATATATACCTTAACGGTACGTGGATCCGCATTATATTTCTTTGACTTTTCCTAGTCAATTTGACTTTCCTAGTCAATAGAAATAATTTCAATTGAGAGTAGTTGCTTCACGGTAATATATCTATGACAAATGTGTCAAGATATAATGTCGTATTACTCTGTGCCCTTCCAATCACTGATTGACTATCTCACTATACATAAACAAGTGGCACAGGTTCGTCCTTTATGGAATATCCTCTAAGAAATGGAGAAGTTATTCAACTTCCTCTTACTTTATCTAGAACATTGAACTCAGACTCCACTGTTGATCAAGCAATGCAAGTCTATTTAGAAAATTTCTTAGGGACGACTGCACTACACTATAAATATTCACGTTTGGATTTTGAGTCTTTTGAAATAAATACCCAGTTTCTTATGCAGTTCATAGTTCAGGAGGTGTCTCAAATATTTGAGAACCCTAACTATCACTTTCTAGTGGTCAATAGAGAAAACTATTGACATAACTCTATTTCTTGCTTGACACGAATTTTCTCAAGCCGTTACTTTGGCGCTTGTTTTAATCCATGAAGATGTTTCACAAGTCTAAAACACTTTTCCCCCTTTCTGTAGAAAAATTAACTCTTATGATTGTTCCACATTTATTTTTAGCAATTCCCATAAATTCTTTTTATGGTTGCTAATCTCAAAGTAATGTCTTTAAGCTCCAATGTGAGCTAACTTTTTGACTAATATTTCAAGTTTACCACACTTAATCATCTTGGGTTTCAGAGTTAATCATCTTGGTTAACATCAAGGCTAGCTATCCATATAATTAATTAATTTACAAGAGCACATATACACAAAATTTTCATACTTGCAAAATATTAGATTCCAAATAAATCAACCATATACACAAAATTTTCATACTTGCAAAATATTAGATTCCAAATAAATCAACCCCCACATTTGCAAGTATCATGCTTGCAAGTATCAATAATCACATATTAATGCGGATATTTTAATGGCACTACCCCACATTTGTAAGTATAAAAGGGGACACATATTAATACAAACATTTAAAAATGCCCCCACATTTGACATATATGAAGTAACATGATTACCCTATATTATGAACCAAATTTCATATTCATGATCCTTGATAATTTTTTTTTAAATAATTAAGAACAAATAAAAATCTCTTAAATTACATGCACAAACTACTTCAGAGTCCAAATGCGTGCTCACACATTTATATTTAAGCAAGGAATAAAAAATTTTACACTTTTGAGGCTTAAACGTAAATTATCTAGGGTCAACTTGAAAATTTATAAAACTTTAGCAAACCACTACCACATTCACGGAGATAAAGGAATCAATAATTATTATTATTATATCACAACGAAAATGTGGTTATAAGGTACCTTTTGGATCTTAGCCAAGGGGGTACCAAAAGCTTCATTTAAATTTAAATACATTGGTGCCTAAAGCACCATTTCAATTTAAAGCAATGTATACTTACCTAGATCAACACTGATTTAAAATCAATGCAACCAAAATTACACCAATTCTTAAAAATCATAGAACCTTTGTTGTAAAAGGTTAAAGAAAATACAAAATAGATACCATAACGAATAGACATATATATATATATATACATATATATACAGTTAGTCTCTTGAGCGGACTACCCGCTATTTAACTTTTACGGACCCTGTCTTTTGACTACTCTAAACTCAAAAAGTTAAAACTCATCCTCTCCCGTGGGCCCCGCAAGGAATCATTCCCACCATTTTTTTGGGGACTTCCCTCTCTCTCATGTGACCTCTCTCTCTCTAAAACAAAGACCAACAATTTTGTGACCCAACAAAGCTCCCTCTCTATCTCTCTCTCTCAAACAAAGACTAACAATGATCTTAATCTAAATTGACCCAGCAACCAGCAGTGACCCCAGCAAACAACAGGTTCTTCCAACATTGCACAAAAACTGCTCTCATTACCCCAATAAAACTAGTTTGCTTAAAAACTGCTCTTCAAATTGTTTATGTCAAGCAAATAAAATAGCAAATTCAATAACAAAATCAATCAAACTACTAATTTAAAGGGTTCCAATCCCAATTACAGATTTAAAGAGCTCCAAAATAAAAAATAAAAAATATGTTAACTCATCATCTGGACTAATCTTCAGTTGCATCATCTGGACGTGAATCTCCATTTGCCGGCCTACATGAAACCAAAACAAAAGAAATTAGTCATTGTTATATTTATTAGAACAAAAAATAAAATAAAAAAGTATATAAGAAAAATTCTTACCGACTTGAAAGCAGTATTGGACAATTTCTTTTGTCATGGGACTATCCAACTTGCCACATCCGCGACAACGCCTGCCTTTATATTTTTTTTCCCTCCCTAGTGCCTTCTCTTTTCCCCCCTTGAGCCTTTTTCCACATCCTTTTGCCCTTACTTGACTAGGTTCATGGTAACTTAATTCATAACTTTGGGAAACCCGTACACTTGTACCACAACCAACCATTTGATTACTTTGCTTACTAGAAACTCTTACGCTTATACCACACCCAACTATTTCATTAATTTGTTTGAGTACTCGATCCATACCATCAGTGTAGACCTTGGTTGTTTTTTCACTTTCGAGAGCCTTATCAAGTACGTCCAAAGAATATTGAATTAATCGACTACACTTCATGAATAATGATTTATCATCGGTAATTTGCATACCACAATGATCTACCACTGGCCCAGATTTTGCATATTTAGTCCATCTTTTTATAATGTAGTGATCAGGCAATTTATCCAAATCATGCATTTTGTTCAAATATGCCAAAATATGTCTACATGAGATACCCGAGCTCTCAAACTTTTGGCAACTACATGAAGCTACATCCAAGTCCTTGTCATAAATGATTTCTCGCACTTGATATTTGTCAATATTTTTTCTTGAAATCTTATACACTCTGTGATCTTCCATATATTTGATAAGCTCAAATCTATAATTCAAGCTCTCCCACAACTCATCTTGAAACTTATAAAAAATTTCATATGTATATATGTCAACCATTTGCACCAAGAAGTCATGAAGCATTTTCAATTTAGGCTTCTCAATCATGTCCTTGTTATCGGCCATCAACTCTTCATGACATTGGCGTTCAAGTCCCCATCCAAACTAAATAAAATCCACCAAAGAATTGCTTTTTGAAACATATCTCTTGAAAAATGAGTGAGCACTTTCCGCTCGTTGGCTACTTGACATGTCGGCCGAGAAAATATGATTTACATATGCAGGAACCCATGTTGAACGAATCTCATATAAATTATGTAGCCATCGGTTATCATTTAACCCACTTCTCTCAACAAGCCCCATCCACTTGGAGTCAAATTCTTCCTTGTTTTTTGAATTCCATATGCAATCTAAAAATTCCTTATAGTATGCACTATATTTTATTGAATCCAACTTTTCAAAAAAATTCATCAATATGTGCCAACTACAGAACCTGTGAAAAGTACTTGGGAGAGATTGAGAAATTGCTTTTGTCATCGCCGGATCTTGATCAGTAATAATTATTTTTGGGGCATCACCTGGCATAACTTGTAAGAATTCGTTGAATAGCCAAACCAAAGAATCTATGGTCTCATCACTCAAGAATGCACTCCCAAAAATTATTGTTTGGTCATGGTTATTAACCCCATCAATGGTGCAAATATCATGGCATACCGATTGGTGTTGTATGTAGCATAAAAAATTACAACATCACCATAAAAATTGTAAGCTCGTCTAGAGGTTGCATCGGACCAAAAACAATGAGTTATTCTATTTTCTTCATCTGCCTCGATTTTGAATGTGAATGATGGATCTCTTCCTTGTTCTAATTCAAAAAACTCAAGCAACATATTTCCGTCATGCCCCTTCATCGCATTACGCCTATCCCTTTCATAGTTATATAAATCCTTTTGTGTACAATCAATATTTTCTATCCCTCCTGCCTGCACTCCAAGAAAACTAAATTGTTGGTGTGGTGGTATATTAACCATGGCCATTTGTTGGGTTAAGCATTTTTTTTGCGATTGAAACATTGCGATGAGATCTCAATAGATGGGTTCTTCGTGGGGTTGACAGTGGGTGACTATGACCCTCAACAAATACACTGACTACAAATGTGCCTGTCATAACTTGAAATTTTAATTAAGGGTAAAATTATATTTTGATTACTTATGTGCGAACCGTTAATTAAATTGGTGTAATATTTAATTTTACCTTAACTTGTATCACTATATTTATTTATTTATTTAATGATTTTCCTTTCTTTTTTGATTTGATTTTATTTTATTATAATATATTTTATTTTATTATATTTATTATCTTGGTGTTAAAGTGGGTACATGTTTTAAATTAGGGTGTAGAAGTAGACCACACACACACACACACACATGCATTACACCTATATACATTGAATACAAAATAAAAGACTAAACAAAAATGCCCCCCCCCCCCCCCCCCCTCCCAATTAAAGGGCTGGCCAACTCCCCTCTCCCTCCTCATTTTTTTTTTCTTTCCTTCCTCTCTCTCTTCTTCCCCATCTTCTTCTATATCTATTTGGGTAACCAAACCTCCATAACCCCTTTACTTTAAGCTTCCAATAGGTCATTAAAGAGGGATTTTTGTGAGTTTTGCTATTTCATAAAAATGTCTTAGAATTTAATGAGCTTTCTAGTGATACCCAAGAAATTCATTTTGGTAGCCATTTCCATAGTTTTTCCAAATTACATAGAGCCTCCAAACTTCTCACCTTCATCCATGGAGGTCTATTGATGGAGTACTACATGCAGTGAGTTCTTGAGCTCTCAAGGACATCTCTTTTCATCTTCTTGGAGCCATTTGGAGTCCCTTGGTTCATTCTCAAATTTTGGGCTCTTCCATTTATTTTGGAAGAAATCTTCATTAAGGTAGGTTTATATTGTGCAATTTTATATGTTATACATGTCTACGATGTCTTGAGTTCACTTTTAGACTAGGAGAGAACTTAGACATATGTAATAGGATTTTTTCCTAAGTTGTAATGTTATGGTTAATTTGCATAAATATGAATTATATGCATTAATTGTGTAGATTGTAAATTTGGGGTGCTAAATGTAATTAGAATGATGATAGGAGAACAAATTGGATACATGCACTAAGTTTTCCCCAAAGTTGTAATCTTGGAATTATTTAGCCTAAACATGATTTATATGCCTAGTTGTGCGAGTTGTGAATTTGGGGTGCTAAATGTAATTAGAGGAATGTTAGGATAATAAATTGGACCCATGCATTAGTTTTTCCCTAAAGTTGTAAATTTAGAATTGTATGCCAAATTGAAAATTACATGTTTAGATTTTACTAAACTTGATTATGTGGTGCTAGATATGCTTAGGATGCTCCATTTATGTATAAACACGTGCTAGGACGTTAGTTTAGAAATTCTTGTTAAGAATGTTAAATTATGAAATTTAATTACATTCTTTGAAGTTCTAGATATCATGTCTAATGGACTAGAATTATTGCTTAATATATTGTAGTGGATCATTCTTAAAATCATTATCAACATCATATGCGTTGAGGCCTAATCAGCAAGAATTACATGAACACGACATGAACGTTTTGTTTTGAAAAGAGAAAAACCCCATGCGAGGGAATTTTATTTAAAAAATCCGGACGTGGGTTGTGATGTGAGACAGGGAGAATGACCCTTAGAAACATTCAAACTCCAGCTATATTCGTTTGGCTCCTGAAAGTTGGTATGCTACACTCCATGCGTGGGTGGCTCATAGTCCGGTAATGAGAGAGGTGTGCGCATATCACGCATAGCCTTGCGGCTTTAATCATTTCATTGTAGCCATGGTGGCGACCCATTGCATCTCATTTCATTTTAGTCATGGATAGCATATAGATTTGTTACAATGTTTTCTACGAGCCGTCGTTCTCATAAAAACGACAAAATATTTTTCAGGTGAGCTTGATAAAGGCAAAGGGCATATGTGACCCGACACGTAGACGTTGACATCTTTTGTTCTATTTTGAAAACTCGTACTTGGTTATGTATATGGATAGTTCTTTTGTAAATTTTAACTAGTTGGGGAAGTTTGTAATAGATTAGTGCTCTAAAATGAAAATGGTTGTATTAATTTTATTACAAAACTTCTTGAGTTTGGACTTCCGTATTTTTGTCATTTGGGAAGCCTTGATGTAATTTTGATGGACAAATGTTAGTCCTTGTTTTTCCTACTTGTTAAACATAATTATGTTATGTAAATTATGTTTTCGAGATCTTAGAATCTCTTTTAAAGTTTTATGTATGTGCGTTGATTTGAATCCTTGCCGGATTCATTTATGTTGGGTTTCGTTCTTGTTGGACTCATTGTATTTGTATTAAATCCTTGCCGGATTTGTCCATTTTGCTTTTAAAGGAAATGTTTTAAAATCTCTCTCCCCTAATCTCTCCCTCTCCCATTCTTCCTCTCTTCATCTCTTTCACTCCTCGTTTTTAATAAATTTCGAGTACATGAAGTTCCGTTTGATCTAGACACATGTCGTATGTTGTTTAGGACTTGTTTAGTCTTGTACCAAGGTTTAAACTTGAGGATTTGGTATAATGGGAACATGTTGAAATGATGTCAAATTTGCTGTCAAAGAAAAACTGCTTCTGTTTTTTTTTGTTTTCTGCCCAAATGGTGCAGAATTGGAAAAAATGTCATTAGACGAAAGTTGTGCAGAATTAAATTTTACATGGACCAATGTGGATAGAATGTGAAATTTTTAAAGATATAACTACATACAGGTGTTTTAAAATTCAGCAACTATTAAAAAAATGCCATTTTTCAAAGTTATTGTATTTTTCCTTCTCTCCTTGAAACTAGTACTTGTCCGGATAGTCTCTTAATTAAATTTTCAAGTGCTTCCATCTTTGTTGGACTCGTTAACATGTAAGTCCATTTTGGATTTACCTATTAGTGAGTCATCCTTGTAGGAATCCCCGTGGGTTTCCAAAGTCGCTTCCGCATTTTGTGCAAGGATTTTAATTCTCTTCTCCCTATTTCTCTCCTTCCTCGCGCTTCGGTTTTCGAGGCGTGACAGTGCCAGATTTGGACTTCACCATAGCAAGTTTTGAATTACAATTCTCTTTTGTGGTTTCCCGACGCCTTTTTTCCCCGATGCTTGATTTTCTTGAACTTTTTCCTTGCTTAAAACAAACATACTCTTTTCTTACAATTCCATCGACATCCCTCTTCTTAGCAGACCAATTTCGAATACTAAACCCAGCTTCTTTTGCGTATGCATTGTAAAAATAATTTACAGCATCTAGTGTTTTAAATTCTTGACTTTTTAGGCTTTAGATCATGTCTTACTTCAGGATTATAAATCTCATCATCAAAGTTGGAATTCGACTCTTCATTTAGTTTCCCACATTCATCCCCTAGTATTATAACACCCGTATTTGTGTTATTACTTTTGCATTTCATTGTCATGCATGGTAATGTGATGTGGCGTGTCTTATGACACATGTTTGGGTGAGTTTTGACTCACAAGTTGATTTGGGTGTCTGTATTAGAGGACCCTTTGAAACTATTGTGATTGAGGATTTATTGTTTGTGAAGTCTCTCCGAGTATGAGACGGTCACTGTAGAACATTTTAAATGTTTATCTGAAAATAAATGTTTACCTGTGTATTTCAATATCTGTATTATTTTCTGTTTTAGAATATATTTCTGTTGTTAGATTTAGTTTCCTGGTGAGAACGAATGAACACGCTATTAATTTGGTAGGCTAATTAGCAACTTCGGAAACGTCATATAGAAATTCACGTTTTAGCGACCAAACGAAACTTAGTCAAAAACTTTTAAAATTTTGAAGTTTCACTCGTAAAGCTGTGAATAAGCTGTATAGAAAGTTTCAGAGACTAATTAGGAGTTTGGAAACTCGTGGGGAGGTAAACGTAATTCCCCGAGAATGTTGCCTATATATAGATAGAGATGAACTTAGATTTTTTTTCATAAGTTAACCTAAAGTTCAAAAGGAGGCCAAAAGGGGGCTAGAGGGAGATTTAGGAGTTTAGAGCTTTGCGACGCCAAACGACGACCTTCCGTCAGTCTGGTTTCTCCCAGATTTCATATTCGAGCTCCTCGAGGTAAGAGCTTCGTTTTGATACCTATTAGGGCCTGTTTGGCTAAGTTTTCTGAAAAGTTATTTTCTAGAATTTTTCATAAAAGTTGATAAATGGAATTTTGATCCATAGGAATTGTACTAGACGGACTTCTGCACGTTCTTTGTGCACGGGTTTTCTTCAGATTGAATTATAGGAGCGTTATTCGGAGGTGAGTGATTCAACTATGTTTTGGAATGATTTCTTGGCATGTATTCATGTTATGTTTGAATAGCATGTATTAATTCCTAGAGATATATTGTGTAGTTCATATTAGGCATTTATATTGATAAGTAGGCTCAATAGCACGGTGATATGTTTTAATTACCGCGAGCATGGTGATATGTATTTGAGCATGTTAAGTTGCTTATTTGGGTCAGAAGGAGCACGTGGTCACCGTGCCATTTTGTGGAGCCGATATAGGCATTAAGGTCGCACGATTGTTTGTAGAATCGTGGGTCTTACCCTTTCGCGTGGACTTATTGGCGAGGAGTCGCGGATTGGGAGTATGGACGGGCACGTGAGTCTCCGGCGATTAGTATGAATTGTAGAGATGTGAATGCGGACATGTTTATCATTCATGTGCATATGTTGTTTTATTCACTAAGCATTAGCTTAAACAAATCGAAATATGTGTGGTTATTCAAATAACCATTTCAGGTGTAAATGCTGGCGAGGAATCGCAGAAGTGAGCACGAGGGTTGGGAGTTCGCTTGGGAGACAACTTGAATGTTAATCTTGTAGTTTTGGGATCCTAGAGATGTTGTAATAAGAATTTTTATCGTATTAACTTATGTTTAACTTGGTATAATAGAATGGATCTAGAACGTTGTAATGGTCTATAACATGTTGTAATTATGTTTGGTAATGCTTTAATACAGTTAAGATTACTTTGGACTGAGTTTGAATTGAGTGGTTGATCATTGGATGGAAGTTAGGAAGCTTTTAAACTTGTTTTCTGCAGATTGGGCTGCTGCCAGGGGAGCAGTCGACTGAGCAGTCGACTGAACCCCTGAGCCTGTTAGCTACTGCTTCTTATTTTAGCAAAAGCAGTCGACTGGACCCCTCAGTAGTCGACTGGACCCCACATCAGTCGACTGGACCTCCAGTTTCAGTCGACTGGAATTGCTATTAAAATCCCTGCCCTCCTCCGTCGACTGAGCAGTCGACTGAACCTCTGGTTTTTAAAATGTGTTTTGTTTTTCCGCTGCGTGTGTTCTTCAAACCTAATTTTGGGAACGTTAATGAATTGGTTTAGCCTCGGTGGCGTGCCACGGGCTCCGGTTCCGCTATTGTGGGACTGGGCTGTGACAAGTACTTCCAGGTCCACATTTTCCATTACACTAACAAATGAAATCCCAAAAAAAAATTAAAAAATAAAATAAAATAAACCCAATAGCAGTAAATAAACAAAAAATTAAAAAAATTAACACATACCCACATCAACTATAACAAAATGCAAGTAAAATCCCTAATATTTTGTTCTTAATAATTCCATGGGTTACAATTTAATCATATATTCATAAGTGAGGGTTTTCTTTTCATTTTTTTTGGGGATAGAAAATGAAGGTGTTTAAGAGACATGACAATTAGTAATCAAAGATTCAAAAAGTAGGATGAAAATGAAGACAAAAAAATGAACAAAAGAAAATGTTACCCAAATTGCCGAAGTGGTGGGCATTAGTCGTCGTCGTCGCCGTCGTCGGCTGGGCTGTGGTCGTTGCCGGCTTCGGATTCCATACCTTGTTCTTTGACGATGAGAGAATATGCTAGATCTATGGATTCCATCCCCTGTTTTTGGGTCACAAATTGATTTACAGAGATTATTGTTAGTATTTGTTCTTTGTTTGAGAGAGAGAGAGAGAGAGAGAGAGAGAGAGAGAGAGAGAGAGAGAGATTGGGTCACAAAATTGTTGGTCTTTGTTTTAGAGAGAGAGAGAGAGAGAGGAGTCGCGTGAGAGAGGGAAGTCCCAAAAAAATTGGTGGGAGTGATGTCCTTACGAGAGAGGATGAGTTTTAACTTTTTGAGTTTAGAGTAGTCAAAAGGCAGGGTTCGTAAAAGTTAAATAGTGGGTGATCCGCTCAAGAGACTAACTGTATATATATATATGTCAATAGACACAAATGCTTTATTAAAACCATAGGAAAATCAAATCTAATCAGCATTCACAACCATTAATCGAAGGTCGCGTCAGTTATATAAAACGAACACATCATTAATTCCAAACAGTTTTTAAGGCACAAGCATGTATATATATTGTTGGGAATTTAACATGCGGAACCAAATTCCCCCAAATAAACACATACATATGAGCAGTAATTAAACATGCACACCAAAGAAAAGACACACAGATTTCTACGTGGTTCGGCCAAACACCTGCTTACGTCCACACCTGAGAGATCCATTCTTCACTATTGAGTAAAACATGGTACAAGTTACATGAATTAAATCCCATAACCCAAATACAAAACCCTTGTACTCTTCCTACTCAATACCCCAAAGAACCTGACACAATTAATCACTGTAACATAGAGAAATCACAGAGATAAAGAAATACCCATCCCTACCTCACATCCCTATAACGCTGTGAACACCCCTCACAGAAAACCCCAATGATTAATCTCTCTCACCCTAGACCATGCACCCCCATGAGGGGAGACCCCCAACTTGGTACACCAAGGGCTTACATAAATTCCTATACAACATCCCTATATATAGAGCTTACAACCCATTACTTATTAGACAAGTAATACAACTCCATCATAAAGGAAACCAAATCACAATAGGAATCTAGCCAAATCACAATCCCTAAATTAATGGGATTATCCCACATGTGATATAACCCCAATATATATATAATTCATAACCACCATATATCTCACAATACGCAAGAGCAGCGAGTTTATAATATTAACACAAAAT
This sequence comes from Hydrangea macrophylla, assembly GCA_033977485.1. Lineage (NCBI taxonomy): Eukaryota > Viridiplantae > Streptophyta > Magnoliopsida > Cornales > Hydrangeaceae > Hydrangea > Hydrangea macrophylla. Next base: position 117,980,055 of record CM066982.1, on the reverse strand, counting down.
GTATACCATTTTGTAATTTAGTCAAAATTTTAATTTGATATGCAGTGATTCATGCAGTTTCTACTATCAAATGCACACAAGCAATATGTATAAACCATATGCAATGCCAATTATGAACCAGATTTGAACAGTTACGGATAGTGTTTCATAGAATGGTTAGAAATGGAGTTCTAAAATTACAACCTTTTTCAAACTTAGTATAATACGATGTCCGTATAGTAGACATATATATCACATGAAAAATTAGTTTACACCATAGAAACATATTTCAGAATGGATACCAATTTAAAATCATTCAAATAAAGCATATGTACCTAATCATTTCAAGCGGTGCTTAACTGAATGATGTGGTGCTAGGCACCTTTTTAGAGTCTCATCTACACTATATTGGATCTGTAAATGGGTGTCATGAATTCATATCATAAAAGGACAAAATTCTTATAAATCTTTAGATTATTATATGATCAAACTTACTAACCAGAATTAGAAGAAATATTTAGTGATAACATGTTATGTATATACATGCACCAAATGGATCAAGTTAGGCACAAGAGTCACATCATATAAATTGACAGCCTACAATTCTATGCCCAGTGAACTGATGCCATGGTTCAATCAGTGACTGTGGTTGTGCGAGACAAAATCCAAAGGTTACGTGATCCCGAACATGAAAATAGCATTCTGGTATGCAAACCAAATTGTAGTTTTCAGATTTATAGGAAACGCAAAATACACTAAATAATTGTCTTAAGCTTGTTATCCAAAATATATTGGGTTGTATAAAATCTGAAATCTGAAACACACAAACAAAAAATACTATAAATAAAACAAAACCTAATTTAGATGTGATACGAATATTAGATCGCGTCTAGTGTTGAACACTATGTCCTTAAGACAATTATGCCCCACATTGGTGCTCACGGATTTGCGACATTTGTCTCCCAGGATATAACGATCTCGTCCATACTCAGGGGTGGTGGCTGGAGTTTCTTGACTTTCCAATGATCATTTTGTTGATGCTTATAATGATTGTTGCATTTGCATATTGTGCATTCCAATAGCATGATTAGTTCTCTCACTAAGCGAAAGCTTAAACGAATATATATTTTTCTATTGTGGTTATTGAATAACCACCGTAGGTACGAAACAGAAAGAGGATAGAAAATGACCGGCACGACGGGTATGGGCATGGGAATTATGAATATGCGGACGTGTTCATAGACTTGGGTGTTTTGACTTCCTAATGTAGTTATGTCTTTGAAGTATTTGAACAACTTATGTTTTGGAAAACTTTATAATATGTCAAGTTTAATTTGGTGTTGGTTGTGTCTTATGATGTGAGTTGCACTTGCAAGCCACAAGTCATGTGTGTTGGAGGAGTTTTGGGAAGTTAAGTAACTCTTGATGTAAATATAAATTTAGTCTCTCTTGTTTGAGTATTTATGCCATGTTGGGATAAAATGTAGATTTAATGCATGTTTGAGCTCCTAGCTGGAGCATTATGAGTTTTGGGTATGTGAGTAGCTAACCAAGTGTTTGAAAATAATTTTGAAAACCCTTTTCCTGATTAGTTAAGATTTGGAGACACATGGGAATGTTTTGAAATGATTTTAAGAGTTCATATAATGTTTGGGTTGGAATAATGAAAGTTGGGGGGGTTGAACATATGTTGGGGTGTTTGATTGTTGTATCATACTTGGATATGTTTTGAAATGGTTTTGAAAGTTTTCATGAAGTTTTATTTGAAGTCGGAATCAAACTATACTGTCTTCTCTTATGTTGGAATGTATAATACCCGCATTTGCGTTATTGCATTTCAATACATTGTCTTGCATGATAATGTTATGTGTTATGTCTTATGACACCTGTGAGAGTGAGTTTTGACTCACGAGTCGATTGGGGTGTCAGTGTTAGAGAACCCTCTGAGACGATGTGAATGAGTGTTTCGTGGTTGTGACGTCTCTCCGAGTATGAGATAGTCACTGTGGAATACTTAAATGTTTATCTGAAAATAAATGCTTGCCTGTGTATTTCACTATCTGTATTATTTTCTGGTTTAGAATTTATTTCTATTGTTAGATTTAGTATCCTGGTGAGGATGAATTAATAAGATATTAATTTGGTCGGCTAATTAGCAACTTCAGAAAAGTCATGTAGAAATTTGCGTTTTAGCAACCAAACGGAACTTAGTCAGAAACTTTTATAATTTTGAGGTTTCACTTGTAAAGCTATGAATTAACTGTGTAGAAACTTTCAGAGATTGATTAGGAGTTTTGAAAACTCGTGGGGAGGTAAACATAAATTTTAAAAGTGTTGCCTATATATAGATAGAGATGAACTTGATATTTTTCATAAAGCTTAACCTAAAACTCAAAGGAGGCCAAAAAGGGAGATTTGATTGCTTAGAGCCTCTTGACGCCAAACGACGACCGTTTGTCCGCTGGTTTTTCACCAAATTTCATATTCAAACTCCTCGAGGTAAGGTCGTCATTACCTATTAGGCCATGTTTGGCTAAGTTTTTCGAAAAGTTATTTTCTAGAATTTTTCATAAAAGTTGATATTTAGACTTTTGATCCATAGGAATTGTACTAGGCGAACTTCTGCACGTTCTTTGTGCTTGAGTTTTCTTTGGATTGAATTATAGGAGTGTTATTCGGAGGTGAGTGATTCAACTATGTTTTGGAATGATTTCTTGACATGTATTCATGTTTTATGTGAACAACATGTCTTAATTCATAGGGATATATTGTGTAGTTCATATTGGGTCAATAGCATGGTGATATGTTTTGTTTACCGCGAGTATGGTGATATGTATTTGAGCATGTTGAGTTGATTATTTGGCTCAAAGGAGCACGTGGTTACTGAGCCATTTTGTAGAGCCGATATAAGCATTAAGGTTGCAAGATTGAAGAGAAGAATTGTGGGTCTTACCCTTTCGCGTGGACTTATTGGCGAGGAGTCGCGGATTGGGAGTATGGGACGTACACGTGAGGTTCCGAAGACTTGTATAAAATGTAGAGATGTGAATGTGACCATGTTTATCATTCATGTGTATTTGTTGTTTTATTCACTAAGCATTAGCTTAAACAAATCAAAATATGTGTGGTTATTCAAATAACCATTGCAGATGTTAATACTGGCGAGGAATCATAGAAGTGAGCACGTGGGTTTGGGAGCTCTGGTAGAGGGTGACTTATCATGCCTATCTCGTAGTTTTGATTTGCAACGTTGTAATAAGGATTTATGACCTTTAGTTATGTTTAACTTAGTATCGTAGATTGAATTTGAGATGTTGTAATAGACAGTAACATGTTGTAATTATGCTTTAGTAATGTTATAGTACAGTTAGGATCATTTTGGCATGAGTGTGGTGTGTGTGTTTGGTCCCTGGAGATTTTCAAAAAGCTTTAAAACTTGGAAATTCTGCAAAATGTGCTGCTGCCATAAATCAATCGACTGGTTTGTGGAACAGTCGTCTGGACCCTCTTTTTTAGCAACTTACTGCATCTTTTTTTTTTATAGAGAATCAGTCGACTGGGTCCCCGACACAGGACTGGGTCATGTTTTTAAATTAGATTTTTTTTTTGTCTAGGCTGGACTTCAGTCGATCGGACTGTACTAGCCGACTGAAAATTTAATGCCCCAATCGAATGGACATAGAAAATAGTCGACTAGATTATGTTCTAAATTCAAACTTTCTGCTGGACCAGTATCAGTCAACTGGGCGTAAGGTGCAGTTGACTGGACTGCTACTTTTCAAAAATGTTTGGTTTTGTTCCGCTGCGTGTGTTCTTCAAACTAATTTTTGGGAACGTTAATGAATTGGTTTAGCCTAGGTGGCGTGCCACGGGCTCCGATTCTGGTATTGTGGAACCGGGCTATGACATTTAGTGGTATCAGAGCATTAAGTTTAGAGTCTTGGGAACCAGTGACATTATATGCTAAGTAACGTCGAGTGGAGTGTGTAATTGTAGAGATAATATTGTTATCATTGTAGAAATGCTAGCATCTGTTGATTGTGTTGGTGAACTGTGCACATTTATATATTGTGGCATGGCATGCATAGTTACTATGCATTGAATTCAATAGGGTGAATAATTGAAACATCATGACTGAGCCGGTAAGAGATTTGTCGCCGCATTCGCGAATGGACCAATTAGTGAACATGGTGGGAAATTTCATTCAAGCTGTAAGTGAGCGAGAGCAGAGGAATGTTCAGGCTCCACCGGTTGAAATCCGTTATATCAATGCACCACCGATACTAAGACCTCAACACACAATCGTAGAACAATTCCATAAACGGAAACCGACTTTATACCATGGAGAGGTTGACATAGACTTGGCCAATCATTGGATGATGGACATAGAAAGGCACTTTCGTACTGTGATATGTACCGACGAGGAGAAAATATTGTGCGCATTCGATACATTGATGGGCGAAGCATTAGATTGGTGGAATAATGTTCTAGAGCAAGGGAAGCCAACTACATGGGAGGCATTTAAGGATGAGTTCAACAAGCGTTTTTTCCGCAATCTGCTTATACTCAGAAATGCCAAGAGTTTGCAAGTTTAGTCCAGGAAGACATGAATATGAGTGAGTATGTATCCCGTTACAATGCTTTGTTGCGATTTGGGAAAACTACTGTTGTGACTGATGGGGATAAAACTCGTAAGTTTGAGGAAGGGCTTAGGGAGAATATCCGTAGGCGTGTGGACATGTTGCAACACCCGACTATTTCTTTAGTTGAGAAAACTGCCCGTATTACTGAGAAAAGTGTCGATCGCTATCGACAAGGACAACAAGGAAAAATAGCAAATGACAATAGGGGCAAGGAGTGCGAAGAAACCATTCACACAAGGTTCGGGATTGAACATGGGTAGTCAGGGAAGGAGTACGTTCATAGGAGACTCGAGACCGTTATGCCCGACATGTAACCTACGACACAAAGGAACCTGCTATCAATTGAGTACCTACTACCTTTGCAAGCAATTAGGACACATCCCGTAATTGTCCTATGAATACAAATGTGACTACACCGAACACCACCTCGAACACTAAGAGCTACAACCCAGAGATGAGGGGAAAATGTTTTGAATGTGGCCAACCGGGACATATAGCGAAGAACTGTCCGAGTAAGAGACAACCGGGAAAGAGGACCGGGCCATCGAGTATGCCGAGTGGATCAAAGGTAGGGCAATGAGTAGATAAAGGAAAGGGAGTCGAGCAACAACAAGGATGATACTTCCAGGTCAGGCCGGGGAATACGGATGATACCTTCGTATCAGGTATTCTTCCTATTTGTTCGTATCCTACACGTATACTTATGGATTCTGGTTCAATGCATTCATTTGTATCACATGACTTTGTCAAGCATTTAACTGTTAAGTCTGAATCGCTAGGATATGATTTGTGTGTATCATTGCCTAGTAGTGTGTCACGCCCCGGAACGGCAAAAATAGAGAAAAATAAATTTCCTTTTTGGGTCCATAAGGAATGACAGGTGAAAGTCATTAATAATCCACACCACGCAGTACTAGTCCAAAAGAACAGCAACTGTAAACAACTGAGAATAACACACAGTGCTAACTATTACAAAAATATCATAGTGTGGTCCACAGGATCACAACAGGTCTGGAGACAACAAATGCCCAAGTACCCGTTAACTAAAGATTCAACAGAACAACCGAAATGTAATCTAACTATAACATCTTCAGTCTTCAACTGGCATAAGGATAATCCTTCCTGGCGTAACCATCATCGGTGGGGCCTTCCTCTGGATAATAGTCATCAGTGTACTGGTCATTACCTGCAGAATAAGGGGCAGGATATTCTGGACGGGGAAAGTCCAGGCAATAAAAGGCCGTCAGCTTACTGAGAGTTGAGTGAGCATAAACTAACGAGGTACCGGTTATCTGAAATAAACACAAGCTTATGAAAATACGAGTTAACATCTTATTATATCCCTATCTTGTTTCTTTAGTCATCCTTGTAAACCGACCCTTAACGTCTTGTTAATCGAATACCAAACTCAACATATTCTGATTTTCATGAACAGACTCAATCGTTTAACTCTAGGGATACACCCTTATTCTGTCCATCGCTTTTAAGAGCAATATATCCTGCTCACCGCATGTCATGGACTCCACGTCAGTCTGTCCCCAGCTTTTAAGAATAATGGTCCTGTTCACCGCATTTCAGGGATATAACGTTTCGAACAAGGCATATGAATCTATTGCCACGACTCAACGTCATCTACTAGTGATCCCAGCTCACCGCTTTAAAGAACAATGATCCTGTTCACCGCTTTTAAGAGCATCTCATAGATCATCCAGTCTATCTTGAGACTTCTTGGTCCAGCTCACTGCTTTTAAGAACCATGTATCCGGTTCACCGCTTTTAAGAGCATATCATGACCAATCGTCCATCCACGTACCATTCCCAGAACTTACCAAACCTACTTACGTTACATTCTACATTGACACATGACAACTCCCAATGTGGCCTGACTACTCGGATTAAAAGAAATCGGATATCAAACTCATATCAAAATCAACACGTCACCCACGTCTTCATATTCCTTTTTATTTATTCATTATCCATAAATCTTTGGTGTCACATTACTCCTATCTAACCCATAGTCGCATAATGGAATTCCGAATTAGAAATCGAACAACTAAACCTCTTATATAATAAATAGGCAAAGGAAACCATGTTCTGATCATGCCAATCGATTGCTACAGAGGTTCAATCGATTGGGACAAAAAGTTATACCAATCGATTGAGAAACATGGCAATCGATTGGAATGTCAATCGATTAGAATCCTATTCAATCGATTGGGATGTCAATCGATTGGAATCCTATCCAATCGATTGGGATACGACTGATGTCAATCGATTGAGATTATGCCAATCGATTGGTACTACGTCTTCTCCAGCAGATTGTAAAAACAACATAATTAAACGTAGAAGTCATACTTTTATCACATCTAAAGGTCATAACAACTTGTACATACATCAAATAAAGTGACCAAGTGAGTTAGGACTCACCTAGGGTGCGTTTGGGTGTGTAAGTCTTGAATACTCAAGCTTTTCCTCTCTCTCTTCCTTCTCTTTCTCTGTCCAGCCTTCTCTCTCTCTGTCTCTTCCTTTCTTCTTCTTTCTGATTCTCCTTCTTCTTCTCCTCTTCTTCAAGTTGCCAAGGTCAGTGTGTATGTGTATAGATATAGAAATATAGATAGATATATGTATGTATATGTCTCAAGAGGTATGTCTCTCTCTCTCTCTCTCTCAAGGCTACCAAAATGACCCAAGGCCATAAATGAACGAGTATATATAGGGGTTAAGAGTGCCACACGTTTAAAGCTCAAGAAAAGAAGAAAATATATCTCAGCTTATGTCAATCGATTGGGACACAAGTCAATCGATTGGGAACAGATATTTGTAGTCAATCGATTGGAATAATGTCAATCGATTGGGATGAATGGCAATTGATTGGGATATTGACACGTAATCACCTTTAGTCAGTTGAATGTCAATCGATTGGGAACATGTCAATCGATTGGTATCTGAAAAGTGTCAATCGATTGGGAACTAAAGGCAATCGATTGGTATCCAAATTACACCAAATGAAAGTTTAAGGTTATACAAGTATAGAAATGAAATACCAGGTCTTATTAATATACCAAAATACAGGGTATTACATAGTGAACTGTTAGTAACTTCTTCAGTATTCAAGTCGTGTGAGATCAAGATAGGCGATAAGGTCTTGAGAGTTGATTTGATTCCATTGGTAGTGAATTACTTTGATGTTATCTTGGGCATGGATTGGTTATCGGTCAATCAAGCTAAGATCGATTGTGAGCAGAAACGAGTTAGTTTCTATCCGTCAAGTCAAGATGAGCTTACTTTTTAGGGAAGGGTGTGACCGTACCACCGTACTTGATATCAATAATTCAAGAAAGTAAGATGTTGAAGAGAGGTTGTTCATGTTTCTTATGTTCGATTATTGACATGAGAATTCTTGGACCAATAGTAGAAGACATCCCAGTAGTTCGAGAATTTTCAGACGTTTTCCCAGATGAGTTACCCGATGTATTGATTGAAAGGGAGCTTGAGTTCACGATAGAAGTAATACCAGGGTCACAACCAGTATCTAAAGCACCGTACCGAATGGCACCGATAGAATTAAAAGAATTGAAAATTCAGTTAGAAGAACTGTTGGAGGAGGGTTTTATCCGACCAATTATTTCGCTATGAGGAGCTCCAGTCTTGTTTGTGAAGAAGAAGGATGGAACAATGCGTATGTGCATCGACTGTCGAGAGTTGAATAAGTTAACCATTAAACATAAGTATATGTTGCCACGAATAGATGACTTGTTTGACCAGCTACAAGGGACTCAGATATTTTCAAAGATTGACTTGAGATCCAGTTATCACTAGTTGAAAGTCAAGAAGGAAGATGTTGAGAAGACAGCTTTCAGAACTAGATATGGTCACTTTGAATTTTTGGTTATGCCATTTGGAGTGACTAACGCACCAGCCGCTTTCATGGACTTGATGAATTGTGTTTTTAAAGCCTATTTAGACGAGTTTGTTATCGTATTTATAGATGACATTCTAATCTATTCCAAGAGTGTTGAAGATCACGAGTATCATTTGCGAGTAGTCTTACAACGATTATGTGAGAAGAGATTGTTCAAAAAATTGAAGAAGTGTGAGTTTTGGTTGACAGAGATTACTTTTCTTGGACACATAGTATCAGCGAAAGGAATTTCAATAGATCCTCAGAAGATAGAAGCAGTTACCAATTGGGTGAGGCCTATGAATGTGACAGACATCCGAAGTTTCCTAGGATTAGCTGGTTATTCTCGGAGGTTTGTAAAAGATTTTTCACGTATTGCAATGCCGATGACACAGTTGATGAGGAAAGATGTTGCTTTTGTATGGAGTCCGGAATGTGAAAAAAGTTTTCAAGAGTTGAAGGGTCGACTAGTGAAGGCACTAATCTTAGTTGTTCCAACGGAGACGGAAGGGTTTATCATTTACAGTGATGCTTCATATAGTGGTTTAGGTTGCGTTCTTATGCAAGGTGACAAGGTCATTGCATATGCGTCGAGACAACTTAGACCGTACGAGAAGATTTATCCAACACAGGATCTAGAATTGGCCGCCGTGATTTTTGCATTGAAGATTTGGCATCATTATCTATACGAGGAGAAATGTGAGATCTATACAGACCATAAGAGTTTGAAATACTTGTTCACACAACGAGATTTGAACATAAGGCAAATGAGATGGCTTGAATTGATGAAGGACTATGATTTTTCGATTCAATATCATTTGAGTAAGGCGAATGTCGTCGTCGATGCTCTTAGTCGTAAGGCACCAACCAACACTGCATTAGATTTGACCTCTTAGAAATAATTGATTCAAGATATGAAGAATTTAGAGCTCGAAGTGATTCTGAGGATTAAAAGTGGCTTGATGTTGACGATTATGGCACAATCACTATTGATTCACGAGATCACGAAGAAACAACTTCAAGATGTGGCTTTGAAGAAAATTTGTGATGAGATTCCGAGGGCAAGCAACCGGGTTTTACTTTTGAGAATGGTGTCTTGAGAATGAGGGGTAGAGTTTGTGTACCTAATGAGAAAGAGGTGAAACGGAATATCCTAGAGGAAGCACATAATACAAAGTATACCATTCATCCGGAAAGCACCAAGATGTATAGAGACTTGGGTTATGTTTATTGGTGGCCGGAAATGAAGAGAGAAATAACATGCTATGTTTCACGTTGTACGAGTTGTCAGCAAGTAAAGGCCGAACGCCAATTACCTTTGGGATTGTTACAGCCGTTACCTATAGCCGAATGGAAATGGGAACACATTATAATGGACTTTGTTAGTGGGTTTTTGTCACGCCCCGAAAGCCGAAGCGTGAGGAAAGAGAAAAGATAGAGAAATAGAGAAAATAAAATTAAAATCTTTATGCGAAATGCGGAAGCGACTTTGGAAACCCACGGGGATTCCTACAAGGATGACTCACTAATACATAAATCCAATATGGACTTGCATGTTAATGATCCCAACAAAGATAGAAGTACTAGAAAATTTAATCAAGAAACTATCCGGACAAGCACTAGTTTCAAGAAGAGAAGGAAAAAATACAGTAACTTTGAAAAAGGGCATTTTTGATAGTTGCTAAATTTTAAAACACCTGTAAGTGGTTATATCTTTAGAAATTTCACATTCTGTCCACGATAGTCCATGTAAAATTTAATTCTGCACAACTTTCATCTAATGACATTTTGTCCAATTCCTCACCGTTTGGGCAGAAAACTGAAATAACAGTAGCAGTTTTTCCCTTTTTGACAGCAACTTGACAGCATTTTGAAACATTACTAACTATGCCAAATTTTCAAGTTTAAACAATGGTACAAGACTAAACGAGTCCTAAACAACATATAACACGTGTCTAGACCAAATGGAACTTCATGTACTCAAAATTTAATAAAAACGAGAAATGAAAGAGATGAAGAGAGGAAGAATGGGAGAGGGAGAGATTAGGGGAGAGAGATCTTAGAACATTTTCTTTAAAAAAAAACCAAATGGACAAATCCGGCAAGGATTTCATACAAATATAATGAGTCCGGTAGGGACAAAACCAAACCTAAACGAATCCGGCAAGGATTCCATACGATTACAATGAGTCCGACAAGGACAAAACCAATCATAAACGAATCCGGCAAGGATTCAAATCAACACATATACATAAAACTTTAAAAGAGATTCTACGGTCCCGAAAACTTAATTTACATAACATAATTAAGTTTAACAAGTAGAAAGACAAGGACTAACATTTGTCCATCGATTACAACAAGGCTTCCCAAAATGACAAAATATGGAAGTCCAAGCATTAGAAGTTTTGTAATAAAAATAATACAACCATTCTCTTTAAGAGTACTAGACTATTACAAACTTCCCCAACTAGTTAAAATTTACAAAAGAACTATCCATATACATAGTTGAGCACGGGTTTTCAAAATAGAACAAAAGATGTCAAGACCCACGCGTCGGGTCACATGTGCCCTTTACCCTTATCAAGCTCACCTGAAAAATGTTTTGTCGTTTTTATGAGAACGACGGCTCGTAGAATACATTGTAACAATTCTATATGCTATCCATGACTAAAATGAAATGAGATGCAATGGGTCGCCACCACGGCTACAATGAAATGATTAAAGCCGCAAGGCTATGCGTGATATGTGCACACCTCTCTCATTACCGGACCATGAGCCACCCACGCATGGAGTGTAGCATACCAACTTCCGGGAGCCAACCGAATATAGCTGGAGTTTGAATGTTTCTAAGGGTCATTCTCCCTGTCTCACATCACAACCCACGTCCGGATTTCTTAAATAAAATTCCCTCGCATGGGGTTTTTCTCTTTTCAAAACAAAACATTTATGTCGTGTTCATGTAATGCTTGCCGATTTGGCCTCAATGCATATGATGTTGATAATGATTTTAAGAATGATCCACCACAATATGTTAAGCCATAATTCTAGTCTATTAGACATGATATCAAGAACTTCAAAGAATGTAATTAAATTTCATAATTTAACATTCCTAACGAAAATTTCTAAACTAACGTCCTAGCATGTGTTTACACATAAAGGGAGCATCCTAAACATATCTAACACCACATAATCAAGTTTGGTAAAATCCATACATGTAATTTACAATTTGGCATATATTTCTAAATTTACAACTTTGGGGAAACACTAATGCATGGGTCCAATTTATTATCCTAATATTCCTCTAATTACATTTAGCACCCCAAAATCACAACTAAAGCTTATAAATCACATTTAGGTGTAATAATTTCAACATTTCAACTTTGGGGAATTCTAATGCATGTGTCTAAATTACTATTCTAATATTTCTCTAATTATATTTAGCACCCCAAAAATAATTCCAACATTACAACTTTGGGAGAAACTTAGTGCATGTATCCAATTTGTTCTCCTATCATCATCCTAATTACATTTAGCACCCCAAATTTACAACTAACACAATCAATGCATGTAATTCATATTTATACAAATTAATCCTAACATTACAACTTAGGGGAAAATCCTATTACATATGTCTAAGTTCTCTCCTAGTCTAAAAGTAAACTCAAGACATCTTAGACATGTATAATATATAAAATTGCACAATGTAAAACTACCTCAATGTAGGTTTTCCAAAATAAATGGAAAGTCACCCAAAATTTGAGAAAGAAAATAAAGGACTCCAAATGGCTTCAAGAATATGGAAAGAGAGGTCCTAGGAGACCCAAGAATCCACTGCATGCACTAATTCTTCAATAAGACTCCATGGATGAAGGTGAGAAGTTTGGGAGCTCTATGAAATTTGGGAAAACTAAGGTAGAGGTTACCAAAACGAATTTCGTTGGTACCATTAGAAAGCTTATGGAATTCTAAGAATGTTTTGTGAAATGGAAAATCTCACGAAAATGACTTATTAATGGCCTATTGGAGCTTGAAAGTGAAGAGCTATGGAGGTTTTTGGTGTACCCATTTTGATATAGATGAAGAAGAAGAAGAGGAGAGAGAGAAAGGAAGAAAAGAAAAAAAAAATGAAATTGAATGAGAGAGAGATGGTTTGGCCGGCCATTTAAGTTGGGGTGGGCCCCACTTGTGTTTTGTTTTGTCTTGCATTTTAAATGCAAGTAGATAAATGTAGTACATGTGTGTATATGTGTGGTCTACTCCTACACACCTAATTTAAAATATGTACCCACTTTAACCATAGTAAAAAAAAATATTGTAATAAAATAAAATAAAACCAAATAAGAAAAGAAAAATAAATAAATGAATAAATAATTAAATATAGTGACACAAGTTCATATAAATTCAAATACTGCCCCAAAATAATTAACAGGCTCACACTTAATCATTTAATTGGGGTTTTACCCTTAATTAAAATTTCAACTTATGACAGTTTTCGATGTCTAAGAGATCAAATACTATTATCTGGGTGATCGTTGATCGTTTGACGAAATCGTTGCACTTTCTACCACTTCGAACAACTAAGCCGATGACGTTAGCTAAGTTGTATATCCGCGAGATTGTGAGACTACATGGTATTCCAGTTTCTATTATTTCAGATAGAGATAGTAGTTTTACATCGAAGTTTTGGAGAGCCTTGCAAGAAACAATGGGTACCAAATTGCATTTCAGTACCACTTTTCATCCTCAGACCGATGGTCAATCGAAAAGAGTAATCCAGATTTTGGAGACATACTTCGGTTATGTGTACTTGATTTTTAGGGCGATTGGGAAGACCATTTTCCGTTGATTGAGTTTGCATATAACAATAGCTTTCAGTCAAGTATTGGCATGGCTCCCTACGAAGCTTTGTATGGTCGTGTATGTCACTCACCGATTAGTTGGACGGAAGTCGGAGAAAGAATGATAGAAGGATCAAAAATTGTACAAGAAACAACAAACAAGATAAAGGTGATTCGACAACGATTACTGACAGCTCAGAGTAGGTATAAGAGTTATGCCGAGAAGCGTAGATGACCGTTGGAATTTGACGTGGGAGATTTGGTTTACTTGAATGTGTCACCTTCAAAGGGGATCACTAGATTTGGAAGATACAGGAAACTTAATCCGAGGTACGTAGGACCTTTTGAGATCATTAGAAGAGTTGGACCTATAGCATATCGATTAAATTTTCCAAGTGAGTATGCTCAAATTCATAATGTATTCCATGTATCATTGCTACGGAAACAATTAGTAGAGGATAGAGATCAAGTGATGACTCTGACTCCGAATGAGATTCAGAGTGATTTGACGTATGTTTCGTATCCGGTAGAGATCTTGGATCGAAAGGATCAAGTCTTGCGAAATAAAGTGATATCAAAGGTAAAAGTGTTATGGTGTAGCCAAACGACGGAAGAGATGACATGGGAAATAGAAGATGAGATGCGTATATACTCAGTATCCACACCTTTTTGAGACATGAGGTATAAGTTTGGGAACAAACTCCTTTTAAGGGGGAGAGTATTATTACACTCGCATTTGTGTTATTGCATTTCATTACATTGTCATGCATGATAATGTGATGTGTTGTGTCTTATGACACATGTGAGAGTGAGTTTTGACTCACGAGTCGATTTGGGTGTCTGTGTTAGAGAACCCTCTGAGACGATGTCAATGAGTGTTTTGTGGTTGTGACGTCTCTCTGAGTATGAGACGGTCACTATGGAATACTTAAATATGTATCTGAAAATAAATGTTTACCTGTGTATTTTTTTTGGTTTAGAATTTATTTCTGTTGTTAGATTTAGTATCCTGGTGAGGAAGAATTAACACGCTATTAATTTGGTAGGCTAATTAGAAACTTCGGAAAAGTCATGTAGAAATTTGCATTTTAGCAACCAAACGGAACTTAGTCAGAAACTTTTATAATTTTGAGGTTTCACTTGTAAAGCTATGAATTAGCCGTGTAGAAAGTTTCAGAGACTGATTAGGAGTTTTGAAAACTCGTGGGGAGGTAAACATAAATTTTGAAAGTGTTGCCTATATATAGATAGAGATGATCTTGATATTTTTCATAAAACTTAACCTAAAACTCAAAGGAGACCAAAAAGGGAGATTTGATTGCTTAGAGCCTCTCGACGCCAAACGACGACCGTTTGTCCGCTGGTTTTTTTACCAAATTTCATATTCGAACTCCTCGAGGTAAGGCCGTCGTTTTGATACCTATTAGGCGATGTTTGGCTAAGTTTTCCGAAAAGGTTTTTTCTAGAATTTTTCATAAAAGTTGATATTTGGACTTTTGATCTATAGGAATTGTACTAGGCGAACTTCTACACGTTCTTTGTGCTTGGGTTTTCTTTGGATTGAATTATAGGAGCGTTATTCAGAGGTGAGTGATTCAACTATGTTTTGGAATGATTTCTCTACATGTATTCATGTTTTGTGTAAACAACATGTCTTAATTCATAGGGATATATTGTGTAGTTCGTATTGGGCAATTATATTGATAAGTAGGCCCAATAGCATGGTGACATGTTTTGTTTACCGCGAGTATGGTGATATGTATTTGAGCATGTTGAGTTGATTATTTGGCTCAAAGGATCACGTGGTTACTGAGCCATTTTGTGGAGCCGATATAAGCATTAAGGTCACACGATTGAAGAAAAGAATCGTGGGTTTTACCCTTTCGCGTGGACTTATTGGCGAGGAGTCGCGGATTGGGAGTATGGGACGTACACGTGAGGCTCCGGAGAATAGTATGAAATGTAGAGATGTTTATGCGACCATGTTTATCATTCATGTGCATTTGTTATTTTATTCACTAAGCGTTAGCTTAAACAAATCGAAACGTGTGTGGTTATTCAAATAACCATTGCAGGTGTGAATGCTGGCAAGGAATCGCAGAAGTGAGCACGTGGGTTTGGGAGTTCTGGTAGAGGGTGACTTATCATGCCTATCTCGTAGTTTTGATTTGCAACGTTGTAATAAGGATTTATGACCTTTAGTTATGTTTAACTTAGTATCGTAGATTGAATTCGCAATGTTGTAATAGACAGTAGCATTTTGTAATTATGTTTTAGTAATGTTATAGTACAGTTAGGATCACTTTGGCATGAGTGTGGTGTGTGTGTTTGATCCCGGGAGATTTTCAAAAAGCTTTAAAACTTGGAAATTTTGCAGAATGTGCTGCTGCCATAAATTAGTCGACTGGTTTGTGGAACAGTCGACTGGACCCTTTTTTTCAGCAACTCACTGTATCTTTTTATAGAGGATCAGTCAACTGGGTCCCCGACATAGTCGACTGGGTCATGTTTTCAAATCAGATTTTTTTTTTGTCTAAGATGGACTTCAGTCGACCAGACCGTACCAGTCGACTAAAAATTTAATGCCCCAGTCGACTGGACATTGAAAATAGTCGACTGGATTATGTTTTAAATTCAAACTTTCAGCTAGACCAGTATTAGTCGACTGGACCTAAGGTGCAGTCGACTGGACTGCTACTTTTCAAAATATTTTGTTTTGTTTCATTGCGTGTGTTCTTCAAACTAATTTTTGGGAACGTTAATGAATTGGTTTAGCCTCAGTAGCGTGCCACGGGCTCCGGTTCTAGTATTGTGGGACCGGGTTGTGACAGAATGTTTATGAGTTATTGGGAAAATGTGTATTTTGGAAGTAAATTCACGATCCTAGAGATAAATTTGTGAGGTTTGATTGTGGTGTCATATTTAGATATCATGTGTTAATGTTGGAAAAACTTAGAAATGTGTTTGAGGTGTTTTCTTAAGGTCCTATGAAGTTTGGTTAAGGTTGGAGTGGTTTTGAACTTGTAAATATGCAATTTTTAGGAGCAAGTTGTTTTTAGTAGCAGCAAATTATATTCTGCAGAAAGTTGGATTGAACAAACTATATTCTGCAGAAAGTTGGATTGATCCAACTATGGGCAGAATTGATTCTGGAGGAAGTTGGATCAAGGACAAAGAAAGTTGGATTGATCCAACTCTAGGCATAATTAATTCTGAAGGAAGTTGGATCAAGTACAAGGAAAGTTGAATTGATCCAACTCTTGGCAGAATGTTCTTGTACTTGAGTATAATCAAATTCAAGATAAAAATGAACATAACTTGGTCTAGGAAATTCGTATTCATGTGCCATTTTTTAATGTTGGGTTCCTTATTTCAAAATCTACTTTTTTAAGACAAAAATTGGACAAATTTTTTTTAAAAAAAGACCATTTTGCCCTTGGGGTTAGTTACATGTAAATGAGTTTTATTAAAAGTTTAAGCTTGCTTTTATGTTATATCCATTGAGGACGTGCCTTGGTGGCATTGTTACACGTGTTCTAATCAGCCCGAGGCCGGTTGGGGTATGACACTAGCCCTCCTTACTGGGAACTTTTCCAACTGTGTCCTGCTCTGAACACTTTTCACGGGTGAATTCAAAGCCTCCCCTTAATCCATTTTATACACTAATTATATAAACTAGTATGGAACCCACGCAATGCGCGGGTACATTGTTTTTTATCATATTCTTTGTAACTCTTCAAATCTTGCACATTTTTTTTCTTTTCAAAATAAGCATAAATCGTATGTATGCCAAATATTTAAGCCATATAGAATTTAAATCGCTCACAGTTCATCAATCCTCTAAACTATTTGTTAATAATGTAGTTTTGAACCTATATTTAGTGCTTCAACCACGAAAAGGATAATGCGGAAATTAATTTTTGCGCATTTTAGCAGATTCCAAATCTTGAAGATTTTTAGGCTGGAAGAAACATGAGGGATAGTGTGCCAATGAAGGGTAAGATTGTCATTTAATTATGGGATCTTGTGTATTCTATCCCTTTTTGCAAGTATAAGCTTTTACTTTGCCTGTAAATCAAGAGTTGGACCTGGAAAGATTGAGCAGTCCCTTCCGTTCTCGAACGTACAATCACAATCATGGGTAAGCATAGTACATATATAGGTATTGCAATGACAAATAAGAAAATATTGCAATACATGTATGCAATTTTGGTTGTATGATGAAATGAATTTTTACGTTCCAATCGAAATAATGTCATTAGTTATAACTTGATGCCAATAAGTAGAAATTTATTAAAATGCTACTTGGTAGTAACAATGTGTCATTTTGTAGTAACTCTTTAAGGTGCCATTTGGTAATAAAAATTAATCATATTGTATATATAGTAACTGTACCAATGAAATGTATAACTGTTGGTATATATAAGTATGATATAACCAATCAAAAGTCCCTTCCAAATGACGAAATATGTAGGCACAAACTCTTGATATATAGTATCACCTGAATAGTGATCGATCTTATTCAGAATGCATAGAGTATCTTATAACAAAATTTAACACCACTAATGTCAAACTTCACCATAATTTCTTTTCTATCACCATTTCTATATGCTTTTTTAGAATGTCGAAATTCACACCACCTTCTAAATTAGTACAATTTTTTTAAACAAAACTATTCAAGATCACCATCTTCTCAACAAAAATGATACATAAGAGTGCAAACGTTATTGCATTCAGGGATACCCAAGCATGTCCTTACAGAATTTGTCTCCGTCTAAATATTTTCCAACAATGCTATATGTGGTTTCCAAATTTGGCTTGACACATTGGAAGTCAGACGAATCTAAAACAACTTCCAAATCCAAAATGTTTTGGGCTTAACATATTATTCCCAATATTAATCAATAGAATCATGGTTTTTAAATGCATGCATACACCCATCCCTATTCCTTGCAAGCAATTGTCATAGAAATGTAGTTTCTAACTTTGTCTCATTGGGATACTGCCCTATTCCATTGCACATAAGCTATGTTTTCTTAGTCTTTGTTTATTCACCACGTAATTTACCCATTTCAGTGGTAATTGTCTTGCATTCCTCGACTATTCAAATTCATAATATCATTATATACTGGTCATAGTTGTGATCATTACATGCTTATCCTTAAACCTTTTGTGCATGGAGAAGAGACTTGATAAGACCACCACCTCATGGAAGAATATGTTGTACACCAATATTTGTGTCCCGTATTGGAATTAATAAAGAGTATCAATATCAAATAACCATATCATCCAGGAACTTTTTTTAGGTGAACTCGCTAGGTGTAAGTATATATACTACTTGATAAACAACTAAAAGCACACCAATCAAATGCAAACACAGAAACACTTAAACTAGAGCTATGAAATGATACTAAACAAAATTACTTTGATCTATTTATACTTCAAGTTTTGTACAATTATTTAAACTGAAAACTGAAAATGAAATAAACAAAATCATAGAAGGAATTCAATACCAAATTAAATCACTTGCTTTCTAGTGAAGGAAATTCTCGAGGAACTCTTTCTAGAGAGAGAGAGAGAGAATCCATTATTTATTGGCAAAAAAGGAGAGAGCTTATGTGGGTCACAATGATTATGTGTGTATATATATAGGTTAGAAAGAAACTGAACAGTTGTCTACAAATATGTTACAAACTCTTTGTTGATCATCATAAGAAAGAGAAACGTTTCACTTGCTTCAACTTTTCAATGGGGGCAATAGAGGGCCTGCCACGTGTTGACCTCTCATACAGTTTTGCTTGAAATCTCAGCTTTTAAGTATAAGAATAGATTAATGCATATTAAAATGATAATTAACCCTTTTTCTGGGTACGGGTGTTATATATGTATTCAATTTTGTTTGAATCTGTCAAACTAATCTCTGATAATCTAGGTAACTGTTTTGGATATTAAACCCATGATTATAGGAGTACACACAACATTATCTTACCAATATATATACAATCAGTGTTAAATTTTACACAACTGCAATGATGTTGGGTAAATATTTAAATCAGTTTTAGGTAAATATGAGTGATGTCAGTGTAAATTTTTGCACTGAAAAGCGCATGTTCTTTGGAAATATCCATGTGGAGTTTGTCATGAATTCGGTTCATACCACAGTTATCGGGATCGTAAAATCCTAACTTACATATTGTGAGTTTTAAAACTACAATGGGTTTTACACTGTTATATGTAGTGTAAACTTTATTGGGTTGTTACACTGTTTATACTGTGAAATTTAACACTACAAAAAATGATTTAGAAATTTAAAACTGCACATGTGGATTACAATACTCTAATGAGTAATCAAACATAAGCTACGGATTACAATACATATGATCTGCCCATAAATCTAAAACAAATATTATATCAATTAACAAAAGTTAAGCATATCCAAGTATATTTTGGTTACACAAAAATCCCAAAAGACTGAAGTTACATTCAGTTCAATATAACCACCAAGTCTTTGTACATCAAAGAGCAAGCGAAACTAACCAATGTCAAAAGGCAAAAAAATCCAATACAATGAGTGAAAAAAATTGTCCTTATGCCAGAGGGCAAAAAATCCAATACAACATGAGTGTAAAATTCATTACTAACAAGGGTGAACTCACTAGCCCTTATTCCAGAAAAATGCATATTCAAAAATAGTTTCAATGCCCTTTTCGAATCCCCACACTGTGCGTAGGCAGTGATCATTGCAGACCAAGTAATAGAATTCTTTTCACCCAATAATTCAAACATGTAGAATACATCATGTAGTCTTTCGCATCTTGCATACATGGCAACAATGACGTTTCCAACAGAGAGAATTGACAACAAGCCATTTTTAATCGCGAGGCAATGGATTTGCTCATCATTTTTTACCAACTCGGGCAATGTGAAGGTGCTAAGAACACTAGAAAAGAAAACTCATTTACACCCTCCTCTATACAATGCATCATTGATTTAAAAAGGTCTATAGCTTCATCACCAAGCCTCTGTATCGCATACCCAGAAATCATTGTAGCCCAAGAACAAAATTTCTCTCAGGCATTCTATTAAACATCTTGTGGGCATCAAACACAAGACCTGTTTTACAATGCATGTTCAACATAGAGCTACCCACAAAAATGTCAGAATAACCCACCATTTTGATGGCCAGAGAATGAGCTTGCTTTCCACAAATGGAGTCTAACAAATTCGATACAGCGGTGAAAACGCTAGTGAAAGTGTGAGAATTCGGGAATGTGTTCTCTACCCTTATTCGCTGAAACAGCTCCAATACCAACAAAGAAGAAGGTCTTGAACCCAGTTGAGAGTAGCCATTGATGAGAGAGTTCCATGAAACTACGTCTTTGTTCTCGATTTCTTCAAAAACGAGATTAGCTTCGAACAAGTGCTCGCACTTAGCGTACAAGTTGACGAGCCTGTTGATGATGAGGGCGTGTAAAGGTCTGGCTTTGTGAAGTTTTTTGTGTTGGGTGTATGAAGAAGCAGCGTAAAGAAGGAGCTAGAGTGGATTTCTTCAATTTTTTCTCGTCGGCGTCGAAGTAAAGTGGGTTTTTTCGGAATGAAAAATCTCGTCATTTTCTCTAGATAATAGTATAATTAATTTGAGTTTTTTAAAATTTGAAAACCCCTAAATATAACACCCGTGTCTGGATTTATCGTTCTTCGTTATATTGTCATGCATAATAATGTGATGTGTTGTGCATTTGTGGCACATGTGTGAGTGAGTGTGACTCACGAGTCGATTTGGGTTTCTATGTAAGAGAAACCATTGAGATTGTGTTGAATGAGTGTTTTGATGTTGTGACGTCTCTTCGAGATTGAGACGGTCATTGTGGAATACCTTAAATGTTTATCTGAAAATAAATGTTTACCTGTATATTTTACTATCTGTATTATTATCTGGTTTAGATTATATTTCTGCTGTTAATTTTAGTATCCTGGTGATGACGAATTAACATGCTACATAATTGGTAGGCTAATTAGTAATTTTGTAAAATCATGTGAAATCGCGTTTTAGCAACCAAATGGAACTTAGACGAAAACTTTTATAAATTTTAGTTTTCACCTGCGAAGCCATGAATTAGGCGTGTAAGAAGTTTCAGAGAATAATTGGGAGTTTTGAGAACTCGCGGGAGAGGTAAACACGATTTTCGAGAGTCGTGCCTATATATAGAAAGTTGTAAGATATTTTTCATTTATAAGTTTCTTAACCTAAAATTAAGAGGAGGCCAAAAAGGGGGATTTGGAGCTTTGATCTTCACGACGACTGTTCGTCCGTTTGTTTTCTCCTAAATTTCATAATCGAACTCTTAGAGGTAAGAGCTTCATTTTGATACCCACTAGAACTCGTTTGGATAAGTTTTTCGAAAACTTATTTTCTAGAATATTCATAAAAAGTTGATAAACGGACTTTGATCGATAGGAATTGTACTAGACGGACTTCTGCACAATCTTTGTGCTCGGGTTTTCTTTGGAACGAATTTGTAGAGCATTATTCGGATGTGAGTGATTCAATTATGTGTTTTGGAATGATTTCTTGACATATATGCATGTTTTGTATGAAAAGCATGGATTAGTTCATATATATATTGTTTAGTTCATATTGGGCAATTATATTGGTAAGTAGGCTCAATTACACGGTAAAATATTTTAATTATGTCGAGAGCACGGTAAAATGTATTTGAGCATGTTGATTTTCTATTTGGGTCAAACGAGCACATGGTACCAAGCCATCTTGTGGAGCCATTATAGGCATAAAGTCGCACGTTTGAAGAAAAGAAACGTGAGTCTTATCTTTTCGCATGGACTTATTGGTGAGGAGTCGCAGATTAGGAATGTGGAACGTACACGTGAGACTCCGGAGACTAGTATGAATTGTAGAGATGTGAATGCGAGCATGTTTATCATTCATGTGCATTGTTGTTTTATTCACTAAACGTTAGTTTAAACAAATCGAATAGATGTGGACACACGGAATTCCACCTCTTGTTTGTTTGAAATTGTTTTGAAAAGGAAAAGAAAAGGTCTGTTGAAAACAGATACAGAGTCGCCACTTGGTCTTTAAGGAACCAAGAAATCTAATTTGACTCACCCAAATGGATAAAGGGCATCGGCCCTTCATAACCAAAGAACTTGGTTTGGGGTTTTGGTACGAGAGTGGAAGGAGCCTTCGTCACGACTAAAACACCCTCAACTCGCCCCATCTCTTGACAGGCCTCAATTAGCATCCAAATAATCATCTTTTACTATGTTTGGTTTGACAATTAATACTATGATAGGTATATTACATCACATAAGAATCTTGAAATGGATGATCAAAAGATAAGATATCATTCATAAGATCTAAGCCAAATATCACATGATGCAAAAGTGAAAGATCACACAAATAAACCTAGGAAAAATCGTCTAATCACATATCAAGTAATTAAGTTTCCCTAATCTAAATGGGACATGAATTGTTCTTGAAACAAATAAATCACAAAGGATCAAAGTATGCTTAGCAAGCTAGAATGATGCATGCTAATCTTTGAGAAAAGAAGACCTCTCAATCCCCGGGATGGATGAGAAAGGACGATTAGATCGAGGGGAAATATGAACATATGATCAAGTTCATTCCTTATAATCTTCTTAGATTGGGAGTCACAAAAGCACCAAATCTTTGCATGGATGCAATGTATGTATCTAGAATGTGCCAAGGTTGTAGTGTGTTTTGTGTTCATGGATTCCTAGAATGACTTAGAAGTCTAGAATGTGTATGAATAAATGAATGAAATCATCATGGGATATATAAAAATGTAGTATGAACTACTTCCTAAGACATGAGCTAACTTGGAGTGCATGTAAGCATCAAATCAAATGATGGAAGTAAAAGTATGCTTGCTGTGAATAGTGGACAGAATAGTAACATGATCTTTTGGAAATTGAAAAGAGGGGTTATGAATGTTTTCAATGCATGATGTTTTATGGCGATCTTCCTTATTGTGTCTAGAACACAACCCAAAAAGCAAATCTTTAATAACTATTACAGATTGAGAGAAATCATATGAACAAGAGAGGTTACTCAGAAACAGAGTTTGTACTGTCGACTGAAATGTCAAAAAATCTTAGAAAATGAAACCAAATGATCTAGTGGCCCATATTATACTTAAAGTTCCCTAAGACACTGAAGTTTAAGGGGAAAATAGTTTGGTACCACTCCTTTTGGAAAAGTTTTCTGTAAAACTAGTTGAAAGTTGACCAAGTTGCTGTGACAGTAAAGGCAGAATATCTTGAGAGAATGTTTGGACCAAAATGGAATCCATCCATGTATTTCCAAGTCAAACCAAAAATCATGAGTGTTCTCTAATGAGTTAGGAAGACTTTCCAAGTGGTCTTGCATCCATACATTGAGTATTGAGTTCTAGAGAAATCTTTGAGCTCAGATCATTCACTATTTTGACTCACTGTTTTAAATATTTTGGGAAAAACTTGAGTTTTCTTTCTTGAGATCAAAATGAGAGGGTTTGAGAGGGGTTTTGAAATAAAGGGTTTGAAAGTATATTTTCAATATCAAATATAGATTATGACCTCTTAAAATATCAACATCAAACTCATCATCAAGAAACCCAATATTATTGCAGAGCTTCATTTCTATTTTGAACACAACTTCAAGGATACCTTGGAGGTATTGAAGTTATAATCATCATCTATTAAACATGTTTTTGAGGTCAAGAGCTACTATCCATAAGGATTCACTCACCTCAAACTTCATGTCATCATTTAGATGATGAAGAACAAGTGAGTAAATAAAGAAAAATAAAAAGAAATGAGGTAAGAAGAGATGAACATATATATAAACAAGCAAGTAAATAACAATCAATAGATGATAATCAATGTGATATTGGACTTGTAGCTTGGTGCTTCACTCATAGATATTGACATTTGGACATGGAAGTAGCTTTCTAACTCAAGAATGCTCGAGAATGGTGATTGATGGTATTTGGAATGTGAAGTATAAGAGAGGTAATGGAAGAAAACAAGATTAAGACTCACTTTCTTATAGAAAAATCAATGGGAGATGCTCCATTTCCTTCTTCTAAACCTATCTCTATCTCTCTTTCTCTCTACCACTTCTATGGACTTTGCACTTGGCCCCCCCAAATGAAGAGCAATAGGGGGTTTATATAGGCCAATTTGGGAAAGTTTTGGGAATTAGAAAGTGCTCTCATTGGTCCCAAACATTTGTGAACATAAAACTACTTTGTTTTGATTTTTAATTAATCAAATTGGACCCCCAAATAAATTACAAAAATGGACTCTGCGAGGTTTGAGTGCCTCCGCGGCACTGGCCATGTGCCGCCGCGGCACTGTTCCTCAGATGCCCAAAAAATTGTATTTAGGCCCCCAGAGGTTCCGGTATTCGCGAAAAGGCCCTAATTTCTCCGAAATTCACAGAAAATGCGTACGGACTCCAAACTGAGCTTGTGATATACCGTTGGAAAGGTATTGGAGTCTACTTTCTATATAAAATGTTTTAAAGTTAGGTCACTTTGAAAATTTTTATGGTATTCGCGATAAAAACCCATTTTGCTCGCATTTTTCACCTTCGAAAATTCATAATAAATCTGTTTTAAATCCAGAAATTATGTGCGATATACCGTTGGAAAGCTATTGACCTCTAGTATCCATGAAAAATGTTTGAAAATTGTTACGGTGCTCCAGTTTTGAAGTCAACTTTTAGGTCAAATCGATCAAACCTGGGATCTTCAGAAAGTACTTTTCACATGATCCAGAATGATCTTGGAATTTTTAGGCGAATTCGGATGATTTCGGTCAAACTCTGGTCAAACTGGTCAAACTTAGATCAAATCGATCAACGGGGACTTTCCGGGAACTTTCGGGACTTCCGGGGGTCTCTGGGAGCTAATGATTTCATCTGATTTTACTTAAAATCTTATTTTCTTACTTTTCTTATGACATAGCATGTTTCCAGAACTTTTGGTCCAAATCTGGGAGTTTTTGGGCTTTCAGGGGCATTTTGGTCATTCTGAGCATTTTGAGAAATAGAACTAACTTCCAAGAGTCTTTTTCGATCATTGTGAACCACCAAGTTATGGGTCTCCTAAATATGATAGCCGAAAAAATGGGATGTCTACAATATATGTGGTTATTCAAATAATCATTTAAGGTGTTAATGCAGGTGAGGAGATGGAGAAGTGATCCCGGGGTATTGGGACTTTACCTAAAAAGCGACTCAGCAAGTTTATCTCGTAGTTTTGACACAGCAGTGTTGTAATGAGGATTTTAGTACTTTTAAACTATATTTAACTTGGGATCTTAAAACGGATTGTAATGTTGTAATAGACAGTAATCTGTTGTAATTATGTTTCAGTAATGTTATATTCTAGTTAGGATCACTTTGGAATGAGTTTGGAGTGTGTGTTTGATCCCTGGTAGAATTCAGGAAAGCTTTTAACTTGGAAAATTCTACAACAAGGGGTGCTGCGAGAAAACAGTCGACTGGACCGAGAGCAGAGTCGGCTGGACCCCTGTTTTAGTAAAACATCCACTTGGTTTTCAAAGGGCATAAGTCGACTGGATGATGAAAACCAGTCGACTGAAATCTTTCAAAACACACATTGCCGGGTTGAGTTCAGTTGACCGGATGAGCCCAGTCGACTAAACATTTGAGGCATCAGTCGATCGGACCTCAGAGAGAGTCAGTCGACTGGAGTGGGCTGCTGGGGATTTCTTGTTCTCTGCAAACTCTGAGTCATTTGACTGAGACCCAGACCCAGTCGACTGGACTGTTGGTTTTAAAAATGAATTGTTTCTTTTCCACTGCATGTTCTTAAATCTAATTCTTTTGGAAATGTTAATGAATTTGAGTAGCCTCGGTGGCGTGCTACGGGCTTCGATTCCGCTATTGTGGGACCGGACTGTGACACTAAATTTTTGACGTGATGTTGGGGGAGAGTGAAGGCGTGGGAGTAATGTTTGGGGGGCAAGATTTTAGCAAAGACATTTGTGTATTATATATATTTGTGGACCTAACACAAAAAACTTCTTTTTGTTGAACCAAATGTAAAAAAGGTACACTAAAATGGATTTAATGCTGCTTAACCCTTAAATAAATTAGGAGGTATTTGTGACATAACTAAAGAAAGAGAAAAAAATAATTAGGACTAAAGTGACCTTGACCGATCTTGAACGTCCTTGTTTACGTTGTACGAATATGAAGGGTGGAAATCCATTGCATGCATTATGTTGTATGTATTATGTTTCGAGTACTGTTTAATAGGGTACGAACAATTTCAATGTATACTTGTTATTTGTGCGATACGAGTTTTTAGATAAGTAATCTATAGTATATATACACTCGTAAATAAATATTTACTTAAGTAAGTATAATTTGTTTGGCATCGAGCTAGGTCTTGGACTATTCAATTACATATATTGAGTGTTTGACTCCCACCCCATTGTAATTATACAAAAAAAAATAATAATAAATAAATAAATAAATAAATAAATAATCACTGTACACACATATTAATTTGAATCTGAACTAATTCGATCATGCAAATTGCATTTGTTACTTCAATTTAGATAATTACTTACTAGCATTGAATTTTATTTGTCCCCAAACACACAATTAATCAATTTTTTTTATTATCTATTTTAAATTGTGAAAGAGAAGAAAACGTGATTTTTCTTAGATTTAATCCATTTCTTTACCTTTTTAGAGGGTTGACTAAAGAACATAGAACCCATTTTTTCGAAGTGATGGACGTTAGACTAATTTAGTTAACGGAGTTAACGGTGTTGTAACATTAAGGTAAAGGTTGGCATATTATTAACGGTCCGTTTGATTTATGGATTATTTTAAATGGATTCTGATTGTTAGGAATCATAATACTAGTATTCAATTTACTAGGAATCTAAATCCTTGCAAAGTGTTTGGTTCACGAGCAGAATCTTAGGTGGATTTAGAATCTAGTGTTTGGTTTGGTCAAAGAAAATGAAATAGGAATAATGTTAAATACATAAACTACCCATGAAGGTTATCCATGATAGGAATGATGTTAACTTATACCTTCCACAAATATAAGGGCTAACTTAGGTAGTATGAAATTAGAAAATCAAAACCTCAGTAATCTTTAAGAATACCACCTCCAAGTTAGGATTTAGAATCCACATATTTTTCACCTTCGGGTGGATTCTAAATCCAATGGGATCCACAATTCAATCAATAATCTATGAACCAAACAATAATAAATTTAAAGATTACTAGTAATCTTAGGGCGGAATCAAAATCCACTCTAAGAATCCATGAACCAAACGGGCCGTACTGGGTAATGATAGGGTCTAAGATTCAATCTTGACAGTAATTTTGAAGAAAAGACTTTTGCTCACCCAAAAATTGGTTCACCAACACTCATTGAAGCATCCCATTGTCCAATGCAGTGGGACTCATGATTAAACATCATTAATCCTGGGTCCTACTGCATTGGCCAATGGGATGCTTGAGTGAGCATTGATGTTTGTTTAATCCTGAGTCCCACTGCACTAACCATTAGAATGCTTGAGTGAACATTAGTGAACCATTTTTTAGGTGAGCAAAACTGCTCTCAATTTTAAATTCAAAGACATATAAACAAGTTTGTTCAAGTTGTCTGCATCCTGATCCTTTAAATAAATAAATAGCAATGCTATATGCACAATGATTTGTTCAACGATTTGTACAAATATGCAGTACAAGGTTGAACTTTGTGCTGAAAAACTTGCACACACAAAAAGGAGTGTGCAAGCTTTTCTAAACAAAATTCAACTTTGTGCTACATGTTTGTACAAATCGTTCTGCGCCTAATGTTTTTCATAAATTAATATGCTTCAAAATCTTTCCAGTTATAACGACAAGTAGATTTCTCAATTGAAACGTTAGATAAAAATCGGAAAACATACACACAAAAATAAATAAATAAATAAAAAGGGTTGGCAGGTCCCCCAGTTATTATTATTAATTTTGGGACAAATTACACTGACCTCTCTTGAGGTATATGATAATTACAGGGACTTCTGTAACAACCCTAAAAATTTTAAGTGTGTAAATAATTATTTTTAGTTAGCAATATTATATGAGTGTGCCTATGTAAGACATGTGTTTGAAAAATTTAAGTGTTTGGTGGACATATCAATTAAATCATGAGTGAACGCGTTTAGTTTGAGAGTTATATTTAATTAATTTATATTTGTTAAAAAAAAAGTCAAGGGTTGATATGTATTTTTGTTATTTAGTGTTTACATGCCCGCGAATGTGTTAAATAATGTAATTAACATTAAAACTTAGTACCGGGGTCATGGGTACCCATTGAGCTACTCATTTTAACACTTTGTACTGCATTCTGGGCTCATATGAGTCTCTTTTGTGAGCCCATAAAAAGAAAAACGGAATTTATATATTTGTGTGTGTTTTATTGGCATGTGTTGTGTGTGTAGTATACATATATACTTATATTAAAAACCCTAGCCCCCATATTAAAACAAAAAGGGAAAAGAAAAGAGAGAAGAAGAGAGAACAAACGTTTATGTGTGTGTATGTGTGTGTGTGTGTGTGTGTGTGTGTGTGAGAGAGAGAGAGAGAGAGAGAGAGAGAGAGAGAAGAAGAAGAAGAAGAAGAAGAAGAAGAAAGGAGAATGATCTCGGGTTCGTGGGCACGTGGGGAATCGTGGAGCATTCGTGGGTATCGATTTTTGATCAACGAGGTGAGTTAAATTTTTGTGTATCCGAGTATATATATATACACGTATGTATATATACATGTACACGGGAGTAAATTAAATTAGTATATGTTTAATTTAATTATTAGGGTTAAATCTTTGTAATGGATACGTTGTTATTGTTGAAGTAATTTAGATATTTTCTTTTCCCTTCGTGTGACTTTGTGATTATGACATTAGGGTATTCGAAAGGATTAGGTAAATAGTTAGTTTGATAAAACCATATGTGAAATATTCATGGTGATTAAGAAATATATGTGAAATTCGTTTTTTTGTAATTTATACAGTTGCAGAAACTTGAGAAAATTATTAGAAAATCGTAGCTTTGAATTTGAACATTCTGTCCGCGTAAGTCTGTAGGAAACGCGATTCTGCACACTTTTCGTCTAATAGAGTTTTTCCTGATTCTGCACCGTTTGGGCAGAAATTGAAGATTTCAGTAGCAGTTTTTAGTATATTAAAATGTACGAAATTGGAGAAATATGATTCGTTGTGTTTATTTTTATTCGTTCGTATGACTTAACGAAAATTACTTAGAGATACATGAATTCTCATATAATGTTGATTATAAAAAAAAATGGGTGATAGTCATTAACGTTGAGTCCGATGAAAATATTGTGGAATGATTGTTATAATACTTTACGATATGAGAATTTGAATTTTTATTATGGGTTTTATGTAGGCTAATATTGAATGTTGGGTTGAGGTTATTGTACCTGAAATAATTGACCTTATTGTGTGGTCATTTTGATAACAATGAGTAAATTAGATACGTTGAATAGTATATTGGGGATCTTGTAATTTGATTAGAAATTATTGAGGGAAGAATTGTTACGGGTTAATTGATAAAACCCTCTATTGTAAGAAATTGGAATACATCTAAAAGTTAGAGATGTGATTGGATTTAGAGACGGAACTATGTGATAAACGTGAAATTCACAATTATTGGGATAATACGAACGATAAGTGATAATTGCAACATGGTTCTTTAGTGTTCACCGCTCCCCGTTATTGTGTTATTGTTTTTGGTAGCTCGCACTCTTTTGCCAGTGGCTTCGTGATCAAGCTGGCTTAAGACTTGTTGAGTGTACTTATTGCCAGTGGCTTCGTGATCAAGCTGGCCTAAGCCTTATGCTCGGCTTATATTGTATAGACGTCTTGACATATTGACCAGACGTCCGTTGTGTATACCTGGTTTGGTTGATACCCCAACCAAACTGGCACCGGAGTGGGTGTTGGTAGTATGTTCGGGCACACATGGGATATATGTGTGGGTTGTACCATGGAGGGTGGCCAAGTGGTGAACCTAGGGAACACAAAGATAAATTAAAGGCTAATAAATAATGACAATGGAGTGTTTCATAAGACTGATAAGTTTGGAATAATGAATGCGACATTTAAGTTATAATGTGGACGACTTATGTATGGAATTATTCGCCTGGTTTGTGATCATTCGATTTACAGGATGGTGGGCCCACTAACTTTTATGCAGGGCTGGCTCACCATATATATCTGAGGTAAGTATAAAACTCGTAGTAACTTTGGATTTTGGGCAAGAAACTACTTGCCATCACATAAATGGAAACTACTCTTTTGTCCAAATATGTGTGTGGAACTACCTGTCTTGGCCCAATAGTGTTGTAATGTGGTTTGTAGTCTACGGGTTCAGGTTGGAGCCCTCATATTTTATTATTTTTGTTTAACTCATACCAGTCATGTGACTGACCCGAGTGTGTTATGCATTCGGGTGCGTTTCTGTGTGAAACGTAGTTGGATGACATGTGCAGGATATTGCTTTTGATGATGTGACCGTTGTGCTTGGCTGGGGAGTCTTTGGGCATTGGAACGTTGTAGTTGCTCTGACCATCTGATGTATAGACTTTATTTCTTTTTTTCTGAACTTTGTAAGAAATTTTATTTAATGAATTTTGTATTCCTTTTGTAAATTAAAATGGTATTATATTTTTAATGGAATATTATTTCTTTTATAATGAAATGGAGGATTGGAAATATAAGTTTAATAATACATAGTTTTTATATTAACACAGGATCACGTGTCCTTATTTAATGAGTATTAAATTCTATTTTCAAATAAATTATCTATTAGTCTGTGTGAGGGTGTCACTCTCGGTGTTTTGGAAATTGAATATTAGTCTGGATACATGCCCTGGATTAAATATTTGGTTGTCCAAAAATCGGGGTGTGACAACTTCATTTCTAGTTTGAAAAATAACACTCACCTTCCCTCCACCTACTTTTTGAGTGCAAAATTACCAAAATACCCCTTATCTCATTATATATATATATACATATTTAGATTTAGGTTTATAGTATTTTATAAAAATTTGCAGCTCAAAAAAAAAATTTGATAAAAATTCCAAATTTAGGTTTTATAATCTTTAGCCTAACTTACAATAGTTTACAAATTAAATTTTTTTTTTTTAATATTAAGCCATTTTACTTTTTGTCCAAGTAGTAGGTGAAAGTATTAGAACATTTATTTAGAGTAATAGTATGCTTCTCAAATTTTCATCCCAAATGATGTTGAAGTGGAACTATAGTTAAACCACTTTAACATCACAACCAATCAAAATCAACTGGACTCATTGCCACATGTGTTGAGAAACACTTTTGGAAAAGAAATTTGGGAAGCGTAGCATTACTCTTTAATTTATAAGTATCAATTGTAATTTAAAAACATACAAAAATAAATAAAAAATAAAAATCATTAACAAAATTATCTACTTCTACTTTAAAATAAAAAGAATAATAACAATAATGAAAAAAAAAATCATCAACAAACTTTTTTTTTTAAATAAAAAAGGAATAGTTATATTGCATTTTTGTCTGTTTTTTTTTTATTTTTAAAAACATGCTCAGTTTAGTCTTACACACACACACACACACACAGACACACACTAGGGCAATGCCCGTGCAAGGCGTGTACTAATTAAGTTTCATTGGAGCAGCTCACTCACAATATTGGGAGCAAGTTCACAATTTTAAAAATATAAAACAGACAAAAATACAATATAAATGTTCATTTAAAAAATATATATATATTTTATTGATGTTTTTTTTTTCATTACTGTTATTATTCTTTTCATTTTAAAGTGGTAGTAGATAATTTTGTTGATGATTTTATGTTTTTTAAATCTACTGTTGATATTTAAAAAAAAAAAGTAAAATTTAGTAAAAGCTTGATTTGGTATGTATTGAAATTTTGTCAATGATTCTTAAATTTTTTTTTTCATAATTGTTAGTATATTTAACTTTTAATTTTTAAAAGATAGTGGATAATTTTTTTGATGATTTGTCCAAGGGTATAACAGTCATTTTCAAAATAGAAGGGAGGTGAGTGTAATTTTTCAAAACACAAGGAGGTCCCTGTAATTGTTAGATACCTCAGGGGAGGTCAGTGTAATTTGCCCTTAATTTTTTTCTTCCTAGAGTAGAAACCAATTCATTAGAGCATCTCTAAGGTAGTAATCAAATTTGGGTATCCAAAATACTATTTAGTTACTTGAATACTCATGCACTCTAATTATAGTACCCATAATCAGTAGTCATTTTATTGTTTAATATATTTTTTATGTATCTCAATCATAGATACATTAAAAATATTATTTTAATCACAAACCAATAGTCAGGATCTCCCCACCAAATATGGATACCCTCTATTTCTCTCTCCAAATGTTGTAAGTTTGGAGACCCAAATCATGAGTTTCCAAAATGGATCCCCTTTTGAATCCCCCATTGGAGTGTAATTTTTGGGATGAAGGGATCCATTTTTGTATCTTTTGATTTTGGATACCTATTTGGATCCTCCATTGGAGTTGCTCTTAAGAACGCAAAAGGGGTACACAAGACAAAAGTGAGACTTGAGGATTTTGTAGGGAATTTAAAAACGGGGAGCCAAAATTTTCCAATAAACACACAGACACATATAAACAGTAATAAATAAGCACACCAAAGAAAACACATATTTTTACCTGGTTCGGCCAAACATTGCCTACGTCCACACCCAAGAAAGTCATTCTTTTACTATTAAGAATAAAATCCGATACAAGAAAATGTGGATTAAATTCCATAAGTCAACCCATTAACCCCTTGTACACCTACTCTCAATACCCTCAAAGGACTCTCACTCTCTCATCATGCACTCCCATGAGGGAGACCCCCAACTTGATACACCAAGGGCTTTCTAAATTCCTATACAATATCCATTTATATATAATTTCTAACCATTCCTTGTCTAACAAGAAATCAGAGATCTACTCCAAATAAAACTCTATCACAAAAAGAAATTAGATCACAATAGGAATCTAACCAAATCAATAATCCTAAATTAATATAATTGTCCAACATGTGATATAATCTCAACAGATTTGTCTCCATGGAATGGAGGCATCATCAATCGTGAAGGGCCAAAAATATTACAATCAGTTTACCCAATGGATTATGTTATGAGCTACTTTTTTTTGCTCAAATATATTATAAGTTATTCCCTCCGTTCCATTTTGTGAGTCATATATTCTATTTTGGGATGTTTTAAAATTAGTGTCCATTTTTTTAAATTGGTGTACAATTTTTACATACTTTCCAAAATTATACCTCCTTGAATTCTATACCAAAATAATTTTAAAAAATTATAATGATTATGAACAATTGTGAAAAATAACTATAAATTCTTTTTATCCCCTTAATAAATTGAGTTCCTAAGATAAACTCATAAAATAGGACGGAATGAGTACTTAATTAGCAGTACAGGACCATATTGAACAATCCCAAAATACAAAATGGAGAGAGCAATTCTCTCCCCTGTACTGCTACGGCTACTCAAACATCTGACCATAGCAATCTGACTCTAATTTAAATTTAGTTGACCACGGGGTCCAAGATTTGGTGTGTAGTCAAAGTCAACAATTAAATTCATTTATTGATCCGACAGTTTCTCCTTTTATTTTCTTTTATTTTATTTTTCTTCTTTTATTTCTAAAACATTGTAGCTGCAGATTCACTGAATCACACTCTCAAGTGAAGACAGAGAATAGTATGTTATGATATTTCCTCCCTTACTCTTATCTTGTCTGCATCCCAAACTTTTGAAATAATTTTGGGTGGTTTTCCATTTACTTATCTCTATTTTGGATTAACTTTAAATAGTTTCCCAATCCCTTTATTTCTATGCATTATGGTCCATGGACTACTGTTTGCATTTCTCTCGAGTCTTGTAAAATCAGTAATTCTTAATAGATAAATGAAAAGAACATCTATTTCGTTTTCCTAGCAGAGTTTCCATTATTATTATTATTATTATTATTATTTATTTATTTTATTTTATTTTTTTGCCTAATCTCAATAACAATTTATTTTATTTAAATTATTTTGTCCAGCTTCAGAAATGCCTCTATTTGATTTCCATGTTCCTCCATGAGTTGTAAATGCGACTGTTTGGTAAATTTTTAATTGAAGATACCTCTCAAACGGATCCCTTTGTGGGACAAGTGTTTCATTGTCCACTCAGCCAAACAATGCACAATGAGGAATTTATATTTTCTTAACCATAAACAAAAAATGGAATAGAAGGACAATGAAGAAGAAAATAGTGCAGTGCAGATAATTCACCTTCCTTTACTTCTTTAACTAATATGTATATATAGGCTATACGGATAAGTATATATGTTTGTGAATGTATGCCGGGAGTTGCTATTTTAGTTCATTATTTGATTTAATTAATTAATAAGTTTCATTGAAGGTACTTGCTAAGTTTAATATTTCAAGTAAGTGAATGCGAAACCAATTCCATCCCAATTTGATTGGTTGGGGAATTTTGCATGAGTAAGGGAGAGGCAAGTAAAAACCCACATGATACAAATACAAATATATATATATATATATATACACAATAATATTAGCCTTGCTGGTAGCACATTTGTTTCATTTTTCTTATGTTTTCTTTCCTTTTTCAAATTGAATCGCGTTATTTATTAGTATTTTAACTTCAATATGTATATATATATATATATACACGAAAATTCTATGGAGAGGGCCTATAAATACTGTGAAGTGACAAAACTGCCCTTAATGAAAACACGATCTGACGGTCAAAACAGAAGCCCTCTCTTTATTAAAGAGAGGACGGCCTCTCTATAGCCTGACTGTATATATATATATATCAGAGAGAGAAACTCTCATTTTACTCTAACTTTTCTCCATCTTTTTTTTCGACTTTTTCCTCTTCTCAGCCATGCCTCAGGGCTCTCTCCCGGTCTTTGACCAAAGAAGAGTCTGGTTTCACTCCTCTGTTGTTCTCTCTATCTCTCTTTAGGTGAGTTTGTCCCCCCTTGTGGGAGTTTTGTCCCTCTTTGAGAGTTTGTCCCCTTTTGTAGGGGTTTGTTTGTGCTTTTTCTTAGTTTTATTGCATTTTTCGGCAGAATCCTTTGATTTTCATTGTTGTTGTGCCTAGATATGGCTTCCTTCCATCTAGATCTAACGTCCTTCCGTTAGATCTGGTGCTTGGGTGGGCTCTTAGTGCAGTCGTGCTCCCCTTTGGATGATCCGTGTCGGTGGATGTTGGTTGACATCTTCTCCTCAGTCCCAGCTTTTAGCGGTGTCACAGTCAATATATCTTTAAAAATGGGAGATGCAGTGATGCTTTCGATGTTTTTCTGTATTTTTTGTTTTGTGTTTGATTCTTCTTGTTTTTTCTATTTTTTTATGTTCGTTTGTCTTGTGTATTTTCCTTTTTCTGATGCTTGTACTAGTTCTAGTTGGGATCTGCCTTGTTTAGTTGAAATAAAATGATGTTTGTGGTTACAAAAAAAAAAACACTTCAGATTGGAAGCCTGTACCTGTCACACCCATTCCGGAAAATCTGTTTATTTTAAAATGCATATTTGTTCTATGATAATCATTAATATTGATTAATAATTGTGAATAACCGTGGGTCAACTGTGGGTGTCAATTGAGAACACATGAATTCAATAAGCAAGAGGAATTGATATGTTTTAAATGACATTTTTGTAATTAAATGTTATTTAATTTGATTTTACCTGATTGACGTGAATAGTAAATATACATATTTTGTATATTTACTGATAATTCAGATCATGTTTATGATCATTTTAGATGATTTGATAACAATGTAATTGACACATTGATCAAAAGGTAAGTTAATTAGAAATTTTACAGAATTAGTTTTCGGAACATAATTACGGACCAAAACGGGACTTAGACGGAAATTTATGGGAACTAGATATTTTCACTCGGGAAGATGTTTTGAAACGTTTTAAGAATTTTCAAGAGATATTTGAAACTTTAGAGAACTCGTGAGGAGTTAATCACAATTTCGGAAATAAAAATCTATAAATAGGAAGAGATGAGATATTTTAGTTTTCAAAATATCGTAACCAAGTGAGAGAGAGAGAGAGGGAGAGGGAGATTTCTTTGGCTCCGGGCTTTGCGACGTCAAACGATAGCCGTTCCTTTATCAGAAATTCTCCTCGTTTAAATTTCTGGAATCCTTGAGGTAAGACCTTCATTTTGATACTTGTTAGGCCATATTTGGCAATAAATTTCCAAAAATCTAATTTTGGAATTTTGGAGAAAACCATGTAAAACTCATAGGAATCGGTTGTTATCAGACACTTAGCTTGGAAACATTATTCTAGGGATTCACCTGAAGTTATAGGAGCTTTGCTCGAGGTATGAATTCTTGTCACACCCCGACCCACCCCAAGCGGATTATGACACGTGTAACAACGCCACAAACGCCCAAATACGTTAATTTATAAAGAAACATGATAATCACTAAGAAAGACATGATTTAACCCACATAAAAGAACTATATTATGACAAAACAGCCCCAAGGGAAAAATGGTCATTAAGACAGGTATAGCAAATTTTATACCAAAAGATAAATCTTTGAGTCCCAGTTCCAATGCAAAAAATGGCGCGTAAATCCGAATTTTCTAGAGAGAGTTATGTTCATTTTCGTAAAAGCCGTCTGGCTGAAAACAATCCAGCGGATTGATCCGCCCCAAAATCGGATTGATCCGGTTTTAGCAGAATGCAATTTTCTGCTTCCCCGGAGGTGCCGGATTGATCCGAATTATGCAGAACACATTTTTTAGCAAATTTTCCCTGTTTTTTAAACTTAAAAAACACCCAAACTTCAACTAAACCTTATGGAACTTTAAGAAAACTTTACCACACCATATCTAAGTTCTTCCAAACATTAACTACACATGAAAAACACTATTACAGCTTCAAGAGATATAAATTTAACCTCATTTGAAGCAAGTTAAGTCATTAAAACTCATTTGTCATCAACCCAACTTAGATTTAAGAAATTCATCGGAAAGGAGCTCCAAAACTATTTCAAAAGTACTCTCAAGTGTTTCAAAGCTTCAACCAAACATCATAAAAGTTTCCATAACATTTTAAGCCATTTGGAAAAGTATTCTGACACTCAAACCACATTGAACCTTACTAAAAACACAAACTTACTTCAAACCTCTCTTGTCAACTCATACTATGCATAAACAACCACATAAGGAGAAATTATGTAAAATTTACAACAAAGCTACTCAAATCTTCCAAGTCTTTTCTCCACCACACATAACTCGAGAGGTGCAAATACCACTCGCATCACAAGACACATAACTAACACCCAAACAACTTGACTTATTATAAGAGCTTATCAAAACACAAGTTAATTCCACCATTTTGGAGTATAAAGATTAAACCTAAACTGTCACGCCCCGACGTAGCATAAATAAGGAAAGCGTTTAATTTCCTTTATGGACCCGTAGGTCGCGACAGTTTGAAGGATCGATTCCGTCCCAAACGTCAAACAACAAAACATAATAATCAGAGTAAAGCAATCAAGGCTTACAAAAATTTTCTATCTTATTACATCTTATAAACCGGGGTCAACTAAGGCACAGACCGCCTTGAAAATAAAATAATAACTTAGAGTCTGTTACAGTCATCCTTAAAACAAAACAGTTTAAAACTCAAACAAATAAACTTAATGCATAAAATAAACAGTTTCTTTATTCCAACAGCAGCCACCTCAATTAGCGTAGTCATATGTTTCCTCCTGGTTAAAACCTGAAAAGCCTGAACACGAATGTCCAGGACGCATCAACGTCGTCAGCTTCAAGAAGCTGGTGAGTATTAAAAACATGACTTTGAATGTAAATCATACCAACTTACCTTTTTCCAATTCCCATTTAAATTCACAAGTTTATAGTTGAAGTCAGGAGCTCATTTAGAAAACATTCACAACATTATTTAAAGAGGGTAAATTTACACAGATGAGACCGTGTATGAGAAACAATGCACCACACTCATCTTGCCGACTCTTTTCTCTCGACAGCCACAACAACCCACTATCCTACTCCTGGTATCTTTGAAACACTCAGATAGCCACACTTTAGCAACGGGGCGCCAGGGAGTGTCCAGTTTGCCTCACACTTTGGTCCGGGGTACCAGGGAGTGTCCAATGCCTCACACTTTGAATACCCTAACCGCCATGCAAATACCGGGGCAACCCCTCACACAGTATCCAGACTTGAGTTATCAGGGAGTGTCCGTAGGCCACACTTTAGCACTACCATGGGTGCCAGGGAGTGTCCGAGTTCGGCTTCACACACTTTAACGCTTCCATGGGCGTCAGGGAGTGTCCTTATTTGCCACCGTCGCATTTCAAAGATACCCTCTTCCACAATCGCAACCACAACCACAACCACGACCACGACCACAACCACAAACTCATACTCAACCACAACCACGACCACAAACACAAACTCATACCCTTTCCACACTACCATTACTCTTTTCCACACAGACTGACACCCATATGCATGTACCACTGACCCACATGAATGGTATGCACTTAAGTGAAAACAACAATGCTGAATTAAAGGAACAACACGCGTACGGGAATTAATGAGTCATACTACAATGTTTTAATCATTTAAACATAACCAATTAGAGTTCTGATCAACTAAATTCCCAAACAGAGCCTTAACAGTATATAAATTTCATCCAAACAGTCCCTTAACAGAAAAACAGACAAAAACAGAAACTGCAATACCTCGCGCGCGCGGGCCGCTCGCGCGATAAGCCCATTTTCCTTTTATTAATAACCTTTTCTGTCTGCCTGAGGAAAGCAAGGTCGCGCGCGCGGATCGCTCGCGCGAAGGGGTTCTCGCGCGACCCTCGCTCGCGCGACCAGCCAATTTTCAAATATATATATATAAACTCTTACGTCTGCCCTGGAAAGCCTACCTCGCGCGCGCGGGTCGCTCGCGCGAAGGGTCGCTCGCGCGGGCCGCTCGCGCGATACTCGCGCGCGCGATCGTGGCGCGAGATGAAGCTGAGGCTTCGTCTTCTTCGCAGAAACTGCCCTGTTTCAGTTTAAGGGGTCCAAAATGACCCATTTTGGAATTCCAAAGTATATAGGACATATAATATATGGTTCTCTTCGGTTTTTCACAAGGATTAAGAATCTAAAGTCAATTTAACACTATTTGATTCATAGCTCTCTAATTTTAGGAAAAACTAAAACATGTCAAAATTTCATTTTCAATACACTTTCTTATATGAACGAATTGAGTTCTAAAACTTCAGACATAACATCAATGAGGTATAATCTTTCATAATCAACTCTAAAAACGAATTTTGATTGAGTTTAGAAATTTCATGATTTTCATGCTATGAACTACATACGTAAGAATCATCAATGGGGATTTACAACATTAAGCAATTACACAGCAATTAATATGAAATTACATTCTTAGTGAGTTTAGAATACTCACTGAGATTAGAGATGGAAGTAATTGTTGAGAAAGAATGACCAATAAAGAAAATTCCAATGAACTATAGCTATGGTGATCAAGCTTTGGTTATGGAATGAAGCTTCTCTTACTAGAATTCAGTGAATTTAAACCCTCTGCACTCTCTCTATCTTCTTTGTAAATTTCAGTTTGCAATAGCAGAATGTGTGCTATGTGTGAGTGTTTGTAAGCATATAAGTAAATCCTTGAACTTGGAGGCCAAGTACAACCTCAAGTACTCAACAAAATCTTATATAACTAAATACATAATACTCAACATATATAATCAGATATACAATACGTATATACACTCTTAAAAATCTGAAGAGGCAATATAGGTTTGTAGGGGGTCAAGTTGAGTTGTTTGGGAATAACAACTTATGGCCTTAGGAGCACATGCACAAACAAAGCATTCCCAAACAAGCCCAACCCAATGATCACTTGCCATTAATGGAAATAAAGCATATGTCATGTCCAACTTTACGTCACTTCCAAAAATCTGGGGAAGTTTAGTACAGCGCAGACAGTTTTGGACATAAACTGGTATTTTCGGGGCGCGGTGGTCACCACAAAAATACAGGAAATTCATTTTAACGTAGGAAGTGATTTTTTGGTTTCATAAAAATACTGATTGAGTCAATAGAAGTTACTTTCACCGTTTTGAAATACAGATTTTGAAATCCACACAGGTATTACTAACTTTTGTAGAATTGCAGTTTGGCCCCCAATAGAATTTAAATGTGAATTAGATAAGACATTAATATTCCAAACAAGTGACTGGAATTAAAATAAAAGCAGACCATGCTAATAGAATTTAAATATGCCAATGCAAATACACATAAATTAAATATGGACATGCACTTTAAATTAAATGAAAATGCAGGTTATTACATAAACTAAAACTTCTATACATTTGAACATATCAACGCATCCACAACTCCCATGTCTAACTCGTCGTATGGATCATTTCTTTTCCTCCTCTTGTGTCGCACCTGCGGTGGTTATTCAATATCCACAACAGAAAATAATATTTGTTTAAACTTTCGCTTAGTGAGTAAAGCTAATCACATGTATGAGTGTATGTATCATGCTCAATGCACAAGCTATTCAACAAACAACATATTATTTTGTCTCCAAAAGACCAAATATCAATTCGACGTGATGACACTCTTGCCTGTTTGCCCTTATGTGCATATAACACCTCTAATTCACATCATCTCACATACCCTTCCATAGCTGGGTCGTCACCCACACACCTTTACACAGTTAGTGTGGTGAGTACCCTTACATAGATTGGGCTTTTTACATCTCCTTATTATGGAGTAAATCCACGGTGAACCAAGATAAGGCTTCCTTCAACCCATATAAGCACATAATCACATATCCATCTCAAGTATGACAATTCTTGCAAAATTAAGCATGTTAAGCTTCCAATTTACACTATCATACTTTAGCCAACATAATTGAATATACTAACATCATAATCACATAATACATCATACATCATAACTTTAAAAACAAATATACATTCAACTCATGGATTAGAGTCACTCAACTCTCATAGATTTTACCCCAAACAAGCAATTTTCTTAACGATTCTTGCCCAAATCCTAATCCGGAGTAATTCCTACAAGTTTCGGCAACCACTTGTCACCGATTATAATGAGCTACCAAAATCCGATGATTAAAATATAAATAAAAGACATAGAAATGATCGTCTCACAAAATGTAAATAAAATCCGTCGAATTTACGGCAACGGAGATGTATTCTTCTTTCCCTCTCCCTTGGTCTCTATCTCTTTTCCAAATTTCTGTAAATGGTTTTAATTCAATGGAGAATACAATAGGTGTCTTTCTCCCAAGCCCTTGCATGAGTGACTCATGCTTCTAATTTTTGTTTAGCACCACGAAAGTTTCCGATCTCTATTATAAACTCCCCAAACATTCCATTAACTACCCAATTATCTAAATGGGTGTTTATCTAAGTCCCGTATGGGTCCCACACGTGGTCCCAAATATTTTATGAAGTTGCTATCGCCCTACTAGTTATGAATCATTTTCATTTATACCCTTAAATGAGTACCCAAACCGGTACTAAAAGTTATCATATTTAGCAATATAATATCAAAGCATCTTAAACGTATACTCATTTAATTATATAAAATGCATCTAACATGTAGAATGCAAATGTTATTATCTGGGCTTTTCACTGGATCCCACTTCCAAACCTATCCCTCCTCACAGTGACATTTCCATGGGCGAGTCCAAGCCTCCCCTAAATCCATTTTATACACTAATTAATATTAATTAATGCATATTACGAGATAATTAACTTTTTTCCCGGGTACGAGTGTTACAATTCTAAACCTATGTTTTATAGAAAATTCCATGTTTTAAATATCCAGTACGATATTTTGGATCCAAGCAAAATTCATGTGTTCGTTTAGGCTCGTTAATTATGCACGTGAATATGTATGAAAAGCATGTCTATGTGATTACGTGAGCATGCTAAGTGATTATGTAGGTCAAAAGGGAGTTTTATACAATATCATGCTGGGGTAAGCTTCTCGATGTTTGAGAATTTTAGTAGTGACGACTAATGTGCATGGTTAAAGGCTTAGACTTGCAAGGGCACTTGGATGCAATGATTTTAGGCTTGGACTTGCCATTCGCATCGCGGTTTAAGTCTTGGACTTGCCGGTATACTGGATGAATGCGTATTTCTCTCCCTAGAGACTATTTGATGTGTTTTGATGTTTTTAAAGCATGAATTGTTATATATGTTGGATAAAAATTAATTTTGGCCATGTTTGAGGTCAAATAAATGTGAGACCCATTTAGAGTTTGAATGGGGTCCTTGTGGATTTGTGTTCTCCTCCATGAGGAGATGAACTTTGGATATTTACATGTCCAAAATTATTGTGGAGTGAATGAGAAATTAATCCATTGAATACATATAGATAATGTACATGCATGGAAAATGTACATACATGAATGAATGTATAGATGCATTTATTCTCAGTCATGTGTACATGCAAGGAAAATGTTCATACATGAATGAATTTGTAGTTGCATTTATCCTCATTCATGGATAATACACATTCATAGATGAATCATGTATATACATGGATGAATCTATAGATTCATAATGTACATACATGGATGAATCCACAAATACATAATGTACATCTAATGAATCCTCTCTCCCCTTAGTCCTATATAATCTGAGCTTTCTCCTCAGAAATTTCAGAGTCAGAAAAACAAGAGCTATTTCTTTCCTTCCAATATTCCTTCCTGAGCGAGACACAGAACATAGTTGGTTCGCCGGAGCAGTCGAACACCGTGCTTGTCTACTGCTGGTTATTCCCGCTGTATCCTGGGAGACAGACGCCGGAGATATCCTCAAGCACTTCTGGTGAGGCGGCGAATCTATTTTAAAGAAACTGTGAAATATCACAGGCCTCGGTTTGATCTTATTTGTTGTAGTTTTTCCAGTTATTGCTTTCTGTTTACATATTATAATTCTGTTTCTATTCAAGTTCTATTTTTCCAGTTTGTAATCCGGAATCTGTTTCTATTTTCCAATTGTATCAATATAATTTTTCCAACAATCTTAAAACAGATTATGTATATTTTACAAAACAAAAACAGATTCGATTTTGGGAAAACAGAAACTATTTTGAAAAACAGTTTTACAAAAAACTGCTACTGTAATTCTCGTTTTCTGCCCAAACGGTGCATAATCAGGAAAAATTGCATTAGACTAAAAGTGTGCATAATCGTGTTTTGCTTGAGACCACGCGAGCAGAATCTTAAAATTCCTTCGTTTTCCTAATAATTTTATGAAAACAAAATTCTACTACTGTTAAAAATTAAGAAGAAAAAAAATAGATTTAGTTTATTCTCTCCTTTGATAATATTTTCTGAAATGGCAAATGAGACTGTAAACACCGATGGTACTGGCTCCAACACCATGGTGATTGGTTCTATACCTGTGAAGGTTCCCTCAATCCAAATGGTTCCTGTGAACCACAGGGAGAAACCCGAGAAGTTTAAT
The DNA here is from genome assembly GCA_033977485.1 of Hydrangea macrophylla. Lineage (NCBI taxonomy): Eukaryota > Viridiplantae > Streptophyta > Magnoliopsida > Cornales > Hydrangeaceae > Hydrangea > Hydrangea macrophylla. Next base: position 117,935,999 of record CM066982.1, on the reverse strand, counting down.
GGTGTGGATTTCAAAAGGTGGCAGCAAAAGATTCTGTTCTACCTTACCACCTTGAACCTTGCGAGGTTCTTAAAAGAAGAGGCCCATGCGCCTAATGAAAATGAACAAGACCGAGAGGTTGTACTAGCTATCGATGCTTGGAAGCACTCAGACTTTCTGTGCCGAAACTATGTGTTGAATGGCTTACACGATACACTCTATAATGTGTATAGTGTTAAGACCACTGCTAAGGAACTGTGGGAGTCCTTAGACAGAAAGTACAAAATCGAGGATGTCGGGTCAAAGAAATTTGTAGTGGGGAGATTTCTCGATTATAAGATGGTGGATTCAAAGACTGTGATCAGTCAAGTTCAAGAGCTGCAAGTAATCTTGCATGAAATCCATGCTGAAGGGATGACCTTGAGCGAAACTTTTCAAGTTGCTGCTATAATTGAAAAGCTACCCCCCGCTTAGAAGGACTTCAAGAACTATTTGAAGCACAAGCGAAAGAAGATGAAGATTGAAGATCTGATCGTCAGGCTTCAAATTGAAGAAGACAACAAAGGGGCTAACAGGAAATTGGGGAATTTTGAAGCCAAGGCTAATATGGTTGAGCATGGTCAAAGTTCTCGTGGGAAGAAGAAAATTCCTTCTGGCAAAGAGTACAAGATGGGGCCAAAAGGTGGTATCACCAAGAAGCCAAAATTTCAGTTTCAAGGAAAGTGCTACAACTGTGGCAAAACTGGATACCGGGCTTCTGAATGCCGTCTGCCACAAAAGAGAGTCAAAAATAATCAAGCTAATATAATGGAGTTAGATTCTATCTCAAGGGATGTCTCTGACATTAATCTGTCTGCTGTGATCTCTGAAGTGAACTTGGTGGATTCAAATCCAAGGGAATGGTGGATAGACACTGGTGCTACTCGCCACATATGCTCCGACAAAGCTATGTTCACTTCCTTCGAACCAATTACAAGTGGTGAGGAGATGTATATGGGAAATTCTACTTCCTCGGATGTTGAAGGCCAAGGAAAAATAATTCTGAAAATGACTTCAGGAAAGGAGCTAACTCTCAACAATGTCCTTTATGTACCAGAAATTCGCAAGAATTCGGTATCCGGGTCTCTCCTAAGCAAGCATGGCTTCCGAATGGTCTTTGAGTCAGATAAGGTGGTGTTGACCAAAGCGAGAATGTATGTGGGGAAGGGGTATATGTGTAATGGGATGTTCAAACTTAATGTAGCAACTATATTCCCAAAAGTTAATAAAATGAGTACCTCTTCTGTTTACTTGCTTGAGTCTTCCAATTTGTGGCATGGTAGACTAGGACATGTTAATTTTAATTCTTTGCGAAGATGATTACGTCAAAATCAAGTTCTTTTGTTAACCCTATAAAAACGTAGTATGGTGGAAATAGGGTGTCGAGTCCACAGGGATTGGAGTGCAACAATGCTTGGTGGATGCTTAATAACCAATTATAATGCAAAGAGCAATTAACTAACTTACGGAAAGAAAACGAGTCTTTTCGACTATGAATTTGATTCGATTGGTGTTAAATTAAACTACAATGAGCATTTAGAAAATGTAGAGAAACTTTAAACAATGCGGAGTTTAAGTAAAAATTCGGGGGTGTTTGTAAATGGAGAAATTGAGATTGGGGAGCATTCCCCCACCTTGGACCAAACAACCCGTGGCTTACACACTCGCAGCGCATTCCAGAGTAAGAAATCCCATTGAATCATACCATCAAACATGTGGTAGTCAACCAACATGCTAGATGGATGTTCCAATGCAACACATGGGTGTAAGATTAGAGTTTGGGGATTCAAGCACTTCTAATGCTTGACATTAGAAGTGAAGTCTCACAAACTCCAACCCTACTCCCATGAACTCTAGGTGTGCTACAAAGTGTGGAAGTCTTACAATAAAACACTCATGGGTCCAAAGGTGGGTTTATGATCCCCAATCTTCAGAGTTTAGCTACTCATGACCATAATAACAACCATGTTAAAGAGAGGGGAAAAGAAAGTATACCAATAAGAGCAAACCACCATAAAAACCATAGCAAATCCAATGAAATCTTCCATTAAAAGCTTCCAAAAAGTCAATACAACCACCCTCTTCTCTCTCTCTAACACTAAATGGAGGTAGATAGTGGGTAGATGATGAGTATTGAATAGAGAGATGAGGGGATTAGGGAGAGAGATGGTACCCTAAGAGAGACTTACTAAAAATAGTCTAAAGAAAACAACATAACCCTAAAAAAAGACATACACTAACTATATATAGTGTATACAAAGTGGCAAACATGTAATAAGCAAAGGCAACCATCAGCAGAGGCGCGGATCGATCCGCTTGAAAAAGCCGGATCGATCCATTTGAATGTCTTTCTCGCAGAATATCCCTACCAAAACGCGGATCGATCCGCTCAGAAGGCCGGATCGATCCGCCTTTTCCGAGACTGACAGAGAATCCTATTTAAACACGCGGATCGATCCCCTCGGAGGGCCGGATCGATCCGCCTCTACTGAAATCTTCTTCTTGCTTCTAAATACTCCAAGTGTGTCCAAAACCTACAAAAAGAGACCTTAATCAGCTATGAGAGAGTAACATCAAGAACAAAAGAAAGCACAATTTTTATCCATTAAATCTCCGGGTTGAGTACTAATTTGTGTCCAATACGGGTAAAATTATGAAGTTCAAGAAGCAATATTGGACACGAATCACACCCCCCAACTAGCATGTTGCTAGTCCCTTAGCAACAAAGCTGAAAACAAAGAGAATCAAGACTACCCTTGCACCATAATTTATTAAAAGGAAAGAAATACCGCTTTCGTGGGGATACGATTGCATTGAGCATATGCAACAAGCCGTGAAACCTCCGGGTTACCCGTAAAGGTGGAGTGTTGTCTCCGGAGGGTTCTCAGAATGATACCCACAATATTTTGTTTCCTCAGGATAGACGCCCACAATCTAATGCTGACACTCAACGTAGTTCCAAGAGTTTTCAAAAGATTTTAGTACATGACACTCAAATCCAACCAGTTATCAAACTATCAAAATCATGAGATAAATTCCATTAAGCTCGATCTTGGGTGTGCGTGTTGTGTGACATGCAAAACTACAATTATCAAGAGGGCGGTAATGCGTTCGTAATCCGGATTTCGATCAAAACGCGCTTCAACTCAATTCTCACCGGTATTTCACTCCAAAATGAATCATTCGAACTTGGTAATACACTCGGGGCATGCGGGTAAAAGAGTAATGGAAATAGGAATCAAAACCACGCACATGCCAAGTGAAAAACGTAAGTGTGAAAAACGAGTAAAAGTAATCTCAGGGAAGATATCATTCATTAGAGGGTGTAGAACACTCGAACTACTGATCATAGGCGTTTCAAACTCTGTATCACACAATCCTAAGAATCAACTAGGACCTTAAGGGGGTTTTGTAGCGTGGAAAGTGCTATACGGTGAAAGACTAGGGGAAAGAAAGTGAAGTGGAGTGTTTGGGTACAAGCATGGGATTTATTGGAATGCATGGTCATAGATGGCTACAAGAGATGAATCATTCACAAGTATTTATTTGAAGCTCAAAGAGAGGAGTACAATTGATTTTTTTTATTATTATTATTATTATTATTATTATTTATTTTTTATTTTTTTTTGCTCCCTCAACAACACGATTCAATCTCTTTTACAACTTTATAAACAAGATCCCATGCGACGATATCCCAAAATGTAATTCAGACGCTAAAATGGAAGGTGTAAGGTCAGGGGAATATGGGTAAATGTGGTGGCGGCTAGAGATGGACAAGCTAAGGCCCTAAGATCAATTCTTCGGATAGTGTGCTTCTTTGTTCTCCACAACAATGACAAGTAGTCACGAGTTTCATTCCACAAAAGTGATTTCTCTAATGAATGATCAAACAAGGAGATGAGATTATCTACGACTTTAAAGTTTTTCAGGAATAGAGGGTTGATGTGTTGTAGCACTCAGCAATGGAAGATACAAGGGATCGAAAGCTCACAAAGGTATCGTCTCCACATATGTCTCGAACGATTTCCGGATAACAATTACACTAAACCCCCCATCCTAACAAAAGTAGTCATGCAATGTGTTTGATAATCCCGAATTTAAACTTCGTGAAATTCACTATAATTAAGATAGTTATGGAACTAGTAAGATTACAAAGTGTCACATCCTAAAATTAGAAGAAACTTCTCAAGACACGCGTCATTGCTCGGCATTAGAATGGGGTAACTATGCTACAGTCATTGGAACTTTTTTTTTTTTAGAGCACACGAGACAACAACCGCGAAGAGAGAAGCTAGCAAGCTCTCACACCCCCCAACTAGGACGGAACATTGTCCTCAATGAAACAAACAAGTACAAGGGAGAGAACAATATTACCGGAGGCAAGCAAAGGGAGCGACCGGTAATAAAATGTGCCTGCAAGGTTAGAATCCACAACGCAAGAGAAAGAAAAAGAAAAACATTGGCATGACATAAAAGATAAGGAACTAAGCAAAAGCCAAACACAATATCCAAAAGCATCTAACATCCAAACTAAAAACATCCACATCCCACAGTACAACTCCAAAAGGGGTAAATAGCAAGTGCATCCAAGATAAATAAAAACAAAAACATCCACAAGAACACAAAAAACTGAATACACCCTCCCCCAAACTACTCGTCACCATCTCCATCGCCACCCTCAAAAGGGGCCGAACCACCAGTGCCACCATACGCACCAGACCCACTAGCACCGCCATAATAACCTGGACCTCCGGCATAAGGATCAGATCCTCCAGTGCCGCCAAACGAGCCCGGACCGCCTGTGCCGCTATACGGGTCACGAAAATAATCAGGGACATCGGCGCCGGGGTACTGCATCTGGAACGAGTCGGTCTGGAAGCGTATCAGCATGCTCATGTCTCACCGATAACTCATACCAAATGCATCTACCTCCCCTCGCAAACTACGCACATCAGTCCGAATCCCGGAAATCTCCATACCATGCTGCCTCTGCTCGGTGGACAGCGTCTCTAATCGACGGTACAAATCGAGCATACCCTGTGCAGGTGGCTCCTCTGCCGCCTCAGCCCGTGCTCCAGACGGTCCTTCCTCTACTCTAGCTCTCTTGGACGCAGATCTAACCTGTGCGTCGCTACGAGCGATCGTCGTCCCATCGATCGGGGACGGCGCAGGCTTGAGAACATCAGTCGCTAGGGCATCGCACCCATGTGAGGTGCAAAGCCGGGTGACTAGGGTAGGAAATGGGAGACTGGCAGTGGCAGCGGTGTCGTTGGACGCCGCTATCATGAGGGAAATTATGGTGCTCGCGAGGTCAACCCGGGCGGTGGGATCGGTAATAGCGTACAAGAGGGTACCGTGATCCCCCCTGACAGTCTTGTGGCGAGTGGGCCACACCGCTGCGGTGACGATGATATTACAGCACCGGTAGAGCTTGGTGAATGTAGAAGGGGCAATCTGGTCCCCGATCCACTCAGTCGGTCGGCCTGTGAAACGGGTAGCGAAGGTATCGTAATGAGGCCGCTGCTCCAGATCCTCCAGGTACGGCTCGGGGTTCTCCTCATGAGGAACCCCCATGAAAACGGCCAAAGTAGCCGGGGAGACCGGGATACGGACACCCCGAACATATGCCTCAAAGGTGCGAGTACCGGTGGTGACTATGCTGGCGAAGAAAATCCTAACCCACGTCTCGTTGTATCCTTCTGAATGCTCCAACTGGGGGAGCCAGCGACGTCTCCTAAAGATCTGGACGACGTCGTCCGGGAAATCGAAGATGGCGATGGGTCGCTCGGGGAGGATGGTCTTTTTGGATTTAAAAAAATTTCCGAACCACTGCTTCTCAGTTTTGGACCGAAAGCGATCATAGCCGCGGGCCGGAGAACACTCGGTTTTGTCATACTTAAGTGGATTCACCATTGTGCCTGCAAATAACAAGATCAAGTGTTATCAATAAGACGGTAAACTCGACGCTAATGAATTGCTCAAGACCAAGGACATGATAACCTTAAGAACACAGGCAAAATGCACCGTTGCCATGCAGTGAAATGGTCGAGCGGCGCGTGCCACAAGTCTAGAAATTTACAGTGAAAACCGCCCACGAAAATGAAGTCATACACCGAAAATGAGAAATTAAGAACAATGCACGTGACAGTTTGAAAAATGCACGGGTGGATTGGGTGTATGCACGGAAGAATTTCAATGCGGCATTCTATCGAACACCTTGTGGGCAGGATGAAAACTCTAAAAGTTTCATAAGATGAGATACATGGATTTATCCCAAACAAACCACAGTGTGGCTTGAGCATGCAACACAATCAAAATGCAAGAGATAACAACCCAAAATACAGAGAAAAGGGTGAAAAATTGAGCCCTAAGGTTGAAATTTTCAAACAAGTGAGAAATGAGTAACTAAACACAACCTAGGGTGCATTCATCCTATACACATGAAAATCAATCGATGAGCGATGATAAAAACATACCTTGGATGAATGGCAAGGGAGATCTTGAAAATGGATGAGCAAAGGGGGTGATTGGAGAAGTTATGGGCAAAATAGGCTTGAGAGAGTTTGAGAGAGTTTGAAAGAAAATGAGAAGTTCTCAACATATAAACCGTCGCTGCCTTCCCGCGGATCGATCCGAATTCAGGCCGGATCGATCCGGAATTTTAAAACGATATTATTGTGCCCTTTTTCACTTCGCGGATCGATCCGCTCAAAAACAGCCGGATCGATCCATTTACTATTGGCTCTTGCAGTTTGTGACCTTAAAAACGCGGATCGATCCGCTGAAAAAAGCCGGATCGATCCATTTCATCATTTTGCCAGCAGAGTGTCCACTTAAATCTGCGGATCGATCCGCCCAAAAGGCCGGATCGATCCGCCTTCTACCAGTTTGGTTAATATCTTCTCCAGAAACATGCGGATCGATCCCCAAAACACCCGGATTGATCCGCCCCTTTGCTTTTCCACTATTAAGCTTTGGAACTCAGCTTTGCGATAGATTCTCAGAATGGATGCAATGGTTATCACTAAGAACAAAAATTATGCCAAGAATGGAGCATGGGGCATACAAAAAAACAGGGAGTATAGCTCACTAGAGCCTACTCAACCCCTAACATTGGGGTCATCCAACGGAATTGACACCAACTCGGTGTCAAATCCCTCGAGAAAAGGTTTGAGCCGTTGCCCATTGACCTTAGAGATGGTCCCGTCTTTGGGATCTTGGATTTCCACGGCTCCATGAGGATAAACTTGATGCACCGTGTAAGGGCCAATCCAACGAGATTGCAACTTACCCGGAAAAATGTGGAGCCGTGAATCATATAAAAGCACCTTGTTACCAATAACGAATTGTTTTCGAACGATTCGTTTGTCATGAAACGCTTTGACGCGTGCCTTGTACACTTTAGAACTCTCATAGAGTTCACTTCGAAGTTCTTCCAACTCATCGAGTTGAAGCTTTCGTTTCTCCCTACTCTCGTCAACATCGAAATTGAGCTTCTTAATTGCCCAATAAGCTCGATGTTCAAGTTCGACCGGCAAATGGCAAGCCTTTCCGTGTCAAGTTTTTGGCGCCAAAAACTTGACACGAGAAAAATCTTGTGCGCTCTTGTGCAACACCCAAGTGTAGGTGATCGTGCAAGTAATATAGTACTGGAAGTCCAGGTCGATCCCACAGGGAAGGAATAGGAAGAATATCTACTAAGTTATAACCTAAAGAAAAAGAAAATAAGAATGGATGATTGGAGGTGTACTAACAAATCCTAATTAATTAAATTAAACTAAACTAAAACTATAGAAACATAACTAATTAAACAGATAAATTAAAGGTGTTGGAAATACATGAATTCACATTAATCCTAACCATCTACCATGCATATTCATTAACGTTCGATGGAGTTCATTCCTCTTCAGTATTCCGTATTTTTCTAAAGATATAGAATCAATAGCCCTTTCATGCCCGGGACTACATCATCACAAGTGATTTAAAATACTTGGAAGACGGTTTAAAACAATGGTTATTACTTGCACTCTAAATGGTGTTAGCATTCAAAGTGGTTTTCAAAAGTCATTGAAGAAAAGGCCTTAAGGCTTTAAGTTCTAAAAACTGTTGTGACAAACTGAGCTTATTAGGACAATTTGATGACAGATTTCTAAAACAGAAAGTCATGGAATACTTAAAAGAATCATCTCAAGAATTAACATGTTCGATCGATCGAAGCGCTCTCGATCGATCGGACAGCATCATCCTTCAATCGATCGAAATGCCTTCGATCGCTTGACTAGCTCTGGTTCGATCGATCGAACTACCTTCGATCGATCGAACCCAAGGTTTCTAAAGATTGCATGGCAGAGGCTGGGATTCAATGTTTCATCACATATTCCCAACGTCTAAACTATGGAAACATGAATAAACAAGTGCAGGAATAGTAAACCAAAGTAATCATAACATATAAACTAATAGCAATCAAATAACAAGGATTGGAAAGAAAAACCTGGATATAATCTGAAATAAACTTGAAATAAACATGAAAGAAACTTCAATCTTCAATAATCTTGAGTAAAACAATGAAAAGGATGAAGAATAATATGAATCTAACCTAATCTACACCTAATCTAACCCTAAAACTACCTAAAACTGCTGTTTTTCGCGTTCTGGAGCGTCCTCCCTTCGTCTGGCGTCAAAACGACGTATATATAGGGTTCCCACAGAGTTTACGCAACTTTTGGGTGAAAATAAGGTTCGATCGATCGAGCTCAGTTCGATCGATCGAAGGTTCGATCGATTGAACTCTCTTCAATCGCTTGAACTCCTCTGATTTTGACAGCACTGCACACCGATGGGAGAATGGCCATAACTTTTTACTCGGACCTCGGATTGACCTTCCGTTTGCGGCCACGCGACCGTAACTCAAAGATCTACATTTTATATCTCTGGGAAAATCTTCCAAATCTGAAGTCATCATTGTCAAAATTGGCATTTTCCCAGCTGCTTCTGTTGTTCTCTTCACCAGAATCACTTTCTATGCAATGTTTGCTTTCCATGACCTGTAAAATAGTGTAAAAATACATGTTTGAGTCTCAACATCATAGAAAACACTTAATCATTGATATGCATCTAAATCTAGGGACTTGAGGATAAAAGTATGCATAAAAGACCGTGAAATACGCTATAAATATGCATTTTTCACCTCTAATCAGTCACCATGAAGTGACACTTTTCCCAGTTAAGTACAAGATTCTTTTCAATGCACCTTTTTAAAACTTTCTCAAGGTTCAAGGAACTTCTCCACCATGTCACTAAAAATGCTAAGCATGCACCGTTGAAAGGTCGCGGGTGCATTGCATAGCCCAAAAGGCATTCTCCTATAGGCAAACGTGCCATAGGGACATGTGAAGGTGGTCTTTTCTTGATCCTCGAGGGCTATCTCAATTTGATTGTATCCCGAATACCCGTCAAGGAAACAATAAAATTTGTGGCCGGCCACCTGTGGACATCGCAATCTGGGCCCACTTTTGTTTTTAAAACAATTTTTCAATTTCAAGTACAAAGAGTCGCCACTTAATTTTTAAAAGGAAAATTAAGAAACCATTTTGAAAGCAAACCGATCTTTTGCGAAACCAAAGATAAACTGGGTCCGGGGATTATGGAATGAAAGGGGAAGGAGCCCGGCGGACTAAAACACCCCCTTTCATCCTATCTCAAGATAGGCCTCTACTCAACATCCTTTTTAATCAAGTTATTAATATAAGCATGCCCTCAATTAATACATATATAGGTATACATAACACAAGCATGTTGGAAATGGTGTAAAATTGCTAACGGTAAAATATCATTCATAAGCCACGTAATTCAAATAGCAAACAACATGATATGCAATAGAGAACTAGAAAACATACCCGGGATCCAGCCGCGAATATTAAACGTGCAATGCATGCAAGAATAGAAATCCTAAGAAAAGGTCTCTATCACATATAAGCACATAAGGCAAGACCTAGTCTAAAGTGTCGCACATGGAGTTTGAAAATCAATTCAAAATCAAAGAAATGAATTAAACTAGAGAAGGGATGAGAAGTTGTACCTCAAATGCGCTACAAAACAAAGATTAGTACGCATGCCTTAGACAAGATATAATATCAAAGAGTAATTAATCCTAAGTCATGTTCAATTAGATTCATCTTAGACAAGAGATAAGTCCTACTTATGAATATTAACATGTATGAATGAATGCATGAATAAGAACAAGAATGAGACATGAATTTATTCACTAATTTGGATCACTAAGCCTCTGGGTTTAATCTAAATTATCACTATTCAAAACATGGTTTGAGTCCTAAGCCATTAAGAGACTATTTGAGTTGGAATAAATAAGATTAGACAAAAATGGTAGCAGTTTTTTTTGAATTACAGAGAGCATACCAGACGTTCAAAAATAGGAATAAAATACTTTCAACGGTTGGATCTTAATGATTTTTGGATATGTTATGCCTCTGTGAGTCTAGTTTCTAACCCAAAAAGAAAATCGAGGTTTCAACGGTTAGATCTCCGGGAATACGGAAAATACTAGACCTCACTCAGGATTCTGCAACTCTCTGTCCAGAGATCTTGTATGATTTTTTAAAAATAGAAAAAAAATCCGAATTGCTTCATTCTTTTTAGGGAATCTTCCTAACACATTAAGGTTCTTATAAAAAATTATTAGAGGTCATGAAAACTTGGTTAGAGTTCTGATCTATCAATTTTAAAATCGGTTTGCTGTTCTGAAACTATTCTGAAATTCTGGACAGATTGTGGTTGTCTCACAAAACTCATGATCAAACCATTCTAAGCATAAAGTCTTACCAAAACAAAAATTACAGCGGTAAAACAATGTGTTATTGACACTTTCCCGTTGGTTTCACTTGATTTCAACGGTTAGATTTCGAACTAAAAATCTTTGATCAAAAACAGTTTGTGAACTCACTGTTTTCATTTTGCTAGTTCAACTTTATTTGTTAACCCCAACTATTAAATCATGAAGTTGGACTTAAACTAAACCATCTCTTCTACCATTTAATGGTCATTGAAGACTAAGGACATCTTTAGACCCATGGATTTTTGATGAAGTATGAAATGGACTTCACAAAATCTCAAACAATGAACTCAAACTTATGGACCAAAACTTGAGTTCAAATCATTACTCCTTCCACTTGGTGGTCATTGGAGGCTAAAGACACACATACATGGAGGTTTTAGATGAAGTATGAAGAACTTCTCAAAACCTAAGGAAGAAATTAGTCTAAGCCATAGAGATGGACTTAAACTAAACTACTTCTCCTACCATTTGATGGTCATTGGAGACTAAAAACAACAAATCTACTCTAATCTCCATGGAATATAGTATGAATTCCATAAGATTCATAGTAAAGAGATCCTAGTCATGAGTTGATACTAGCATCTCACCAACTATGTGTAGATTAAAATCATGATTCATTTTAATCTCCATATGGATCATAAGATCATAGGAAACTAAGGAATCAAATTCAAAGAGTTTCAATGAGATATAGAAGATCTCATGAATCTTATGAATGAAGTAGAAATAAAGGAAATCAAAGTTTTATTTAGGAACACAAATTTTTTCAAAACTAATTTATCTCAAACCCAAGGCATTAATTAGATCCAAATTAATTAGATGTCATGAGATTCAATCACAAGTTCTTGGTGGTGTGTGATGAAATGGGGTAAGAAGAGAGGTTTTGAAAATGTGAAAAGTTCCTAGATCTAAGAACTTGTGATTGAATTATTATTATTATATACATATATATATATATGAAGGCCTTACCTCTAGATCTTCTCAAAACTTGTAGAGATGTTGAGTTTCTCAAGCTTTTCCTCTTCTTCTTCCTCAAGCTTCAAGCTCCTTCAATGGTGATTTGATGGTTGGGTAGAGTTTTGGTGGGATTTGGGTAAAATAATTGGTAGAGTTTCTCTCTCTATATTTCTTTCCTCTAAAGCTCTCCCAATATTTTTTCTATATCATTCAAGTGTCTCCCCCCAAAATGAGAGAAATGGGTTTTTTATAGACTTTCATTATCTTAGGGGCCAAGATAAGGGTAGATAGGTCAATTTGGGGTGGGTTAGGAATATTCTATGGCATCTCTAACTCTCCATGGCACTTCTATGTAATTCCAATAAACTTGAAAGGCATTTAAGTTGGCTAGAATAAAGGAACATTCTAGAGCATCTTCAAAACACATGGGAGATTAGTGCCCAACAAAGGGCTTTTTGGGTATTTCTTAGATAAGGAATATGCCAAGGGATCTCTAACTCTCCAAATCACATGGGCTACTTTCTTTTATTATTTTCTTTTTTCTATATATATATATATATGTATAGACACATTTTTTCTTTTTTTCTTTTTTAAATCTAAATTAATCATATGAGTTACCAAATAGTATATTTTTTTCTTTTTAAATCTAAATAAAATACAGGAAACAATGTTATTTTTAGAAAATATAATAATAATTATTATTATTCAATCTATTCTATTTTTTTAGAAAGTAACCCATGATCCAGTGAGCTCAAGACAGATGGTCAGTGATTGGCCAAATCTAGGGATATTAGGAGCAAGTTTTGGGAGCTTGAAGCTTTTCAGAAGTCGAAGCGATGAACTTGAAGAAAATCGTCGGGACATTATTCATCATTGATTTCTAGAGGTAAATCCCCCCTAAGTTTAATAGTTTGGTCAAAATTGGGGTGTCTACACCACCCTTTCAAGGACTTGATCTAGGAAGGGTAGCGGAAAATGGTCCTTTCGTGTGACCGTATTCAACTTCCTATAGTCGATGCAAACTCTCCATCCCGTGGTCGTTCTCGTAGGTACTAGCTCGCCTTTCTCATTTTCCACGACCGTGATCCCCGACTTTTTGGGGACCAATTGGGTCGGGCTCACCCATTCGCTATCGGAAATGGGATATATGATCCCATTATCCAACAACTTGATGATTTCGGTCATCACCACCTCTTTCATTTTAGGATTGAGCCTCCTTTGCATTTGGCGAGAAGGCTTGGCTTCGTCCTCCAGATAAATCTTGTGGATGCAAATCTTTGGAGAGATGCCCCGCAAGTCCGCTACACACCACCCTATAGCACTTTTGTGCTCTTTCAACACCGTCAGCAATTTCCCTTCTTGACAAGGGTCTAGTTGGGAAGAAATCACCAACGGAAAGCTCTCGTTTTCTCCCAAAAACACATACTTGAGCTCGTTTGGTAACACTTTGAGCTCGAGCTTTGGCGTAACGACATTAGAAGGAAGAGGAAAACTATCCCTCAGGGGTAGTCTCTCGAAATTGGAGGTCCACTTGGCCTCCTCGGCGGTTCCCACAACACCTACCACTTCCTCACTCTCTTTGTCAAACTCATAAGAACATCCAACAATGGTAGTGTCACCAACTAAACATTTCTCAACATGGTCAATGCGAGTTATAATATCATTAAGCACATAAGTATGATCAAGAGGAGAAGTGATGCAAGAATCATTAATATCGGAATCGCTCGAAAAACTAAAAAAATCTTGCACTAACGAATCAATGAGAGAGATTTCATAAACGTCATCCACGTCCTCCTCATCGAGATCCGGTTGCTTAAAGAGGGAGAAGATATTCACATCCACGGTCATATTTCCAAATGTTAAGCGCATGAGACCATTTCGACAATTGATTAAGGCATTAACAGTAGCTAGGAATGGCCGCCCTAAAATGATTGGAATTTGCGATTGCTCATTAACCACAGGTTGCGTGTCAAGCACGATAAAGTCTACCGGATAGTAGAAGTTACCCACTTGAACAATAACATCCTCTATTATACCCCGTGGCATCTTGACCGAGCGGTCGGCCATCTATAAAGTGACACGGGTCTCTTTAAGTTCGCCAAGGCCTAATTGGACGTACACCGAATAAGGGAGTAAATTGACACTCGCACCCAAATCAAGGAGGGCTCTGTCGATATGATGTTGACCAATCACACATGCTATCGTAGGACAACCTGGGTCCTTGTACTTTGGAGGAACTTCGTTAAGAATAACGGAGCTCGCATGTGCGGCCATATAAGCACTCTTCTTGACATTGAGTTTCCTTTTGACAGTGCAAAGGTCTTTAAGAAATTTTGCATAGGCCGGAACTTGTTTAATGGCCTCCAAAAGAGGGATATTGATTTCCACTTTGTTGAACAATTCCAGAAATTCATGATTTTTGTTATTTTCAGCCTTTTTCTTAAGCCTTTGGGGAAATGGGAGAGCGGGATTCAAAAACTCTTGGTCCATAAAATCGGGGGCCTTGGACAAGTCCCCCTCGAATGCTCCAACATTAGGGGGTAATGAGTCCCCCTCATCGAGTTCGGCCTCTCCGCTAACCGGGTCATAGCTAATTTGTGGTTCTTGGGGAGGCTTTTGGACCTTGTTGTCCACAATTTTTCCACTTCGAAGAGTGGTGACTCCTTTTAGATGTTCGATATTTGAATTTGAGGCTCCATTAGTCCCTTGACCTTTCGGATTTTGAAATGGTTGCGCCGGAAGCTTTCCTTTGTCAACCACTTGTTGACTTTGGAGTAATTGAGCCAATTGAGCTTGCAACGCTTGCATGCTTTGAGCGTGCGATGATTGCATCGCTTGGATAGATTGCTCAAGTTGGCTCATTCTTTGGGACAAGCCACCATGATTAGGATCTTCGAAACTCTTCTTGTGAGGGGGCACATAAGGGGTTGAATGTTGATGTGCCCCTTGATTTTGAGTGAAATGTGGCCCTTGGGATTGAATGTTTGGTGGACCACAGCTCGGAGGGGAATACGGTGGTGGATGCGGTTGATGAGGATAGTATGGTTGTGGGGGAGCATTTGGTACTACCGTTGCCCCTTTGTTGTTGTGGTAATTGTGCCCTGGAGCACTCCACCTTCCGGGAGGATTGTAGGCATCATTTTGGGAAGGATTGAATCTAGGCCTAATGTTCATCCCAAGTGCACATGCTTGCTCCAAAGCTTGTGCTTGGAGGATAGGAAGGACGGGGCATTCATTGGTTGAGTGTTCCGGATCATAGCACAAGTAGCAATGCAAAGGATTGATCGGTGCTAGGATCGGGGGAGGATTGGTTCCAATGGTGCCCTTTTGAGATTCCAAAGCCTCTACTTTTCTAGTGAGTTCGGAAAGAGAACCCGCTTCATTGGACACTTGACAGAGGTTGTGATTCAACGGGGCTACAGTGACCGGTGGTGTGCGGTCATGAGGGTTAGATGTACCCCACCCACGCGAAGTTTCATAGACATATTCTAAATGGGCTTCGGCTTGCTCGGCTTCTAGAGTTAAGAAACTCCCGGAGCACATGGTTTCGATCAATTGTTTTGTATTGGGTTGTAACCCCCCATAACAAATGGAAATTTGACGGAATTTGTCAAAACCATGGTGCGGGCATTTTCTAAGGAGATCCTTGAATCTCAACCAACACTCAGCAAAGGTCTCATGCTCTCCCTGAGAAAAAATTTGAATTTGTTTGACCAAAGCTTGTGTTTTGTGCATGGGGAAAAACTCCTTATAGAATTGCTTTTGGAGTTCCGGCCATGAGCCTATGGAATTTGGGGGTAGGGTCACCAACCAATCTTTCGCCCTATCCTTGAGGGAAAATGTGAACAATTTGAGCCTTATGAGCTCGGGTGTGCATCTTTGTTGTTCAAATGTCCCACATATGTCCTCATACTCCCGAATATGCTTGTAGGGGTCCTCGTTCTCTCGCCCATGAAAGTTGGGTAAGAGATTGATCATTCCTGGTTTAAATCGAAACACCCCTGCATTGTACGGGAATGTTATGCAAGATGGGGAAGACACGATCTCGGGTTGCAGGTAATCCCCGATCGTTCTCCCAAAGGTTTGATCCATTTGAGGAGGTGGAGGGGCGTAAGGATGTTGATAAGGAGGTGGTTGATGCGGCGGGTACCTAGGTGGAGGAGCGGGATTATGTTGATCCCATTGCTCCCGATGGAATCGATCCATGGGAGTTTCGCCCTCGGTGGCAAACGTGGCATGATCCGAAAATGCATCAACTACCGGCTCTCGGTGGCTGGTACTGTGCGAATTTTGAGTGAATGATGGTGAGGATGTGGTAGGGGGCCGCCAAAACGACCCACTACTACTACTAGAAGAACTGACATTAGAATTCACTGCAAAGGGGTTAGTCATACCTGCGTTGCTCGGATTTGACATTGTGCAAAGCTGTTGATTTTCACCTAAAGGCTACTCCTTCAAAGACACTCAACACGAAAGCAACGAAGGTTAAAAGTAAAAGCACTATAATTAGATACTAAGCGACCTAAGGTTGTTACCAACGCCAATCCCCGGCAACGGCGCCATTTTGATTACGTCAAAATCAAGTTCTTTTGTTAACCCTATAAAAACGTAGTATGGTGGAAATAGGGTGTCGAGTCCACAGGGATTGGAGTGCAACAATGCTTGGTGGATGCTTAATAACCAATTATAATGCAAAGAGCAATTAACTAACTTACGGAAAGAAAACGAGTCTTTTCGACTATGAATTTGATTCGATTGGTGTTAAATTAAACTACAATGAGCATTTAGAAAATGTAGAGAAACTTTAAACAATGCGGAGTTTAAGTAAAAATTCGGGGGTGTTTGTAAATGGAGAAATTGAGATTGGGGAGCATTCCCCCACCTTGGACCAAACAACCCGTGGCTTACACACTCGCAGCGCATTCCAGAGTAGGAAATCCCATTGAGTCATACCATCAAACATGTGGTAGTCAACCAACATGCTAGATGGATGTTCCAATGCAACACATGGGTGTAAGATTAGAGTTTGGGGATTCAAGCACTTCTAATGCTTGACATTAGAAGTGAAGTCTCACAAACTCCAACCCTACTCCCATGAACTCTAGGTGTGCTACAAAGTGTGGAAGTCTTACAATAAAACACTCATGGGTCCAAAGGTGGGTTTATGATCCCCAATCTTCAGAGTTTAGCTACTCATGACCATAATAACAACCATGTTAAAGAGAGGGGAAAAGAAAGTATACCAATAAGAGCAAACCACCATAAAAACCATAGCAAATCCAATGAAATCTTCCATTAAAAGCTTCCAAAAAGTCAATACAACCACCCTCTTCTCTCTCTCTAACACTAAATGGAGGTAGATAGTGGGTAGATGATGAGTATTGAATAGAGAGATGAGGGGATTAGGGAGAGAGATGGTACCCTAAGAGAGACTTACTAAAAATAGTCTAAAGAAAACAACATAACCCTAAAAAAAGACATACACTAACTATATATAGTGTATACAAAGTGGCAAACATGTAATAAGCAAAGGCAACCATCAGCAGAGGCGCGGATCGATCCGCTTGAAAAAGCCGGATCGATCCATTTGAATGTCTTTCTCGCAGAATATCCCTACCAAAACGCGGATCGATCCGCTCAGAAGGCCAGATCGATCCGCCTTTTCCGAGACTGATAGAGAATCCTATTTAAACACGCGGATCGATCCCCTCGGAGGGCCGGATCGATCCGCCTCTACTGAAATCTTCTTCTTGCTTCTAAATACTCCAAGTGTGTCAAGAGAGATGAGCTCCACTATATCCCAACATCCAAAACCTACAAAAAGAGACCTTAATCAGCTATGAGAGAGTAACATCAAGAACAAAAGAAAGCACAATTTTTATCCATTAAATCTCCGGGTTGAGTACTAATTTGTGTCCAATACGGGTAAAATTATGAAGTTCAAGAAGCAATATTGGACACGAATCAGAAGATTAATTAAATTATACCACATACCAAATTTTCATATTGATGCAAGTTATAAATGTGAACCTTGTGTTGAAGCAAAGTTAACAAAGACTTCATTTCAATCAATTGAAAGAAGCACTGAACATCTGGAATTAATCCACACTAATGTATGTGATTTAAAAATGGTTCAATCTAGAGGTGGTAATAAGTATTTTATTACTTTTGTTGATGATTGCACTAAATACTGTTATGTGTATTTGCTAAAAAGTAAGGATGAAGCTTTGGATAAGTTCATTCTATACAAGACAAAGGTTGAGAATCAACTAAGTAAAAAGATTAAGGTGTTGAGAAGTGATAGGGGTGGTGAATATGTAGCGCCATATGGTGAGTTTTGTGCACAAAGTGGAATTATTCACCAAACCACCGCACCTTATTTGCCTCCATCAAATGGAGTTGCTGAAAGGAAAAATCGTACCTTAAAAGAAATGATGAATGCTATGTTAATAAGTTTTGGATTACCACAAAACTTGTGGGGGAGAGGCAATTCTCTCCGCAAATTATATTTTAAATAAGGTACCTCGAAAGAAAGTTGATCAAACCCCGTATGAACAGTGGAATGGTCAAAAACCATCCTATAAATTCTTACGAATGTGGAGGTGTCTTGCAAAGGTTCTTATACCTACTCCTAAGAAAGAAAGGATAGGTCCAAAAACCGTTGATTGTTTATTCATTGGCTATGCACATAATAGTAGTGAGTATCGGTTTCTTGTACATAAATTTGAAAACCCAGATATACACAAGAACATGATCATGGAGTCTAGAAATGCGTCTTTCTTTGAGAATATATTTTCTTGTAAAGAGGAATATAGTTCTAAAAAATGCACATTTGAGACTGTTGGGGAAGCTAGTAAAACCCAAGAAGAAAATGTTGATATTGAGCCAAGACGTGGGAAACGAGATAGAACCTCAAAATCTTTTGGTCCAGACTTTCTAATTTATGTTATAGAAAGTGAGCCTCAAAGCTATAATGAAGCTATTAGATCACCAGATGGTCCATTGTGGAAAGAAGCAATCAAGAGTGAAATTGATTCTATCCTACAAAATCATACTTGGGAACTGGTAGATCTTCCTCCTAGTTGTAAGTCATTGGGCTACAAATGGATTTTTAAAAGAAAATAAAGACGGATGGTACTATTGATAAGTATAAGGCAAGGCTTGTCATCAAAGGGTATAGACAAAAGAAGGGTCTAGACTACTTTGATACGTATTCTCCTGTTACGAGAATAACATCCATTCGTATGATTATTGCGATCGTAGCATTGTAAGATCTCGAGATACATCAAATGGATGTTAAGACTGCCTTCCTTAATGGAGATTTGAATGAAGAAATTTACATGGAACAACCTGAAGGATTTTCTGCTCCAGGGTAAGAAAATAAAGTGAGTAAGCTTGTCAAATCATTGTATGTCTTAAAGCAAGCTCCAAAACAATGGCATGAAAAATTTGACAAAGCTATACTCTCTAGTGGATTTAAAATCAATGAGTGTGATAAATGTGTTTATGTCAAAGACACAATTGAAAGCTATGTCATCTTATGTCTTTATGTTGATGACATGCTCATAGTGGGTAGTAATGATAAGATCATTAAATCTACTAAGAAAATGTTGAATTCTAAATTTGACATGAAAGATATGGGACTTGCTGATGTTATATTGGGCATCAAGATCTCTAGAAATACTAATGGACTTGTTCTGTCATAGTCACATTATGTAGACAAGATTCTAGAGAAGTTCAACAAGTCTGATACTAGTATAGCCAGGACGCCTGTGGACTTAAGTCTACACCTATCTAAGAATACTGGTGAGAGTGTTTCTCAACTAGAATATTCTCGAGTGATAGGAAGTTTGATGTACCTAATGAGTTGTACAAGGCTTGATATTGCTTATTCTGTTAGTAAACTGAGTAGATACACTAGTAATCCTAGTGCTGAACACTGGAAAGGGATAGTAAGGGTACTACGGTACTTACGATATACACGTGATCAGGGACTGCACTATATGAGATATCCAGATGTATTGGAAGGATACAGTGATGCAAACTGGATATCCGATATGAAAGATTCAAAATCTACAAGTGGATATGTTTTCACACTTGGTGGTGCAGCTGTGTCATGGAAATCTTAAAAACAAACTTGTATTGCTAGATTGACAATGGAATCTGAATTCATTGTGCTAGACAAGGCAACTGAAGAGGCTGAATGGCTTCGCCATTTTGTAGAAGATATTCCAAGATGGTCAAAACCTGTGCCAGCTATTTGCATACACTGCGATAGCCAATCTGCTATTGGAAGGGCACAAAGTAATATGTATAATCGTAAGTCTAGATATATTCGTCGTAGACACAATACCATTAAACAACTGCTCTCAAGTGGGATTGTCTCGATTGACTATGTAAAGTCAAAGGATAATATTGCGGATCTGCTAACCAAAGGGTTATATCGAGAGTTAGTTGATAAGTCATCTAGAGGAATGGGACTAAAGCCTATGACGTTACAAGGGAATGGAATGGAAACCCAACCTAGTTGACTGGAGATCCCAAGATCTAGGTTCAAAGGGACAACCTAATTTCATGTACCTTAAGAGAATCACTGAGAAGAAATGTTCTTCTGCCCATTTCTATGATTCAACAGTGATACCTGCATGGTGTGAGGGTAAGCTTAGCTTTTAATGACTATGTGCGTTGTTATAACCAAGCGGAGTATAGCAGGATACTCTAAACAAGTCACCTATATGAATGTGAAGTAGGGCCGCTTCTAAAAGAATTTGAGAAAGGCAAAATTCTTTGATAAACATTCACTGAACCAGGCGAGTGTTCAAGGCCAAAATGAACACAAGTGTAAGAACTAAACTATGTTTGGAAAGCTCCTGTGTGAAGTCTGTCGGTTATTTACACTAACGGCAATTAGTTCAAGACTACACGTTCACTGGTTAGCCAGTAAATCTGATAGATTATCACAAGGGAAGGTTCAAAGCCAAAAGCTACCTATCTCTTTGCAGGAGTGATCCGTCGTGCTCTCTCTTGTCAAGTCGTCTCACATCGTTTCGATTAATTTCATTTATGTGGGAGATTGTTGGATAAAAATTAATTTTGGCCATGTTTGAGGTCAAATAAATGTGGGACCCATTTAGAGTTTGAATGTGGTCCTTGTGGATTTGTGTTCTCCTCCATGAGGAGATGAACTTTGGATATTTACATGTCCAAAATTATTGTGGAGTGAATGAGAAATTAATCCATTGAATACATATAGATAATGTACATGCATGAAAAATGTACATACATGAATGAATGTATAGATGCATTTATTCTCATTCATGTGTACATGCATGGAAAATGTTCATACATGAATGAATTTATAGTTGCATTTATTCTCATTCATAGATGAATTGCATTTATTCTCATTCATGGATAATACACATTCATAGATGAATCATGTATATACATGGATGAATCGATAGATTCATAATGTACATACATGGATGAATCCACAAATACATAATGTACATCTAATGAATCCTCTCTCCCCTTAGTCCTATATACTCTGAGCTTTTTCCTCAGAAATTTCAGAGTCAGAAAAACAAGAGCTATTTCCTTCCTTCCAATATTCCTTCCTGAGAGAGACACAGAACATAGTTGGTTCGCTGGAGCAGTCGAACACCGTGCTTGTCTACTGCTGGTTATTGCCACTGTATCCTGGGAAACAGACGCCGGAGATATCCTCAAGCACTTCTGGTGAGGCGGCGAATCTGTTTTAAGGAAACTATGAAATATCACAGGCCTCGGTTTGATCTTATTTGTTGTAGTTTTTCCATTTATTGCTTTCTGTTTACATACTGTAATTCTGTTTCTGTTCAAGTTCTATTTTTCCAGTTTGTAATCCAGAATCTATTTATGTTTTCCAATTGTATCAATGTAATTTTTCCAACAATATATATGCATTCGTTTAGAATTGTACACCCAGCATATAGCTAAGCAATGGAGATTTGCTCCATTGTAGGTGAAAGAGAAAGATGACAGAACATGAGTGTCACAACCCATCCCACTACACATGGAAATAGGACCCGTGGCATGCCACCAAGGTTCATTCAATTCATTTAAAAGAGTATAGCAGCGGAAAAGAAACTTAAAACGACAATGAGCATTCAACTCATTTGGAAAAGATACACCCGAAGTTGTAAAATCCGTGTAAATTTGAAAACGTAATTATATTTTGAAACAAGGATAAATATGTTAAAAGGGGTCCCAAGGTACCCCAAAAACTAATTAGAACATTTAAATATTTTTCGGAAGGGGTATAAAAAGTAACTATGCAGGGGTCATTTCGAGCGATCGAACGGTCCCCTTCGCTTGGTCGAATGACCCCTGACAGAATTCCCTTTGATAGTAGAATTTTGCCAAGGAAGTCACCCAACCTTCCCATTTTTAAACACCTTAAACTCTCATACTTTAATCCAAACTTTCGAACCATAACACGACTACAAGGACATACATAAATCTTGCTAAACCTTGAAAAGGAAACGGAATTGAAACAAGCTATGTCTTGTTTGGCTCAACTCATAAAATATTAACAACATCCAATCAAAATTCGAATCTGACAAGTACACAAAATGTGAATCCATGAGTTCGGATTCATTACAACTTAACCCAAAAGGAGTTTTGTTACATATTACAACCTTACAACATCCATTCCAAAGATTCTAAGTTCAGTATATGGTTTGAACTACTCAAATCTCATTTTACATTCATAGATTGGAAAACAAAAATATAAACAAGGATGATTCTCTTCGTCCCATCGACCTCACTCCTTTCGCTTCTTCTTTTCTTTCTTCTTGTCGCCTGCAATAGAGTAAATTTTCACTGCTCAGTTATATGTTGAGTGCACAATTATAAACATATGCTTATATGACAATTCATGCTTTAAAACATCCAAACACATATCAAATAGTCTCTAGGGAGAGTGATACGCATTCATCTTATAACACCCGCATTTGTGTTATTGCATTTCATTGCATTTGTCATGCATGATGATGTGAGGTGTTGTGCCTTTTGGCACGTGTTTGAGTGAGTTTTGACTCACGAGTTGATTTGGGTGTCTGTATTAGAGAACCCTTTGAAACTGTTGTGATTGAGGATTTATTGTTTGTGAAGTCTCTCCGAGTATGAGACGGTCACTGTGGAACACTTTAAATGTTTATCTGAAAATAAATGTTTACCTGTGTATTTCAATATCTGTATTATTTTCTGTTTTAGAATTTATTTCTGTTGTTAGATTTAGTATCCTGGTGAGGACGAATGAACACGCTATTAATTTGGTAGGCTAATTAGCAACTTCGGAAACGTCATATAGAAATTCACGTTTTAGCGACCAAACGAAACTTAGTCGAAAACTTTTATAATTTTGAAGTTTTACTTATAAAGCTAAGAATAAGCTGTATAGAAAGTTTCAGAGACTGATTAGGAGTTTGGAAAACTCGTGGGGAGGTAAACGTAATTCCCCGAGAATGTTGCCTATATATAGGAAGTGATGAACTTAGGTTTTTCATAAGTTTTTAACCTAATTCTAAAAGGAGGCCAAAAGGGGGCTAAAGAGAGATTTTGAAGCTTAGAGCTTTGCGACGCCAAACGACGACCTTCCGTCAGTCTGGTTTCTCCCATATTTCATATTCGAGCTCCTCGAGGTAAGAGCTTCGTTTTGATATATGTTAGGGCTTGTTTGGCCAAGTTTTCCGAAAAGTTATTTTCTAGAATTTTTCATAAAAGTTGATAAATGGAATTCTGATCCATAGGAATTGTACTAGGCGGACTTCTGCACGTTCTTTGTGCACGGGTTTTCTTCAGATTGAATTATAGGAGCGTTATTTGGAGGTGAGTGATTCAACTAAATGTCACAGCCCGGTCCCACAATAGCGGAACCGGAGCCCGTGGCACGCCACCGAGGCTAAACCAATTCATTAACGTTCCCAAAAATTAGGTTTGAAGAACACACGCAGCGGAAAACAAAACACATTTTAAAACCAGAGGTTCAGTCGACTGCTCAGTCGACTGCTCAGTCGACGGAGTTAGGCAGGGATTTAAATGTCAATTCCAGTCGACGGTCAGTCGACTGCTCCCCTGTGTCTGTTAGCTACTGCTTCTTATTTTAACAAAAGCAGTCGACTGGACCCCTCAGCAGTCGACTGAACCCCTGAGCAGTCGACTGGACCCCCAGTATCAGTCGACTGGAATTGACATTTAAATCCCTGCCTAACTCCGTCGACTGAGCAGTCGACTGAGCAGTCGACTGAGCAGTCGACTGAACCTCTGGTTTTAAAATGTGTTTTGTTTTCCGCTGCGTGTGTTCTTCAAACCTAATTTTTGGGAACGTTAATGAATTGGTTTAGCCTCGGTGGCGTGCCACGGGCTCCGGTTCCGCTATTGTGGGACCGGGCTGTGACATTTAGTGGTATCAGAGCATAAGTTTAGATCCTTGGGAACGAATGACGTTATATATATGCTGAGTGACGACGAGTGGAGTGTTGAGTAAATTGTCACATGTTCTAAATTGCATCCATACATATTAGAGATGTTTGATGCATATGGTATGTTGCTATAATTACATGATTATGTTATTGCCATACATGCATAGTATTTATGCATTTGTGAATCGGTTAAATCATACGAATGTGGAACTGTATGATGAGATGACGTTATCATGAGTTATAATAGACCGCGTGTTGTGGCAAGAGGAAAGATGATATTTTGGTAGTGATGAACAGTGGAATTGCTAAGCTAAAAGAAAATGATTTTTGATCGAATCAGTGGATGTTTTCAACGATAGTGATGAGTGTCCTTTGGGGGATCTAACCAAGAACGGAATTTGAGCAGTGAACGTCAGATGAGATTTCTTTATAGTTCTTCAGACATGGGTTAGATGCTGTGAAGCGAGAGAATAGAGATGTGCAGTTGGGTATTATGGTAGCAAGATAGTCCAGCACCATGTATTGCTCGTGTATGGGATAGGTGAGGAATCTCTCACCTTATCTTACGGTGTTAACCTACGGTACAATTGTACGAGGTTATCTTATGATGTATCTTACGGTATATACGGTATATGTCAGGTAGTTGAAGAATTTTTCGACTTATTGTACGTCATTGAGACGATTGGATGGTTGAGGAATCTCTCAACCTATCTTAAGGTATGTATTGGACGGTTGAGGAATCTCTCAACCTATCTTGTGCTATGTATTGGGAATTGAGAAATATCTTAACGAGCTATGAGTATAGTGGTTATTGAGGAATCTCTCAACTGAACCTGATTCCGAATGGTTATGGCACCAAGGTAGATTTAGATGTGGTATGAGGATTAGAAGTGAATGCTACTTAATCGATTGTATGTGTGAAAATGTTGGGATTGGAGGACTGACCTAAGAGGAGGGGTTAAGAACGGAAATAATAGAGTATACTTTGACGGTTTGAAACTACAGTTGGTAGAAGTTTAATTGATGACATACTTCGGGAGTGGTTACTTAGACTTGATGATTATGTGCGTATCAATGTAACGACAAGGACGATATGGGTTGAAAGAGGAACTGTAGAATTTCTTGATGAAGAGTAAATGGACAGAAATGAAGAGTAAAAAGGTTCCCTAGTGTTTTGCAGTGGTTTGTCAGAAGAGATAGAATAAAGAAAGTAGGAATAGGAGACTGGGAGTAAAAGATAAGTGTGAATTATGGAACGTGATAAGAGATTCAAAGGAATCGAGTGGATATTTGGATAACATGGAGATGGGAGGACCTTGATAGGGAGATTGTAGCAAAGATTGTTATCACAGAGAGTTGTAGTACGGACGACCTCGAACCTGGATTTTGAATGTATTTTCAAAATAAAACGAAAACCTTTTCTTCTAATGTTTTTAAAACATCTTTGAGTTTCTGAAGCAAGTGGTTGTCAACTGGAAGTTGGAGTACGATAATTATTACGATACTGAACAAGAGCAATTGTGAAAGTGGATAGAGTAAAGAGACTTTTGGCAAGTCAAGTTAGAGAAATGAAGATGTAAAATGGGAAGATGAATCTTTGATGAGTAAGTGAACAGAACCGGTAAGAATGGGAGGAAGACATGGTATTACGTGAGTACATTATCGAATATGATAGTAGAAATGCAAAATGGTTGGAGGATAATGGTGGATGCAATGAAATACGATCTCAGTGTCCTGGATTCCAACAAGGTTAGAGAGTTTTGAGACTGTCGAAGTCCACCCTAAGAAAATTTTAAAGTGTTTAAAATATTTTAAAACTTTCGTTGAGTAAGAAAATTTGTTTTAAAAACTTGTAATAAGGTATCAAGAGGATTTTGGAAGACGAGTATCGTGGTGGGACATGGTATGCTTAGCGCTTGAGACAAAACGGTGGTCGTCAAACGAATGAGTTCTACGTGAGTAGATTATCAACTTGGGAATTCTAAAGTAAAAAGGGTTTGTGAAATGGTGTACACTTGGAATTAGTAAGTTAGAAGTAGTGTTGTTAAACGAGTTGACTTGAGTATTGTCACGAAAGGTATGTGAATTGAAAGTCGATAAGAAATTTATCAAACACAGTGAGACTATGGTACTTGATTGGGAAGACCAAATTATTGAATTGTCCTCGGATGGTTACGGGAATAGTATGAAATACTTAGGACAGCGAGTTCTTCGTGAACAATGAAATTGAGATCAGAATGGCGAATATAAAGGATTAGAAAATCTGAATTGGAGTTAAGTCAAGTTGACTAAGAGTTATGAAATACTAAATCGCTAAATAAGGTATGAAACCTTAAGATGTTATACAAGGAATATATGTTCCGTGTAAAGGGCAGTCAGAAATTCAGTAAGAGTTGCGATACATGAGTATGCTTGGTATGAGCTTGTGTGAGGGTGGAAGTGAAACACTAGAGACTCATGGAGTCGTATAACTACGTAAATGGTGGTGGATCTACATGGATTGTGAATGACCAAGGGTTTAAGACGTGAACGGGGTATGTTATGAACATGGGAGTACATTTTATAAACTCTATGGTATGTGTATGATTGACTAAGTCAAGTTTGGGTTCACATCGTTATTTGTTGCGACGGATATTGGGGTAACTATATGTGAAAATATTATGCAAAATTTTAAAATGTTTTAATTTAAAAACAAAAGGGAGAATATGTAATTGACTTTGTTACAAGTTTTAAATTGAGGGTGTAACATTTAATCTTCTACGATTAATCGACGATAGTTTGAGTACAGAATGCGAGAGATAAAGGGGCAAGTGTGTTTAACTATTCGAGACATCAGTTGGGCTCGAAGAAGTAGAGTGATATAAAATTTTCAGTTACGAATCTGGATAGTATCTTACGAGGTATGTATGATTGGAAGAATAACACGAGGTTGGATTAAACCGAATGGAATTTGAAAAGGAATGAAAGTCCTTTGAAAATGTGTTATCGTTCTACAAGTATTCCGCGATTAACAGGATAAGGGATTGAATCTATGATATATGAAATAGTTGGTTGAGGCATTGACTTATCGACATAGTATATATGCATGAAAGTAGTCAGTTTGGTTCACTTCGAGATGAAGAATCAGGTATGGTGGTTACCCAGTTGAGACGTGTTGGAAACGACTTTTAGTCAACAAGAAAGATAGGTGAAGAGAGATGAGTTACTTCCTTCGTTTTGGTGATTAGGATATAACCTTTGGGTTTCGAACAGCATATGTGATAAGTACGATAAAAGGATATGTGAGTGGACGTGGTGACGTCGTGATGTGATTTAGTGTCAGGTTTGACTATTGAGTAAGTTCTACTCAGGTATCGATGTTCTCATTTATCGAGATGCTTCGGGGTATTGCTAGGGTTCTGTTTGAATCTTCTATCAGATTGAGGCGGGGACTTTGAGGATTTATTTTCCTTAAAAGCTTGAGGATTTATTTTCCTCATGAGATTGTGTCATCTCAGTGAAGGGGATTGTGTATGTGGTAAATGTTGGAAGTACTTGCGTGAAGTCTTAGTGACTTGAGAAGATGAGATGCGTACTCAGTATCCGCACCTTTTTGAGACGTGAGGTACAAGTTTGGGGACAAACTTCTTTTAAGGGGGAGAGTATTATAACACCCGCATTTGTGTTATTGCATTTCATTGCATTTGTCATGCATGATGATGTGAGGTGTTGTGCCTTTTGGCACGTGTTTGAGTGAGTTTTGACTCACGAGTTGATTTGGGTGTCTGTATTAGAGAACCCTTTGAAACTGTTGTGATTGAGGATTTATTGTTTGTGAAGTCTCTCCGAGTATGAGACGGTCACTGTGGAACACTTTAAATGTTTATCTGAAAATAAATGTTTACCTGTGTATTTCAATATCTGTATTATTTTCTGTTTTAGAATTTATTTCTGTTGTTAGATTTAGTATCCTGGTGAGGACGAATGAACACGCTATTAATTTGGTAGGCTAATTAGCAACTTCGGAAACGTCATATAGAAATTCACGTTTTAGCGACCAAACGAAACTTAGTCGAAAACTTTTATAATTTTGAAGTTTTACTTATAAAGCTAAGAATAAGCTGTATAGAAAGTTTCAGAGACTGATTAGGAGTTTGGAAAACTCGTGGGGAGGTAAACGTAATTCCCCGAGAATGTTGCCTATATATAGGAAGTGATGAACTTAGGTTTTTCATAAGTTTTTAACCTAATTCTAAAAGGAGGCCAAAAGGGGGCTAAAGAGAGATTTTGAAGCTTAGAGCTTTGCGACGCCAAACGACGACCTTCCGTCAGTCTGGTTTCTCCCATATTTCATATTCGAGCTCCTCGAGGTAAGAGCTTCGTTTTGATATATGTTAGGGCTTGTTTGGCCAAGTTTTCCGAAAAGTTATTTTCTAGAATTTTTCATAAAAGTTGATAAATGGAATTCTGATCCATAGGAATTGTACTAGGCGGACTTCTGCACGTTCTTTGTGCACGGGTTTTCTTCAGATTGAATTATAGGAGCGTTATTTGGAGGTGAGTGATTCAACTATGTCTTTGGAATGATTTCTTGACATGTATTCATGTTTTGTATGAATAGCATGTATTAATTTTTAGAGATATATTGTGTAGTTCATATTGGGCATTTATATTGATAAGTAGGCTCAATAGCACGGTGATATGTTTTAATTACCGCGAGCATGGTGATATGTATTTGAGCATGTTAAGTTGCTTATGTGGGTCAGAAGGAGCACGTGGTCACCGTGCCATTTTGTGGAGCCGATATAGGCATTAAGGTCGCACGATTGAAGAGAAGAATCGTGGGTCTTACCCTTTCGCGTGGACTTATTGGCGAGGAGTCGCGGATTGGGAATATGGACGGGCACGTGAGTCTCCGGCGACTAGTATGAAATGTAGAGATGTGAATGCGGACATGTTTATCATTCATGTACATATGTTGATTTATTCACTAAGCATTAGCTTAAACAAATCGAAATATGTGTGGTTATTCAAATAACCATTTCAGGTGTTAATGCGGGCGAGGAATCGGTGAAGTGAGCACGTGGGTTGGGAGTTTGCTTGTGAGGCAACTTGAAGTATTAATCTTGTAGTTTTGGGATCCTCGAACTGTTGTAATAAGAATTTGGTTGTTTTAAACCATGTTTAATTTGGTATGTTATGATGGATTTTAAACTGTTGTAATGGTTAGTAACATGTTGTAATTATGTTGATAATGTTTTAATACAGCTAGAAGTACTTTAGACTGAGTTTGGTTTGAGTCTGTTTCGAGTGGTTGATCTTTGGGGAAAGTTAGAAAGCTTTTAAACTTGAACTTCTGCAGATTGGGCTGCTGCCAGGGGAGCAGTCGACTGAACCCCTGTGTCTGTTAGCTACTGCTTCTTATTTTAACAAAAGCAGTCGACTGGACCCCTCAGCAGTCGACTGAACCCCTGAGCAGTCGACTGGACCCCCAGTATCAGTCGACTGGAATTGACATTTAAATCCCTGCCTAACTCCGTCGACTGAGCAGTCGACTGAACCTCTGGTTTTAAAATGTGTTTTGTTTTCCGCTGCGTGTGTTCTTCAAACCTAATTTTTGGGAACGTTAATGAATTGGTTTAGCCTCGGTGGCGTGCCACGGGCTCCGGTTCCGCTATTGTGGGACCGGGCTGTGACACATCTGGTAATGGAGTCATGAAATCGATGCGATAGAGGGCCCTCTCCTAACCACTCATCCAAGTGCCCTGGCAGGGCCTTCTCCGAAACCATGCACTATACCTTGGCATAGCCTTTTCCCAAACCATGCACTAGCCTTCGCTACAATTTAAATCTTCAAATATCGAGGAGCTTACTCGCAGAATTAAATTGTACCAAACTCCCCTTCGACCCACATAAACACATAGCATGCTCACATAACCATGTATACATGCATTTATTGCATTTTCACGTGCATGATTGTCATACCCCAACCCGCCCTTGGCGGACTAGGACACGTGAAACAAGACTATACGCACCCAAATTATACTAATAAGCAAGAAACCATGTTAGTCATTAAGAAAAACATGATTTGAAGCAACATAAAGTAGCTTGCTGTGACAAAACAGCCCAAGGGAAAAATGGTCATTTAGTAAAGATAGTAAAATTTTATACCAAAAGATAGATCTTTGAGTCCCGATTCCAACGCAAAAAATGGCACGCGAATCCGAATTTCCTAGAAAAAGTTATACACGTTTCTGTAAAAACGGACATGAAAATTTTGTGAGCGGATCTGTAATACCCTGTATTTTGGTATATTAATAAGACCCGGTATTTCATTTCTATACTCGTATAAACTTTCTCTTCCTTTTGGTGAATTTTGTTACCAATCGATTGACATATTCCCAATCGATTGACACTTTTGATATATCAATCGATTGACAAGTTTTCTCAATCGATTGACACTTTTCTAATACCAATCGATTGATAAGTTATCCCAATCGATTTACATTCAACCGACTAAAAGTGATGACGTGTCAAACATTCCAATCGATTGCCATTCATCTCAATCGATTGACATTGTTTTCAATCGATTGACTACAAATATCTGTTACCAATCGATTGACTGGTGTCTCAATCGATTGACATAACCTGAGAAATGTTTTCTTCTTTCCTTCAGCTTTAAACGCGTGGCACTCCCTTATGCCTATATATATGTCTCATTTATTGGCCTTGGGGCTGTTTTCAGACCATTGAGAGAGAGAGAGAGATATACCTCTTGTGAGATATATATACATACATATATCTATCTATATATCTATATTTCTATATACACACACACACAGACCTTGGCAACTTGAAGAAGAGAATAACAAGAAAAAGAAGGAAGAGACAGAGAGAGAGAAGGCTGGACAGAGAAGAGGAGAAAGAGAGAAAGCTTGGAGGTTTCAAGCTTAAACCCAAGCCAAACGTACCCTAGGTGAGTCCTAACTCACTTGGTCCCTTTATATGAAGTTTATATAAGCTATTATGATGTTTAGATGGGTTACATGCATGTAGTGCACGTTTATATATGCTGTTTTTACAATCTGCTGGAGAAGACGTAGTTCCAATCGATTGACATGATCTCAATCGATTGACATCAGTTGCATCCCAATCGATTGAATAGGATTTCAATCGATTGACATTGTTCCAATCGATTGACATATTTCTCAATCGATTGACATAACTTTTGTTCCAATCGATTGAACTTTTGTTCCAATCGATTGACATGATCAGTACATGGTTTCCTTTGCCTGTTTATTATATAAGAGGTTTAGTTGTTCGATTTCTGATTCGGGAATTCCATTATGCGATTATGGGGTAGACAGGAGAAATGTGACACCAAAGATTTATGGATAATGAATAAAAAGTAATATGAAGACGTGGGTTGACGTGTTGTTTCTGATATGAGTTCGATATCCGTTTCTTTTAATCCGAGTAGTCAGGCCACATTGGGAATTGTCATGTGTCGATGTAGAATGGAACGTAAGTAGGTTTGGTAAGTTCCGGGAATGGTACGGGGATGGATGATTGGTCATGATATGCTCTTAAAAGCGGTGAACCGGACCATGGTTCTTAAAAGCGGTGAGCTGGACCAAGAAGTCTTAAGATAGACTGGATGATCTGTGATATGCTCTTAAAAGCGGTGAACCGGACCATGGTTCTTAAAAGCGGTGAGCTGGGATCACTAGTAGATGACGTTAAGTCGTGGCAATAGATTGATATGCCTTGTTCGAAACGTTATATCCCTGAAATGCGGTGAACAGGACCATTGTTCTTAAAAGCTGGGGACAGACTGACGTGGAGTCCATGACATGCGGTGAGCAGGACCATTGCTCTTAAAAGCGATGGACAGAATAAGGGTGTATCCCTAGAGTTAAACGATTGAGTCTGTTCATGACATCTGAATACGTTGAGTTCGGTATTTGAGTAATAAGACGATAAGGGTCGGTTTATAAGAATGAATAGAAGAACAAGATAATGTTATTTTATAATAAGATGTTAACTCTTGTTTTTATGAGCTTGTGTTTACTTCAGATAACTGGTACCTCGTTAGTTTATGCTCACTCAGCTCTCAGTAAGCTGACGGCCTTTTATTGCCTGGACATTCCCCGTCCAGAATATCCTGCCCCTTGTTTTACAGGTAATGACCAGTACACTGATGAGTGTTATTTAGAGGAAGGCCCCACCGATGACGATTACACCAGGAAGGATTATCCTTATGCCAGTTGAAGACTGAAGATGTTATAATTAGATTTAATTTCAGTTGTTCTGTTAAACTTTTGTTAATGGGTACTTGGGCATTTGTTGTCTTCAGACCTGTTGTGATCCTGTGGACCATACTCTGATATTTTGTAATAGTTAACACTGTGTGTTATTCTCAGTTGGTTACTGTTGCTTTTCTTTTGGACTAGTACTGTGTGGTGTGGATTATTAGTGACTTTCACCTGTCATTCCTTATGGACCCATAAAGGAAATTTATTTTTCTCTATTTATGCTGCTCCGGGGCGTGACAGGATTTTTGGTATCAGAGCCTGCGTTCGGTACTCTAGGTTGTGATACTTTTGTTCACTAAGTATTTCCACACCATCTGGTCCTAGTGTGTTAAGATTCTTTGAGATGAGATATGAGTATAAGATAAGTTCGTCTTCCTGACGATAGATAGTTTCCTTTGCAGGATAGCATGGATCCGGAGTTTCACCAGTTTGTGACTGATGCTTATGGAGGACATATTATCCATGGAGATACCGTGGAGCCAGCTGACCCAGAGTTTTATCGTGAGCGTGTGTGCCAGATAGCTAGTCGACATTTAGAAGAAGACATGTGGAGAGCACTTTATGTGACCAGGAGTACTCACCCGACCCAGATGCGCATGGATGCTTACCACTTAGCGAGAGTTGGCAGAGACATTTGCCAGGAGATGTTGCGACTAGTTTTGAGTAAACCAGAGATGGATGAGATTGAGTTGAGAGCCATTGTAGCCGGTCCACCAGAGCCCGTAGTTGCACCAGCAGCAGCTCCAGCAGCCCCACCATCACCAGTGCCCGACGTACCCGTCCCAGAGCCAGAGCATGAGCCGATTGAGGATGAGGAAGATGTAGAGCCTCAGGATGAGCATCCCGATGAGGACATGGATGGAGATGGAGAGGAGGAGCCGATAGATGATGAGGACCCAGTAGAGGATGAGCATGCAGATGATGCAGATGATGATGAACCTGAGGATGACCCCGAGGAGCCAGAGTTTGAGCCAGAGGATCCAGTACCAGACCCAGAGGCTATTGAGGCAGACATAGTGGTAGACGAGGAGGTACCCGACGAGGAGATAGTTGTGCCAAAGATACCCGTTGTGCTTCAGATACCAGCCGGACCGATTATGCATATGGCAGCCATGGCCGATATGGCAGTAGGATGGATAGCCCAGATGGTAGCACAGCCAGCAGATTTTGTTATGGGAGAGATAGCTATAGCAGGAGCTCTTGACATAGCTGACGGTTTTGCCGCAGTAGCTGTTGATGTCGCTAACCAGGCGATAGCAGACGTGATGGAGGACGATGATGCAGAGATGATAGAGGATTGGGATATAGGGGTAGTAGTTGGAGATCTTGTCGCACCAGTTGAGGATGATCCACTCGAGGAGATGGATATAGACCCGGAGGATGAGGCACCACCAGCAGGATCAGATGCTGACGACTTTTGAGTCAGGATCGGCAGGGTGTAGATTTTGTTAGTTTATATTAGGACATGTTGTCCACTAGATTTTTGGGAGCTTGAGAGATAGCTATTGACCATAGCTTTGTATAGTATTAGCTGACTTTAGTTGTTGTAACTCTTGTCCCATATGGTACACAGTTTGATTAGTGTGTACTATACGGTACATCTTTTGATATATATATATACGAGCAGTACTTTTATTATTGTTTGGTTGTTGCGTTGTGCAGTGTTGTTTAGTAGAATGGTTAGTTTTGCTGTTTCTTGTTCTATCTTGAGTTCGTTTCTACGAGAAGACTTTCAGCTGATCAATATGTCGTTTGTAGGCGATACTCGTTATCATCATGGTAGGACCCTTGAGAAATCACCAAGCACGTAATGGAGCACCTATACCGGAAGGGATGGATCCAACGGGAATTTTCGAAGCATTTATGCAGAGGATGGAGCATGTGGGGGATACATATAATCACTCCACCCACCAGAGACCTTTCGCACCCCCGCCACCAAGACAGACTGGAGATAAGCTATTAGCAAATTTTCGTGGGTTACGTCCCGAAAAGTTTGATGGACTAGCAGAACCATGGAAAGCAGAGCAATGGATAAGAGAGATGGAGTTGATATTTGGAGCATTGGAATGCAATGAACAAGAGAAACGTCGCCTTGCTACGTTTCAGCTCACCTATGCCGCCGCAGATTGGTGGGAAGCTGAGCAAGCCACTGTTGGGATCGATGCCGCTAGAGCTATGCCATGGGAGACATTCAAAGGCAGATTTTTGGATAAGTATTTTCCAGAAGATGAGAGAGATCAACAGGAAAGGAACTTTCTAAATTTGATCCAAGGAGGATGGAATGTACGGGAATACACAACACAGTTCGAGCGTTTATCCAGATTTGCTCAGCATATGATAGACACGCCGCAGAAGAAGGTGAAGAGATTTCACCAAGGACTGAACCCCCACCTTAGACATATGATGGTTGGTCATCTAAACCAGACGTATGAGGAAATTGTTAGATTTGCTACAGGATTAGAAAAGGATGCTAATTCAGTACAGCAATCACAGATGAATCGACCTCAGTCGTCACGAGGGTTTCAACCGAGGAATTTCCATAATCGACCACCGAGAAATACCCAAGGATGGAGACCTCAGGAAAATTTTCAAGGAAATAAGAGAATCTGGGAAGGAACCAGGAAACCACAGCAGAGTTATGATCGGCCCCAGCAAAATCAACAGCGAGGACTACAGCCACAGGCATTACTAACAGCCCCGCCAAGTAATAGTGGAGGATGTTTTAACTGTGGAAAGCCCGGACATATTGCAAGGAACTGCACCGTCTTCAGACCTAATCGCAGGCCAGATATCGTCTGCCGCAACTGCAACAAACCAGGACACTTGAGCAAGGATTGTCGTGCACCACGAGGAGGATACTACGGGACACCAGTGCAAGGAATTCAAGGACCTCCTGATCAGACGAGGATGAACGCTATTATTCCAGAAGAAGCAGGCTTTAATGCTGATGAGCAGCAACATTTGGAAGGTACACTTGTACTCTTTCATAGTCCAGTTAAAGCTTTATTTGACACTGGAGCCGCACGTTCTTTTATTGCTGTTAAGATTGTGCGTCAGTTGGGTTTAGAACCCCAGACACTTGAGGCAACACTGAATGCTGTGTCACCGTTGGGAGTGACAGTTAAGTTGAGCAAAGTGTGTAGAGATTGCCCTTTGACTTTGGGAGATAGGAATCTTCCAGCAGACTTGGTAGTTCTGTCAATGTCAGAATTCGATGTTATCCTAGGGATGGATTGGTTAACTAAGTACAGTGCCAATTTGGATTGCCCTACTAGGACGATTGTATTTCCAATACAAGGAAAGCCGACGATCAGATTTCAGTGTCAACCGACAAGCGACATGTTTCTTACGAGTAGTTTGGCTACGATCATTAGTACGAGTACGGAGCTTAAGATGGATCAAATTCCTATTGTACGAGACTTTCAGGATGTATTTCAGGATATTAAAGGACTTCCACCGAAAAGAGAAATAGACTTCTGTGTGGAATTAGTACCTGATACATTGCCTATTTCTAAGACTCCATACAGGATGGCACCAACTGAGATGTTAGAATTGAAGAAGCAAGTTCAAGAACTCGAGAATCTAGGATTTGTTCGTCCGAGTACGTCGCCTTGGGGAGCACCAGTTCTGTTTGTAAAGAAGAAGGACGGAACACTTCGACTCTGTATAGACTACAGGGAGTTGAACAAGGTTACGATTAAGAATAGATATCCGTTACCTCGGATAGATGATCTATTCGACCAATTACAAGGATCTAGGATCTTTTCCAAGATCGATCTGCGTTCAGGATACCACCAATTGTTAGTTCGACCAGAGGATGTATCGAAGACTGCATTCAGGACAAGATATGGGCATTACGAGTTTCTAGTTATGCCTTTTGGATTGACGAATGCGCCAGCAGTATTTATGGACTTGATGAATAGAGTATTCAGACTATATCTGGATAAGTTCATTATTGTGTTCATTGATGATATACTGATCTACTCAAAGACAGAAGAGGATCACAAGGAGCATTTACAAGTTGCCTTGCAAACACTTCGAGATAGCAAGTTGTATGCAAAGTTCAGCAAGTGTGAGTTTTGGCTACAGGAAGTCAAATTCTTGGGACACGTTATATCTCAGGAAGGTATTTCGGTAGACTCATCTAAGATTGATGCAGTCTTAAGCTGGAACAGACCGACGAATGCGACCGAAGTCAGAAGTTTTCTGGGCTTAGCAGGATATTACCGAAGATTTGTCGAAGGATTCTCCAAGTTAGCAGGACCATTGACGAATTTAACAAGAAAGGAGACGAAGTATGAATGGACAGACAAGCATGAGGGTGCATTTCAGGAGTTAAAAGAAAGATTGACTTCTGCACCAGTACTTGCATTACCTAAGAGTGGAGAGAAGTATGTGATCTACAGTGATGCATCGTACCAAGGACTTGGATGTGTGCTTATGCAAGATGGAAATGTTATCGCATATGGATCAAGACAATTGAAGGTACATGAGAAGAATTATCCCACGCATGATCTGGAATTAGCAGCAATAGTGTTTGCATTAAAAAATTTGGAGACACTATCTCTATGGAGAAAAGTTTGACTTATTTTCCGATCATAAGAGCTTGAAGTATTTGTTCTCTCAAAAGGAGTTGAATATGCGACAGCGGAGATGGATGGAGTTACTCAAAGACTATGACTTTTCTTTGCAATACCATCCCGGCAAAGCCAATGTAGTAGCAGACGCTTTGAGCCGTAAACCTCGATTAGTGATCGCTGCATTACTAATTAGAGAATGGAGAGCATTAGAAGTTTTAGCTGAATTTGATCTTCAGCCAGTAGAGCCAATGGAAGGACAACATTTTGGATGTCTTATGGTACAACCGACTTTAATCAGTCGTATCATAGAGGCTCAACAGACAGTAGAGGATTTGAAGTTATGGTTCGCCAAGATGTCAGCCAAGGAACCAGAAGTCTGGAGTATAAGTACAGACGGAGCCTTACGATGTAAAGGTAGACTCTGTGTACCTGACGAAGAAAATCTCCGGAAGGAAATATTGGATGAAGCACATAAGTCACGAATGACTATTCACCCCGGAGGTACAAAGATGTACAAGGACTTGAAGAGAAATTTCTGGTGGGAAGGAATGAAGAGAAATGTGGCAGAGTATGTAGCTCAGTGTCTTACTTGTAAACAAGTAAAGGCAGAACATCAGAAACCACCTGGACTTCTACAGCCGTTACCTATTCCTCAATGGAAATGGGAACACATAACCATGGATTTCGTGGTAGGATTGCCGAAGTCACAACAGAATCACGATGCTATATGGGTAATCGTGGATCGACTTACTAAGACGGCACATTTTATTGCCTATAGCATGACGTACTCAGTAGAACGTTTGAGCCGAATGTATCTACAACATGTTGTACGATTACATGGAGTGCCTGTATCTATTGTGTCAGACCGAGATTCGCGCTTTACTGCAGAATTTTGGAAGAGTCTCCAGACAGCGATGGGAACGACATTGAACTTGAGTTCAGCTTTTCATCCACAGACAGATGGACAGACGGAACGAGTTAATCAAGTGATGGAAGATATGTTACGAGCTTGTGTCATTGATTTTGAGAGTTCTTGGGAGATACACTTACCTCTGATTGAGTTCGCCTATAATAATAGTTATCATTCGAGCATAGATATGGCGCCGTTTGAAGCATTGTACGGAAGACCTTGCCGATCGCCGCTATGTTGGACCGAAGTCGGAGATAGTCAACTTCTTGGGCCAGAGATGGTACGCGAGACGAATGAGAAGATTCAAGTTGTACGTGAGAAGATGAAGACAGCCCAGACCAGATACAAGAGTTATGCTGACAAGCGACGCAAAGACTTGGAGTTTGCCATTGGAGATCACGTATTACTCAAGGTTTCACCTGTTCGAGGAATCATCAGATTTGGTCAGAAAAGGGGCAAGTTATCGCCACGTTTCATCGGACCATTCGAGATTCTGGAGCGTGTTGGAAAAGTTGCTTATCGCCTTGCGTTGCCACCAAAGATGTCAGGAGTGCACAACGTTTTTCACATCAGTATGCTGAGGAAGTGTGTTCACAACCCAGCGCACGAGATCAACTTTGAGGATATCGAAGTCAACAGCGACGTTACGTTCGACGAAGGACCTGTTCGCATTCTAGATCGAGGAATCAAGAAACTCAGGAACAAAGAGATTCCGTTAGTCAAGATTCAGTGGAAACATCATGATGAAGGAGAAGCTTCGTGGGAGCTAGAGTCAGAGATGCGTGAGAAGTTTTCGTTTTTGTTTTAGATCTTGTTGCTTTTGATTTCGAGGACGAAATCTTTTGTTGAGTGGTGGATGATGTAATACCCTGTATTTTGGTATATTAATAAGACCCGGTATTTCATTTCTATACTCGTATAAACTTTCTCTTCCTTTTGGTGAATTTTGTTACCAATCGATTGACATATTCCCAATCGATTGACACTTTTGATATATCAATCGATTGACAAGTTTTCTCAATCGATTGACACTTTTCTAATACCAATTGATTGATAAGTTATCCCAATCGATTTACATTCAACCGACTAAAAGTGATGACGTGTCAAACATTCCAATCGATTGCCATTCATCTCAATCGATTGACATTGTTTTCAATCGATTGACTACAAATATCTGTTACCAATCGATTGACTGGTGTCTCAATCGATTGACATAACCTGAGAAATGTTTTCTTCTTTCCTTCAGCTTTAAACGCGTGGCACTCCCTTATGCCTATATATATGTCTCATTTATTGGCCTTGGGGCTGTTTTCAGACCATTGAGAGAGAGAGAGAGATATACCTCTTGTGAGATATATATACATACATATATCTATCTATATATCTATATTTCTATATACACACACACACAGACCTTGGCAACTTGAAGAAGAGAATAACAAGAAAAAGAAGGAAGAGACAGAGAGAGAGAAGGCTGGACAGAGAAGAGGAGAAAGAGAGAAAGCTTGGAGGTTTCAAGCTTAAACCCAAGCCAAACGTACCCTAGGTGAGTCCTAACTCACTTGGTCCCTTTATATGAAGTTTATATAAGCTATTATGATGTTTAGATGGGTTACATGCATGTAGTGCACGTTTATATATGCTGTTTTTACAATCTGCTGGAGAAGACGTAGTTCCAATCGATTGACATGATCTCAATCGATTGACATCAGTTGCGTCCCAATCGATTGAATAGGATTTCAATCGATTGACATTGTTCCAATCGATTGACATATTTCTCAATCGATTGACATAACTTTTGTTCCAATCGATTGAACTTTTGTTCCAATCGATTGACATGATCAGTACATGGTTTCCTTTGCCTGTTTATTATATAAGAGGTTTAGTTGTTCGATTTCTGATTCGGGAATTCCATTATGCGATTATGGGGTAGACAGGAGAAATGTGACACCAAAGATTTATGGATAATGAATAAAAAGTAATATGAAGACGTGGGTTGACGTGTTGTTTCTGATATGAGTTCGATATCCGTTTCTTTTAATCCGAGTAGTCAGGCCACATTGGGAATTGTCATGTGTCGATGTAGAATGGAACGTAAGTAGGTTTGGTAAGTTCCGGGAATGGTACGGGGATGGATGATTGGTCATGATATGCTCTTAAAAGCGGTGAACCGGACCATGGTTCTTAAAAGCGGTGAGCTGGACCAAGAAGTCTTAAGATAGACTGGATGATCTGTGATATGCTCTTAAAAGCGGTGAACCGGACCATGGTTCTTAAAAGCGGTGAGCTGGGATCACTAGTAGATGACGTTAAGTCGTGGCAATAGATTGATATGCCTTGTTCGAAACGTTATATCCCTGAAATGCGGTGAACAGGACCATTGTTCTTAAAAGCTGGGGACAGACTGACGTGGAGTCCATGACATGCGGTGAGCAGGACCATTGCTCTTAAAAGCGATGGACAGAATAAGGGTGTATCCCTAGAGTTAAACGATTGAGTCTGTTCATGACATCTGAATACGTTGAGTTCGGTATTTGAGTAATAAGACGATAAGGGTCGGTTTATAAGAATGAATAGAAGAACAAGATAATGTTATTTTATAATAAGATGTTAACTCTTGTTTTTATGAGCTTGTGTTTACTTCAGATAACTGGTACCTCGTTAGTTTATGCTCACTCAGCTCTCAGTAAGCTGACGGCCTTTTATTGCCTGGACATTCCCCGTCCAGAATATCCTGCCCCTTGTTTTACAGGTAATGACCAGTACACTGATGAGTGTTATTTAGAGGAAGGCCCCACCGATGACGATTACACCAGGAAGGATTATCCTTATGCCAGTTGAAGACTGAAGATGTTATAATTAGATTTAATTTCAGTTGTTCTGTTAAACTTTTGTTAATGGGTACTTGGGCATTTGTTGTCTTCAGACCTGTTGTGATCCTGTGGACCATACTCTGATATTTTGTAATAGTTAACACTGTGTGTTATTCTCAGTTGGTTACTGTTGCTTTTCTTTTGGACTAGTACTGTGTGGTGTGGATTATTAGTGACTTTCACCTGTCATTCCTTATGGACCCATAAAGGAAATTTATTTTTCTCTATTTATGCTGCTCCGGGGCGTGACAGGATCGATCCGCCCTTTGTAGCTGGATCGATCCATCTTTTTATTTCCCTCGCAGAATGCCCCTTTAGAAGTCCGGATCGATCCGCTCGAAAACCTGGATCGATCCATCTTTTAAATTCTTATGCAGTTTGTTCCCCAGAACAGCTGGATCGATCTTACCTTACCGCCAGGTCGATCCGTGTTCTGCAGAACAGAATCTGCTGCTAAAAACTCTTCATTACATGTTCAAACATAACCAAAACTAAACCAACCCTCAAGAAACTTTGGAAAACATCTCAAACACACTCCCAAACCGTTTTAAACATTAACTAAGCATGTAGAACATAAACACAACCACAATTGGACCAAAACACCAGGAGTTCAACTCTTTGAATCAAAACAAGCTTTGAAACTCAACTCTTATCAAAAGTTCATAAAACTTGTTGAACATGAACTCAAACCATAACCATCTTTATAGAAATGAAAGGAGCTTGTCGACAATACTTGTGACACCATCCGGACTTGCCGGAATGGTCTAACTTAGTAACTTGCACACATCCAACCAAAACATAGAAATTTTACATGGATTTTACCAAATCAAGTTCCAAAACTACCAATTGACAAGTTAAAGGATCTAAGTCTCATGAATACAACAAAATACCAATATCACCATTTAAGGAAGTGCATCTTACAACCTATCACAAGTTTAAGTGGAAAAAACACATGAACAAGCCCAAATCTCCCCCATCTCTCCCATCGCACGTCATTTCCTCTCCGGACATTACTCCGAACCTGCGGTGGTTGTTATTTACCACAATAGAAAAGGAAAATAGTTTTTTAAGCATTACGCTTAGTAAGCAATCTAAACATGATTGAATGCTTAACATGTGCAATGTTACAATTCAACACATAAATCCTATCCGTAATCGCCGAGTCACCGGTTCACCCAAAGGCCTCTCTTGGTGCCGTGGTCACTTCTATTCCTTGGACTACCGTATTTATTGAATTCTTCCTCTTCACCACCCTTATTACTCCAAATAATGAATCATTTTACCGGTGCTCATTGATTACCACATAAACACATAAGCACATAAACATGGAAATTTCACATATTGACATGCAAATCATGAATCTAGCAATTTTATAACTTCTAAGCATGATTTCAACAATCCTATACATACAAAGAAACATTGAACACCTTAAACCATTAGTATTATTTAGTTAGAAAACTCACCTCTTATGGATTTTATCCCAAATAAGCTAGAAATGTAGAATCCCTTCACAAACCTTGCTCAAATCCTACTCCGAAGTAGATCCTACAAGAATACGGCAATCGCGTGTCACCGATGATCGTAAGCTACCAAAATTGCGATGATTAAATGTAAATTAAAGGTATAGAAATGACCGTCTCACCTCCACGAGTCCGACGGCTTCGGTTCGCGAATTGGACGACAAACGACGACGGAACGGCGAAATTACGACGTTGGTGACGATTTCTCCGAGCTCTCCCTCTCTTTTGTTTTAATTTTCTGTAAATTATGAGAGTCCATACTCTCTTGACACACATGCATTGCATGTTGTGTGTTATCAAGCATACATTTTCCCTACTTTTCGTTTATACCCTCAGAATTCTTAAGTTCTTATTATGAAATTTCCTAAACATTCCATTAACTACCCAATTATCTATATGGGTGTTTGTCTAAGTTTCTTATGGGTCCCAATGTACATTTTGTGAAGTTGCTATCGCACCTACTAATTATGAACCCTTTTCACTTATACCCTTATTTGGGTGTCCAAAACTGCAAACACATATATCATCATACAATGCAGAAGCATTTAAGCAACTATCCATGTAATCATATAAATGCATTTAATCACGAAAGATGCAAATACTATTCGGGTCCTTCACTGGGTCCCACCTCCAAACCTGTCCCTCCTCACTGGGGACTTTTTCCACGGGCGAGTCCAAAGCCTCCCCTTAATCATTATATACACTAATCACATGAATTAATGCATATTAACATATTAATTAACCCTTTTCTCGGGTACAGTGTTACAATAATTAATGGGTCAAATTAATACATGAATTTTGCCTGGATCCAAAATATCAAATCGGATATTTAAAACATGTTAATTTCGTATATATCATAGGTCTAGAATTCATACCTCGAGCTATCGTCCTATAACTTTTAGGGAATTACTAGTAGCCTGATTCTACGCTGAATCTCGGTTTATAAGTGATTCTTTTTCCCAAATTATAGAATTAGGTTTTTTTTATAAAAACTAAGTCAAACAAGGCTTAAGAACTATCAAAACGAAGCTCTTACCTTGGATAACCCAAATGTGAAATTTGGTGGAAATAAAAGGGTAGAAATCCGTCGATTTGCGTCATGAAGCTTGAAGCTCAAAATCCCCCTCTAAGCTCACAACTATGGTTTGGATATTTATGAAAATATCTTGAGTTTGCTATATATAGGAATGACTCTCGGGAATTACGTTTACCTCCCCACAAGTTCTCAAAACTTATAATTATTCCCCGAAAAATCTTACACGTCTAATTTATTGCTTTACAAGTGAAAACTATAAATTATAAAAGTGTTCATCGAAGTTCTGTTTAGGTCCGTAATTGCGTTCTGAAACTTATTTTCCTAAAATTTCTATATAACTTACCTTTTATGCAACGTATTGTTAGATTCGGGGTGTGAATGAGAGCTTATGTAAGCTTAAGGGGATCGTTAAGATCGCTATGGATGACTCTATGCTCAGGGAAAGGCTTGGAACATTAAGTTTCAAGATCCCAGCAGAGGGGTTTTCGACCGGTCGATCGGGTCAACGACTATAAGAAGTTCAACACATTTTTTGGCAGAGGGGCATTTGACTGGACTCGTTCGATCGGTCAATCAGACCCTGTTTATGAAGAGTAACAACTTTTCATGTAGAAATTTTGAGTTTGTTTGAACTTCATCTGTTCTAATGGCTGATAAACGTGTATATACTTATATATATATGTAATATACAGGTATTTGTGTAAAGAGACATCTCTTACCCAATAGACACCTTTATATATTCTCTAAGTAGTTAGTCATTTGATATACAATTTTTCCATATTTTATCTTCTTCTTCTCCATCTATTCTAGAGTCAATTGAGAGCAATTTATATACATATATTCTGCAGAGTATAATAGAGTTTGTTGTCTCTATTATACTAGATCATAGTATTCTCAAGAATGATACGTTTTAGTCCACAAACAACTAAGTGTGGGACATAAATTCGTTTTTTGGACAACGTTTTGCGTGCTCAATCTAGTCAATGTCTTGTTTTTTTTTTCATATACATAGTTTCCAACACGTATTACATACGTTCTCACCATAATGTAAAGCAAGATCAAAACTATCAGAATACACACCAAACAGGTAAAATCACCATTCATAATTACCAGATAATATCAAATAGCATTTAATCACACAAATATCATTTAAGTCATTTCAATGCCTCATGATTCTCCGATCACCGTGTCCTCAATTGACACTTCCCGTTGACTTACAGTCAACCCCATTCACAGTTATCAAATCACACTAATAATCTCTGAATTTCACTTATG
Source organism: Hydrangea macrophylla (assembly GCA_033977485.1). Classification (NCBI taxonomy): domain Eukaryota; kingdom Viridiplantae; phylum Streptophyta; class Magnoliopsida; order Cornales; family Hydrangeaceae; genus Hydrangea; species Hydrangea macrophylla. The sequence continues at coordinate 117,891,226 of CM066982.1, read as the reverse complement.
CATTTTATAACAATGATTTTCCAGGACGGGTATGACAGCGAGGAATGAGGCTGTTGGGATCATTCAGAGGATTTGAAATGGTAGATTCTTGTAATTGAATCTTAGAAGCTCTAGAACGTCGTGGGTTTGATGTATACTCTTTTGAAAACCTTTTGAAATTGGTTTGAAGCGAATGAGAACTCTTGAGTTCATGTTTTGGAAAATAACAAGTTGAATTTTTATGTTTTATGACTTGTGATAGCACTTAAGAGATTCGATCCAAACAAGTCCTTAACTCGTTCCATTAATGTTTTTAAAGCTTAGACATGTTGCCTAATATGTTTATATACCTTTGATTAAGTTTCAGATTGATTTGAAATTTGTATGTTGAGTTTTGTCATGTTTGCGACGTTTAAAAAATATATATATATTATATAGGCTAAGTGTACTATCCATGGGCTGCCTATGAATAATATTTTTACAAAGGAAGTACCTTTTTTGGAAAATATTGAAATATTCTATTTTGCATCTACGAATTTTGCGGACTCGTAGTCCAATGTTTTTCAAATGAATTTTGGTTTTAAAGAGTTTTTTTTTCATTGTGTTTACTTTAAATAAATTGGATAAGCCTTGGTGGTGTGCCACGTATCCTATTTCCGCCCGTAGCGGGATGGGTCGTGACAGTAGTCTCGTTGCTTTGATCGATTTTCCATTGGAGTTTAACCAGTAGTACTAAACGCAATTCAAGGAATACTTTATCATTCGCAATTTTCATTGTCAGATAACATAGGAGGTAAATGATATTGGGGGTGTTTGTTGCAGCTTATGAATTGTATTTTTTTTTAGCTTATAGCTTATTATAAGTTTAAGCTATACTAAATAGGGAACTTATTTTAAGCAGAAAATAACTTAAAAGTGGAAAATAAACTAACTTATCAAAAATAGGATTTTAGATGCTTTTGAGATTATAGCTTCTTAGCTTAAAATAAGATGCAACAAACAGGGCCATTGGGTGATTTAGTCAAAAGTACTTGATGAGACAAATTTTCTGTGCTCCGTTCATGCGAGAAAATATTTTAATGAAAGCTCACATTAAAAAATATTGATTGCTTTTTTTTTTTTCACCAAGCGTGCACAAAGTGAGAGGCTGGCGGGCGCGTGGCAGTAAGGGTGCAAGTTGGACAAAAAAATCTGATTCCAATCCAAAAAATCACGATTTGGCAACACAAAATCGGTTTTGGAATTTTTGATTCAAAAATTAAAAAAAAAAAACTGAACATTTTCTGATCTAAAAATGCAGATAGATTCTGATATATTCAGAATCTTTAGAAATAGATCTAAATTATATTTTTTATTCTCATAAAAAATTATCAAGTTATGTATATTTTATGGAAATAAAAAATAAAAAAGTTATACATAATATGATGTGAAAGGTTTTATGTTATTTTTAAATTAAAATTTGAAGTATTTCAAAAATTCCGAGAAAAACCTAAAATGCCAAACAAAATTCAAATTCCGAAACATTCCACAAAATCGAATATTTTTGAAACTTTAGAATCGAAATTGGAGTCAAAATGAGTTTTGGTGTTCCGAAAAATTTGGATGTTTTAGTTTTTTTTTTTTTTTTTTTTTTCCTTCCGGAAACCTTATTTTCGATCCATTATATCCGAAAATAGTACTATCAGGCAGTGTCAGCTGGGAGGCCAAGAAGGCGAAGCAGACAATAATTAGCATTGGGGAGTACATGTACAGAGAGAGGCTAGAAGAAAGGGAGCATCTGTTAATCGGGAGGGAGATGAGTAATTGAGTAAACATTGGATGTGCAATGTTTGTGACACAAAAGGGTCACAAAAAGATGTTTATAAAAGTATGTGACATCTCATGTGATAGTAAAACTGTCACATGTGATGTCACATACTTTTGTAAGCATCACTTTGCAACACGTTTGTGTCTCTAGCATTATCCATATTGGATAAGATAACTCTTGAGGCACACAAGAATCTCACAAAAATAAAATACATAAATTACGATGTGTCTATTTCTCTCCTAGTAGAATCCACTATTGGATATCATGAAAATACCACTTCGCACTCTTCACTAAATATAACCTATGAGAAATGCTAGCCACACAATATATTACACAATACATTCTACAACAGAGTTTTAAAAGCATGTACCATGTGACGTGTAAGTGGTACATAGAAAGTGTGAAAAATTTAAACAACACAAAGTCAACGCAATTAAAATCCTGTTATAAAATGTATTATAAAATGTGTTGTGTGTTTAATATTGGCTAGTGCTAATGCCAAAGCACAATGTGCTAATGCCAAAGCACAAAGTGTCACTAAAAGCTTTAGTGACACATATATTTTATGTGTCACTAAAGCTTTTAGTGACACTTTGTGCTTTGGCATTAGCATCACCCTTAATATTTTTGATAACTTATACATTTGGTGGTTATGCTGAAGTAGATGAAGATTCCCCTAAAAAATAGGGGGGAACACACGGTATGAAGGTGGACCCACCAGTTAGGGGGAGTTGGCCTTCACCTCCTCAATCACCCCATCATTCATTGTTTAGTAGTATTAATTTAATTTCCTTCATTTCTCTATTGTGTACTGCAATACTTCCCCCCACAAACAAAAAGAAAGCTCTGTCCAAAAAAAAAAAAAAAAGGGGGAAAAGGAGAAAAAAAAAAAAAAAAAAACCCACCACTTTCTCTCTCTGTCCCCTCTCATATTCATATCCATCCGAACCTCTCTCCATCTTCTTCCCACCCAACTTGTCCTTTCTTTGTTACCTTTTCCGGCGAACAACTCTCGCCGCCGACGTAGGTCCTGACGCTCTTTCGAAGACAACGACTCGCTCTTGGGCAAGTACTGTTGTATCTTTTGGCCCCTTTTATTAGTTGTTCAGTTGTTGTTAATTCGAGGTCAGTTTATCATCTTTTGATCTAAAGAGTTCAGTTAAAATTTAGGGTTCATGCTGTATGAATCTTTAGATTCTTGAATTCGGTGATGTTCGTGGTTTGTTACAAAAGTTAATTTTTGGGTATGTGGGTTGCTCTTTGTTGGAACTATGGTTGCGTGGGCGTACTGTTTCTGGACTTTTGGGGGCAAACCGAGGTTGATTAGGTGAAGTTGGGGTTGCGGGTTTTCTGTGAAATTCAGCTTCGATCCGTGACATTTATACAATATATATTTATTTGATCTTGTTTTGGTCTCTCTCTCTTTTTTATTTTTGTTTAAATTTATTGGGGATTTGGATCTTTGGAATAAATTGGGGAGATGGAGACAAGAATTGCTGGTGACGCTCATCTTCTCTATGGTCTGGGTTCTGCGGATTTGAGGGCGATGGGGAAGAGGACTCTGGAATGGAACCTGAATGACTGGAAATGGGATGGTGATCTCTTCATCGCTAGCCCTTTGAATTCCAATCCCTCAAATTACAAGAGCAGTAATTTATTTCCACTTGGTACTGGGGGTTCTTCAAATAGTTCGTCGTCATGCTCTGATGAAGTGAACCTCGAAATTGACAAAGGGAGAAAGGAATTGGAGAAGCGCAGGAGGATAACTGTAGTTGAAGATGACAATTTAGATGGTGAGGCAAGGGGTCTTACTTTAAAGCTTGGTGGAGACGGCCATCGGATGACTGAAAGGGAGGTTGGGAATTGGGAGTTGGCAAGTGGAAAGAAGACCAAGTTGATTGGGAGTGGAACTGCTTCTAACCGGGCTGTTTGTCAGGTAGAGGACTGTGGGGCTGACCTGAGCATTGCCAAGGATTACCACAGACGACATAAGGTTTGTGAGATGCATTCTAAGGCCAGTAAGGCACTTGTTGGAAATGCGCTGCAACGGTTCTGCCAGCAGTGCAGTAGGTTAGTCAGTCGTTATTTGTCACTTGTCTTTAATTGTAATTCATGACTTTGCCTTTAATCTGTTAGCATCTATATCAAACTATTAACTATCATATCACAGAACATGTTGCATTTGGATTGAACACTTTTAGAATCACCTTGAGCATTCTCTCAGTTGTGAATTAGCCATTTTCTTGGTCATTGAACCACACGGATTTCAATTTTCCCAGAGCTTAGAGTCTTCGACGTTCTGTATTTTGAATCTTGATATACATCGTTGGGCCCATTCTCTAACAGCTTAAGCTATGTGTTGAAGCATGATGTACATTGTTGGACCCATTCTCTAACAACTTTAGCTTTTCGTGTAATTAATGGCTTAGCATTGTATCCGAGCCTTGGTTGCCGGAAGTTTGGGTTTTGAATCTCCGGTACCGTTTTGCATATTGTACTTGTTCTGTTTGTTGCCTCTCCATGTGCGATACGGGGTCTCACTTGAGGGAGGGTGTTAAAGCTTGATATACATTGTTAGGGGCATTCTCTAACAGCTTAAGCTTTTGGAGTAAGTGGTGACTTAACATTATGTTATCAAGTCGACGTTTTAATAGTTCCTCAATTGTAATTAATTTCAGCGGAAGTTATTTAATTGAATGCATTTCTTTTTCTTTATCTGCAGATTCCATGTACTTGAAGAGTTTGATGAAGGGAAGAGAAGTTGTCGTAGACGTTTAGCTGGTCATAACAAAAGGAGGAGGAAAACACAACCCGATGCTGTTGTTAATAACAGTTCTCTGAATGATGACCGGGCTACTGGTTATATTTTAATGAGTCTTCTACGGATTCTTTCCAACATGCATTGTGAGTGGCTCGACTCCTTCTACTGCTATGATGAGAACAATGTGTTTCATTTTCTGCTATTTTCCTGGCTTGGTTTTAATCGTATCATACCCTGCTGAAGATAACTCTTGGTGCTAAATTGTTGATCTTCTTGGCATCCACTATGTGTTTGTTGTGCCTTACGATTCTACCCGGAATAGATAGTGGATGACACTATAGTACCTTAATTCTCATTTTTCTCTTGTCTCAATTCATTCCTCACAATCCCTTGGCAATAACTTGAGGTCCGGAAGTAGACCCACTCCTATTATGATTGTTGCTTGGTTTTGATATTGATCTTTGATTAGGATGTTCTAGTTTTGATCAAGTACTTTACTAGAATGTGTTGGATTGTCCCACATCGCCCGGGCATAGCTCTCGCATGTGCTTCTTATAAGTCTGAGTAATCCTTCCCTCATAAGCCGTCTTTTGAGGGTGAGTCAGCCCATTGGCCTTTCTATTTGGTATCAGATCTAGGTTGAACTCTACCCCTTGTTGGGCTTGCCTGTTACTGCCGGTGAAGGGGGTGTGTTGGATATCCAGTATCGCCCGAGTAGAGCCCCAACATGTGCTTCTTTTAAACCTGTGTAATCCTTCCCTCATATGGCGTCTTTTGAGGGTGAGTCAGGCCCATTGGTCTTTCTATTGAATGGTTATGGTGATCTGCCAATTAGCTAGAGAGCTGTTGGATGAAGGTTTTTTGAAAAATGGGTATCGCTGGTGTGATTGGACTACTGTGGTGGGTTAATACTCTTCAAGGAGTTTGTTTGTGAAATTATTAGGAGAGGGTGTGAGTTTTCCCCGTTTGTTTACCTTTAAAGTGGCAAAATAAGGTTTGCTCTTGGCATGCTAAGTGATGGTGTTCTCGAGAACTCCTTTCAAACCTTCTTGGGCTTGCTGTTAAGCCTATTATAGTAGAGATATACATAGATGCTGTGAGGCTGAGGCCATGGTGACATTTTTAATACTTTGCAAGAATGTCATTCAATAGGGGGATGGGGTATAGAAATGGTTGTTGACATTTTTAATACTTTTAAGCTTGGTTTTTCCTCTTTTTTTTTTTGTTTGTTTGTCTAGTTACAATTGTTTTATTGTTTTGAAGTTTTCCTATGATTGGTGTAATTATTTATGTTGATTGTAGAATAATTTTGACTTTCCTTGTATTGCAGCTAATGTGTCAAACCAAACAAATGAGCAGGATCTGCTATCTCATCTCTTGAAAAGCCTTGCCAACCAGGGCGGCCTGCATGGGGATACAACCATATCTGGGCTCCTGCAGGAAACGCAAAAACTGTTGAACAATGGGCCTATTGCTGGAAATTCCGAAATGGTTTCCGCTATACTTTCAAATGGTTCGCAATGCCCAGCAAGATCCGATCATCAACATCTCAAAGTGCCTTCATCTGAGATGCCACAGAAGGGGGCATGTGTTAATGATGATAGGCGTGAAGAAATACAGAAACCGGCAATTTTGTTCCCATCCAGAAATAGTCCTCCAGTTCAATCAGAAGCCAAGGATAGTTCTGCAGGGAGGAGTAAGTTGAATAATTTCGACTTGAATGATGTCTACATTGATTCAGATGACTCCATAGAAGATTTAGAGAGATCTCCTCTCCCTGTGGCTCTTGGGGCTGATTCTGTTGAATTTCCTTCATGGGTAAAACAAGACTCTCATCGGTCAAGTCCGCCTCAAACAAGTGGAAATTCAGATTCAGCATCTGCCCAGTCCCCATCTAGTTCCAGTGGAGATACTCTGGTACATTTATTTTCTTATTTATCTTTGATAAGATGCTCAGTTACATTTGCTTGTCTGCACAGTTTTATAGAAAACATAGGTCTGCTACTCCCATGGTAATTGATAACTGGACTTGTAGCATGCGTGCTGAACCTACATGTAATCTACCTCAATTAGAGATCACGCATGACCAAATCTGCTCGATTCAATGAGCCCTGAAAAAGTGAGCCCTGAAAAAGTGAGCCTCCTATGTTTTGTTGCTATTAATCAGCAATTCCAGTAAGATGTTAGTTTGAACTGTAATCCTAAAATGATTTGTCTGAAAGACAGTTTTCACCTTCTTTTTCCATTGTACTGCTTAGCGGATTGGGGTTAGAGAGATGAAGTATAGGGATCTTGCTCTTAGGCTTTAGCAATTAGTTGTCAGACTTTGCTTTCTTTGTGCTCCGGTTCTGTGACCTCTCTTTTTCTTTTTCACTTCTTTTTTCTTTTCTTTTGTTTTTCTCCCCTTCGTTGCTATTTTTGCCTCGGGGAGAAGGTTTTACTCTCTCTCTCTCTCTCTCTCTTTTCTTTTTGTTCTTCTTTTGTTAGGTAGCCTCTTGTACTGTATTGAAGATGTGTATTGCCTGTGTACATGGGTGCATCCCCTTGGGTGCTTTTTCAATGCAATACAATACAATTATCTATCAAATTATATAAAACTAGCCGCAAGTCACACGCGATGCGTGTGCAATACTGTATTTGTTATATTCGTAAATTTAACCAATAAAATAAAATTAAAAAAATAAAAAAACTTCGTGGAGAATGCCCAACAATATAGAGAAATTCATAATATAAAAAATTACCACTACTTAGTAGATATTTAATTCACAGTTGTGCAAAGTCTAATGCTATGTTTGGTATGAGAAAAAAGGGAACGAAGAAGAAGGGTCTAGTGAAGAGAAGAGGGAAGGGGGAGAGGGGAGATATTCATCTTTCCTTCAAACCCACAATTTCAATCCATCGGAAAGTAAACAGAATAGGAGAAGTTTTGGGTACGACGTGGTACCTTATGGCCAATAAGAGTGGATCTTTTAGGTAGGTCCCAAACCCCTATATGCTAGGAGTCTTAACTTTGGGTGTGAATCCCACCCAAAATTCTCACTTACATTAGCTATAGGATACGGTAGGGGTCCCACATGTACCTAAAAATTTTGCGATTAGAATAAACAAAACGTTTCACTCACATTTTAACTTTCAACCATATTCAGTTTTGGCATTTTTTTTTCTTCTTTCTAAACACTTTCAACTATATTCAAAAGACCGTGAACATACTTTAAAAAAAATTGATATTGATATTCAAAATACTGCATATAGCCTTCAATTCTTCTCCATAAGAAAACCCTAATTATACATGTATGTGGCTGGAATGCCACAGTCATCCTCCTCCTACAAAAAAGAAAAAAGAAAAAAAAAGATGACACATTCATCCTCTACATGAATGAAAAAAAAAACCCCCCAATGATAAAAATGAAAAGAAAAGAAAAGAAAAGGAAACCACAGAGATGACTTTGAATTGCATATATTTGTGAGATCGATACAAAGAGTGCATTTACATAATTCTCGTAAGAGTTCCCAATAAAGTATGTTCATAAATCAGCTACACATTCACATTCTATCCAAACACAAATACGTACATAAATTAGCCTCATCACATCAAAGAGTAATGCAATGCTTCTCAAAATTTATATCAATTTAGTATTATTATTATTATTTTTTTGTATAACCCAATGTAAATTAAGTTGGTCAAATTACTCAAATATCAATTGTGTTGGAAACCACCTTTGGGATGCTAATTTAGGGAAGATACTGGCATTTATCTCAAAATTGAAAGAGAGAGAGAGTAACTCTGCCAAGTGGGAGAGCAGAACCGATGCCGACAATGACGTCTTCTTTTGTTGTAGCGTCCTCTGGCCGTCATTCACCGTTTTGTCTCCTAGAATCCAATATTGGTTCGGCATGATTTGTATTAGCAATGCTTACAACATAAAAAAGTACAAACAAAGAAGCAATAATCTTGAGTCTTGACATTTAAAAAAAAAGAATTGTTGTCAAGAAGCAATACGCATTATGTAGGGATCAAACTCTAAAACAAACAATAAAACGTTTGGATATAAACCTACAAAAAAGTGTGGGATCACCGTCTGCATTTCTCTACTTGCTTCAAACTTAGACTTAGTGGGGGTTGCGTTGGTTTTGGAGAGAGAGAGAGAGAGAGAGAGAGAGAGAACATAGAAGTGGAGGAATTGGTTACTTTTCAAATTATTATATATATATATATATTTTTTCAGTATTGGGATTTGCTTTGTACTTAGAGATGGTTTATTTTGGTGGTTATAGTTGGGTGGGGAGAGAACAAACGTGGGGTGGTTGGCTAACTTTTTTATTTCAATTTCAATTAGTGAGTTTTGATTTGAGTGTATTAATGACCTTTGATACCCTTGTATCTTTTTTTTTTGGATGAAAAAGTATATCGGTTTAAATGTAAATATGGTTGAGAGAGAGTATAAATTCGGTATCCTTACGTCTCCCTTTCTATATTAGTATAGATGTTAGGCTCCACCCTGCCACCCTAACAACCAACCGTGCACATTTCTGTACATTGGTTTGTGACTGACCGACTGTTACTACTATTCAGTTAAATTGGTTTGAAGAAACATGAATATTTGTATCTTATGCCCAATATATAATTCTAATTCTGACATTCTACTGTAGCAACCAAATGATGCACTTCTGTATACTGGTGTGTGACAATTATATTTTAGTAAATTGGTTTGAAATAGCCATTTACTATTTTGTCATCTCCCTTCTCTAACATTTTTCGCCTGCTTGATAATCAATACTTAGCACTCGTCAAAAGCATATGGTAATCTCTAACTTTTGCATTCTTGCTGAAATTCATTGTAACGCCCCAAGTGGTCCATTGGGCTAACAACTTGACTATCCTGCCACAGTGGCCCTTAAAATGCTTACGCCCAAGGTGCAAGTAGTAGCCGGATTGGTTCTATATATATCAGACTACCAATTTATGTTTTTTTCCCATGTGGGACGAGTTCTCACATTCATTATAGGGGTGTCAACTTTTGATGAGCTGCGAACCTTATGAATTTTCAGGGTTTGGGGCTCTAGCTTGTGGTTTTGACCTGTCTTTAACTGGTTGGATTTGGTTAGTTGAATAGGGTGGATCCATCTGGATCTGTCTAGTCATTTACTATCGTACGATTGATTGGACATAAAACATTTTCAGCACTTTCCGGTGTTTGGTTGTGCATAAATTGTTTTCTGAAGATTTTCGAAAAAAAAATTTAAAGCAGTTTAAAATGCGGAAAATTATTGCGGGAAAAATTTCCGTTAAAAGTCATTTTCCATAAGAACACTTGAAATTGACTTGCTCAACTAATCTACATTTATGTATGTATTAATGTATATATGTACACATGCATATACATATTTTTGCATCTACACACATAAATGCACATACGCATTGATATACAAACCTATATACATGCATATATTACTTTTTATACAACTGCACATATATTGTCACTAGTATTAGTGTACGTGTATTTTTTAAACTATATTTGTTGTTTTTATCAAAGTGCTTAAAAGTGTGTTGTTTTGTTAGTGTAAAATATTTTTCTAGTTTACCAAACATTGGAAAATAAGAAGGAAATGATTTTTCCATGTAATGTTCCAGTGTAAAACACTCCGAAACAAATGGAGCATTTATTGCAATATTATTATCAGGCAGAGATTGCAGGGAATTGATTTGTGGCAGGTGTGTGTGTTTTGTGTTTGGTTGAAGACTTGCTACCTATATGTGGATGAAGAATATGCTCTTTGAACCACATGATTTGACACTTTGAAACTTCTTCTGATTATCCTATTCTCATAACTTCTTTTATTTGTTATGCATTCTTTAATGGTGTCATGTTTTCGCACTTGTGGCCAACTGGCCATTGCAGAGCCGCACAGATCGAATTGTTTTCAAACTTTTTGGGAAAGAGCCAAGCGATTTTCCTTTCGTCCTGCGAGCACAGGTAATCTCTAAACTTTAGTTGCTTGAGTGCTTATTTTTGTTAACATATTTCTATACATATATCTTGGATGTGAGTGCTAAGTTGTTTCCTCCAGCAGAAAGTTTAATTCTGTGAAATATTTGAACTGCCAGATTCTTGACTGGTTATCTCATAGTCCTACTGACATAGAAAGCTACATTAGGCCGGGATGTGTCATTTTAACAATTTATCTTTGTCAGTCTGAGTCTGCGTGGGAGGAGGTAATGACTTGTCCACCTTAAACCTTTTATTCTGGCATTGTTGCTATAACTCAGGGAAAATTCCTAATTTTCCAACTCTTAATTGTTTCATGCAGCTCTGCTGTGATCTGAGCTCCAGTTTGAGTAGGCTTCTTGATGTTTCTGATGATGACACTTTCTGGAGAACTGGATGGGTTTATGTTAGGGTGCAGCATCAAATAGCCTTTATATATAATGGTCTGATCACATTTACTGTCCTTGTGTTGAACTTATCCTTTCTCCCTTCCAAGAAATTTGTGACAACACTTGTAGAAAGGTTCATCCTATGTTTCTTTTTTGCTTCAGGTCAGGTGGTTGTGGACACATCTTTACATTTGGAAAGCAATAAATACAGTACGATACTAAGTGTCAAACCTATCGCAGTATCTACATCCGAGAGAAAGCAATTTTCAGTTAAAGGTTGTAACTTAACACGGCCATCAATGAGGTATTCATCATTCTTCTTTTCATAACGGAGTCTTGTCGTGTTTTCATGTTCTCCCCCTGGAATTTTGGGGTTGAAATAGTTTGGCTTTAATAAGCCCTATCCATATTCCTTAACTTCCTTTCAACAGGTTACTGTGTGCACTAGAAGGGAACTATCTGGTTCAGGAAGGTATTCATGAGTTGGTGGAGGAGGATGTTGATGGTCTTGAAGGGCATGATGAGCTTCAGCGCCTCAACTTCTATTGCTCTGTCCCTGATGTGTCTGGCAGGGGTTTCATTGAGGTGCTCTTTCATCCCATTTTTTCTCTCATATATTATTAGATCTTTCTTTCTCACTTCATAGGCAAAAAGCCGCAAAACAGGCGGTGTATTTAAAAGCCCACATCACATATTGACTTTGAGTTTGTCTCTAGCAAACTCGCCTTCGAAAACCACCCTTGGGTTGACTTCTCCCTTGGGTGACAATTTTGCCCCCGGGGAAAGGTTCCCCACTCCTCCCATCTAATTGATGGTTTGCTAAACTTGGCTTTGGCCAGAGTCATGCAGGTACATTCGAGACATAATATGACCTGAGTTTGTTTACTTGAAACCATCCAGGTTGAGGATCATGGTCTCAGCAGCAGCTTTTTTCCTTTTATAGTTGCTGAGCAGGATGTGTGCACTGAGATCCGTATGCTTGAGAGTGCAATAGAGTTGACGGAGGCTGTGGATGTCCCGGGAGGAACTACTGGGAAAATGGAAGCAAGAGATAGAGCCATGAGTTTTATACATGAAATGGGTTGGCTTCTTCACAGGAATCAATTAAGGTTCAGATTAGGTCGCTCGGATCCTTATTCAGATCTCTTTCCTTTCAAGCGATTCAAGTGGCTCATGGAGTTCTCTGTGGACCATGATTGGTGTGCTGTGGTGAAAAAACTCTTGGACATTCTTCTTAATGGTACGGTGAGTGCAGAATTGGAACTTGCTCTGTGTGAGATGGGTCTACTTCACAGGGCTGTAAGAAGAAATTCTAGGTCTTTGGTAGAGGTTTTGTTGAGGTATGCACCTGAGAAAATTTCAGATGAGTTGAGAAGTGAGCACAAGTCTCTGGTTGGAGGTGACGAGGGCTTCTTGTTCAGACCTGATGTCATAGGCCCTGCAGGATTGACGCCTCTTCATGTTGCAGCTGGTATAGATGGTTCTGATGATGTATTGGATGCATTAACTGATGATCCTGGGAAGGTAATTCCTCTCCTCTCCTCTCCTCATAATATATATTCCATTGCCCTATTCTTCAACTAAAATTTGTACACATTTTAAGGTGGCTGCTTTGAACAGTCTTGTACAAACGCAGTGAGAAGAACAAGGTCCCATTTGACAAGGATATTCCCACCAATATAACAACACAACAGCTGGGTCAATTTAGATTCTGTTTTTGATTTTGATTGAACAATTAACTGGAAAATCCATGTCAAGTGAGCTCAACCCTTGTCTGAGCTAGCTAGCTATTGGACTCAGCGGCTGTCTTCCCAACTAGTTCAGTGACCAGTTATGTTTTCTTTTTACTGAGTCATATATGTGATTTCTATGATGATTGTATGCCGTGCAATGAAATGATTCAGGTGGGAGTTGAAGCATGGAAGAGTGCCCGTGATGGGGCAGGTTTCACACCTGAAGATTATGCTCGGTTGCGAGGACATTACACATACATCCGTCTGGTTCAGAAGAAAATCAACAGGACACCAGCACCAGAGGCAGTGAGTGGGCATCACGTGGTGGTCAACATTCCTCCTGGTGCTCTATCGGACTTTAATGTCAAACAAACTGAGCATAATAAGACCGTCAGTTTTCAGATTGCTGCAATGTCGTCAACAACCACCATTCAGCGACCCTGCAAGCTTTGTCATCAGAAGCGGGGTTTTGGAAATGGCTGCAGCAGCAAATCTCTGGTGTACAGGCCTGCAATGCTGTCTATGGTGGCTATTGCTGCTGTGTGTGTTTGTGTGGCTCTTCTGTTTAAGAGCTCTCCCGAAGTTCTGTGCGTGTTCCGTCCTTTCAGGTGGGAATTAGTGGATTATGGATCTAGCTGATGTCCCCACATTTAATTTCGAATTTGATAATATATATATATATAATCCGATGTGTGTATTTAAATATATATATATATATATATAATGCCTATAGAGAGTAATTGTAAAATTGAGATATATTCTGTAGGATTATATTGCTTTCGAACATATTCTGGATTCTCAGTAGAAGTGATGTTTGTATGTTGCATTATTGGACCACGTATGGAATCTTTCTTGTTCGTGGTGTAGGCTGGCTGATCTTTGAGACTTCATTCAGGGGATACAATGTCCTGCTGCTGCCTTTTGAGTGAGGAAATACTCTGATTATCTTATTTTAATTTCACCTTAATAAGGCCTCAAAACATCCATAGTAAGTTTTACCATACACACACACACACGCATATACATCTACATCTACATCTACATGATATACATAATCATTTTGTCATCAATGGAGAGGAGAGAGATAGATCATGGGGAGAGACGAATCGTATTTTTGGAGAGTTTCTGTTGGATCGTTATTTTGGAGAAATAAAAAGATTTAATGTGTATTGTGTATTTGTGGGTGCCCTAGGACATAATAGACGGAATATATAATTTGATAATGGGTATCATGAAATATTCATTAATATCCAACCTTTTTTTTTTCTTTCTCACTTTCTTCCAAAGTTGGAGAGAAACGAGGACTAATTTCTCTCATTTTCTCTACTTACTAAAACTCCTGAACAAAGAGGAAGAAAGGGAAAATAATGTACTTTCTCTCATTATCTCTCGTTCTTTTTTCACTGAAATCCGCCATACTCCAGTTTTTGTCACTAAAATATGCAGATTTTTTTTGGTTTGATTAGATTTACGAATTTAGTAGGAGTCTGATTTTAAATAGAAGAGGAAAATAATTTAGTGGGTGTTTGATTTTGGTGGTGTTCTCTCTCATAAAAGTGAACTCCAGAATGAAGCAACAAAATTTTTTAAACACTAGAACCAAAATGACCCAAGAAAAAGTATGACAGTGTTCTCCTACAACAAAAATCAGATGTGAAAAACTAAATGGATATACAACAAAAATCAGATGGTATTAGTGCTTGTATCATTGTATTGCAACTATTGTTTATTCATAGCCTAGAAATAACATCATTAATACAAGGACTCATAGCCTAAGTGGTAAAGGGCTGCACTAAGTGCTCTCTTGTGTATCCAAATTTTATGTTTGAACCTTCCCTTCCCCTCCCGATGTATTAATAATAATAATAATAATAATAATAATAATAACATCATTAATACCAATCAACTTTAATGACATATTTGTTAGGAAAAATGGGTTTAGCAATTAAGTTTTTAGTAAACTTGGGTCTAAAATAAATTTGGAACCCACGAATCATTTAAGATTGGCCAATTGCTAAAACACCATTAAGAAGTGAATGAGAATTTGTCTTTCAAAGTGCCCACTTGAAGTATTAGTTGAAGGGTGTAAAAAGCATATAGTCAAACAGAGCCTAAGAATTACACCTTTTCGTCCCAGTCATGTTGTTTCGTCCAAACAGTGCCTTGGTGAATAGGAACGTCTATTCCTGAGGAGTCTTGTCAGTCTCTATATATCTCATATGTTCCATACAGTTTGATCACTTTTTTAAACATTCATCCATTCATAGAAAAATAGACATTCATATATATTGAGAGAGCAATTGTCATTAGTTGGTTCGACAGATTCACATATTGCAGTGCTGCATCTATGTCTATCAATCAAATTATCCTGGGAGGCAGACGTCCATTTTGAGCCATAAGCACCGGAGTGGGGGCGAAATCTGCCACTTAAAAGTTTCAGATCTAGAATAAATTAGAATCATAAAACATAAACACTTACAGGTTCTGCCAATCGACATAATAGAAATTTGGAAATATAAATTCTGAATGAAAAGAATCAAATCTAGTGTTAGAAGTCGGAGAACACTCCGTATGAACTATGGAAAGGTCAAAAACCTTCCTATAAATTCTTAAGAGTGTGGGGGTGTTTAGCTAAGGTAGCAGTTCCAGTCCCTAAAAAGACTAAGCTAGGTCCCAGGACCATAGACTGTCTTTATCGGTTATGCTAACAATTGTAGTGCATATAGATTTCTAGTTCATAAATCTGATAATCCTGAAGTACATGTAAATACATTTATTGAATCTAGAAATGCATCATTCTTTGAGGATATATTTCCTTTTAAAGGTGTTCAAGAACCAAGTTCAAACAAAAGAACTTATGACACTGCGTTTAATAATAATCGGGAGTCTGAAGACAATGATGAACCTAGACGCAGTAATAGGGCAAGAACTTCAAAGTCCTTTGGCCCGAATTTTCTAACTTATTTGTTAGAAAGTGAGCCTCAAATCTTTAAAGATGCGATGTCCTCTCCTGAAGCTCCATTTTGGAAAGAGGCTGTCAATAGTGAGATTGACTCCATCATGCAAAATCATACATGGGAATTGGTAAACCTGCCATTTGGTAGTAAACCATTAGGATGAAAATGGATCTTCAAGAGGAAGATGAAAGCTGATGGATCAATCGATAAATACAAAGCTAGACTTGTCGCCAAGGGGTACAAACAAAAGGAAGGTATCGATTATTTTGACACATATTCACTAGTTACAAGAATAACATCCATTCGCATGTTGATTGCAATAGCAGCATTGCACAATCTAGATACATCAAATGGATGTTAAGACATCATTCTTGAATGGTGATTTAAATGAGGAAATATATATGGAGCAACCTGAAGGGTTCATTGCTCCTGGGCAAGAGAGGAAAGTGTGTAAACTTGTTAAATCCCTTTATGGATTGAAGCAAGCACCGAAATAATGGCATGAGAAATTTGACAGTGCTATGCTGTCAAGTGGATTTAGAATCAACAAGTGTGACAAATGTGTCTATGTCAAAATCACTCAAGCTGGATATGTCATAGTTTGCCTCTATGTGGATGATATGCTCATCATAGGTAGCAATAATGAAATAATTAAAGCTACAAAGAAGTTGTTGACAAGTAAGTTCGACATGAAAGATTTAGGTGTTGCAGATGTCATTTTAGGAATAAAAATTACTAAAACATCTGATGGGTTGGTTCTTTCTCAATCTCATTATATTGAGAAAATACTCGAGAAATTTAACAAGAATGATCACAGCATAGCAAGAACACCTGTAGATATGAATCTTCATTTAATTAAAAATATGGGTCGAGGCATTTCACAATTAGAATACTCGCGTATCATTGGTAGTCTAATGTATGTCATGAACTGTACTAGACCTGATATCGCGTACTCAGTTAGCAAATTGAGTAGATACACGAGTAATCCAGGGAAAGACCACTGGAAAGCAATAGTCAGGGTTCTAAGATATTTGAGATACATCAAAGACTATGGATTGCACTTTACAAGATATCCAACAGTGCTTAAAGGGTACACTGATGCAAATTGGATATCAGATTCTAAAGACTCAAAATCCACAAGTGGATACGTCTTTACACTTGGAAGTGCAGCGGTATCTTGGAAATCCTCTAAACAAACTTGCATTGCTTGATCCACTATGGAATCTGAGTTTATTGCATTAGATAAGGCAGGAGAAGAAGCAGAGTGACTTCGCCATTTCTTAGAGGATATTCCAATATGGCCAAAACCTGTGCCCGCTATTTGCATACATTGTGATAGTCAATCTGCTATTGGAAGGGCACAGAGTAGCATGTACAACGGTAAATCTTGACACATTCGTCGGAGACACAATACCGTAAAGCAGTTGATCTCGAATGGCATTATCTCCATTGACTATATAAAGTCGAAAGATAATATAGCGGATCCACTAACTATAGGTTTAACAAGAGATCAAGTACACTGCTCTTCGAGGGGAATGAGATTAAAGCCTATAACTTAAAAGTCATCATAATGGCAACCCAACCTAGCTGACTGGAGATCCCAAGATCTAGGTTCAACGGGACAACCGAATTGTGTGTGACTTAACCGGATCACTGGAGGAAAAAATTCTATACCCATTCCTATGATAAATAAAGTGGTGCCTGTAATGAGTGATAGGATAAGCTTTGCTTTTAATGATTCTTATATCTTGGAAATTCAAGTGGAGTATAGCATAATACTCTTAATAGGAAATCACCTATGTGAGTGAGAAGGGGCCGCGTCTGTGAGAATTTACCGGGCTTAAATTCTCTAAAAGCACTCATGAATACCAGGAATTGTTTAGGGGCAAAATGGACACATATTATAGAACCAACAATTCGGAAAGAATCTGTGTGAACTCTATTGTCTTGGTTTACACAAAAGGCTAAATAGTTCAAGACATCATGTTCACTATCTAGCTGAGTAAATCCGATAGTTTTCACTAGGGAAGGTTCAAGGCCAAAAGCTACCTATCCTGATGCAGTACCTTTTCAATAATCACTCTCTCTAGTATCTGCATTTTCATTTGCATTGTTTATCCAACCAATTTCATTCATGTGGGGGATTGTTAGGAAAAATGGGTTTAGCAATTAAGTTTTTAGTAAACTAAACTTCTAAAATAAATTTGGAACCCACGAGTCATTTAAGATTTGGCCAATTGCTAAAGCACCATTAAGAAGTGAATGAGAATTTGTCTTTCAAAGTGCCCACTTGAAGTATTGGTTGAAGGGTGTAAAAAGCATATAGTCAAACAGAGCCTAAGAATTACACCTTTTCGTCCCAGTAATGTTGTTTCGTCCAAATAGTGCCTTTGTGAATAGGAACGTCTATTCCTGAGGAGTCTTGTCAGTCTCTATATATCTCATATGTTCCATACAGTTTGATCACTTTTTGAAACATTCATCCATTCAGAGAAAAATAGACATTCATATATATTGAGAGAGAGCAATTGTCATTAGTTGGTTCGACAGATTCACAGATTGAAGTGCTGCATCTGTGTATATCAATCAAATTATCCTGGGAGGCAGACGTCCATTTTGAGCCATAAGCACCGGAGTGGGGGCGAAATCTGTCTTAAGGAGATAGTGTTCAACACTAGATTTGATTCTTTTCATTTAGAATTTATATTTTCAGATTTCTATTGTGTCGATTCGCAGAACCTGTAAGTGTTTATGTTTTATGATTCTAATTTATTCTAGCTCTGAAACTTTTAAGTGGTTAATTATTAATTTTACGATATTTACCCACTTCCCTAAGAACAACTCCAGCAGTAAAAGTAAAGTAGCTAGCCTAGGGATGGCAACGGGGCGGGTATGGGACGGGGCCCCCGTACCCCGCCCCCGCCCCGCTTTAGTAAACCCTCCCCCCGCCCCCGCCCCGCCCCGCATAGTGCCTCTCCCCGCCCCGCCCCCGGGGTCCCCGACCCCCGCCCCGCCCCGCCCCGATTATGATTTTTTTTTTTTTTTTGTTTTTTGTTTTTTGGTACACAAATTGAAAAAGCAATTTTTTAATGCATATTTTTTCCTAATAGTGCAGTTTTTTTTTAACTTACCCAATAAGTTCCCCAATAGTGCAGTTTTTTTTTTTAAATGGTCATACACATAACTATTGAGGGGTAAAAATATAAATACAAGTATATTCGGATGTCATGCTCTGTCAAATTTACAACTCTTTAAGTGAAAGCCTGAACTCTGCATCACACATATTAAAACGAAATTTTATATAACCGTTTAATTCAGTCAGTTGGTGTTTTAAAACTGACCTTAAACAACGAATTTTTGTTTAAAGAATTGAAGTAATAATATCAAAACAAGGAATATGTTCCAGTTGAATTAGACATTTCAAATATATATATATATATATATATATACATACTAGTTTTATAACATGTACCTTGCACGAGAATGACATCTTTTTAGTTTGAATTTGCAATTGACATCCGAGTAATATGTTAAAGTTAGTATATGGAAGTAATCAAATATAGACCTTATAATATTATAAGGTTAAGTTTCAATTATGTACTACAACCACACTATTATAGTTATTCAAGGAATAACACTAATTAAGGCTAAATATTTGCTACTCTTCATTTTCACGATAGTATGATTCAGTGGCGGGGTCACAGTTTGAGGAGTGAATACAATTGAACCCGCTCAAATTTTGAGGGGGGAAATTTACATATAGTTCTGTATATATTGACACTTATGTTTCTATAATGACACAATTAAAATAAAAACCAAACAAAGAGATGAGTACTAATTTTGTCATTTAAGGATTAAAAATTAAATTTGAACTCATCCTCCACAAAAATATAGCGTGTGTTTGATAACTCAAATTAAGTGATAAAAATGAAACATTTTAGTACTTATTTGTTCAGTGCATTTAATAATATATCATTTTATTGGGGAAAAAAGAAGTTAAAAACCAACCAACAACTTTTAGTACGAATATTTTATCCAAAGAATCACTAGATCCTATTTCAGTTCCTGAAACATTATTTTTAATGCTACAAATTCAATAACTTATAATTTTTTAGCACTAAAGGAAGTTCAAAGTAAAAGATAGAGAAAATGTTCAAAGTAAAGGATGTACATTTTCAATAAATTCGTATAATCTAGGGATTTACCAAAAATGACAATTATAGAACACTTGTTAAGTTTAAAGCCAATTTATAAGTACACTTAACAAAAAGGACAAAAAGTTGACAGCTGGTGCTCGCACGGTTTAAATACAGAGCCGGCCCTGAGGGGAAGTACCACACGCGGTCGCGTAGGGGCCCCCCTTTAAGCAGGGCCCACTCTAAAAAATACTAACCCAAATTTATTATTTAAGTAATCAATAAGTAATATTTGTAATATTTATGCTAATATACAGAGGACTCCCATTTAGAAGTTTGAGTAGGGCCCTCAAAATCTCAGGGTCGGCCCTGTATAAATAGATGCACCGTAGAGGATCCCATGCACAAACCCCACTCACGTCATCCCCACGCGCGCGCCCCAAGCGAGCCCACACGCTTCACCTCTGCCCAGATTGCTCGCATCGTGCGAGCAGTGTACCGTAATATTTTTAATTTCGAAAAATGTTTTTAAACTTTAAACATCCATAACTTTTGACCTACAACTCCATTTTTCACAAATTTTATACCGTTGGAATCGTGTCGACGAGAGCTACAAAACTAGTACCATTGTTGATATGTTTTGAGGGAAATTTTTTTTTCATATTTTTACATACATAAATAATAAGTGAAATTTCACTTGATATGCATAAAATATTAAGTGAAATTTCACTCAATACATGAAAAATTTCATGTTTTTACATACATAAATAATAAGTGACATTTCACTTGATATACATAAAATGTTAAGTGGAATTTCACTGAATACATGAAAAATATTAAAGCTCTCCCCAAAAAAAGCCCTAAGTTCAATTTTTGCAAAGCTCAAAAACTAGTTACCAAATATATTAACATGAAATTGTGCTTTAAAAAATGAGAAGCACCAAAATGGGCGCCAAACTAAGCCTTAATGAGGTAGCAATGGCTTTATTACAATTCGTCTTTTTAAAATTTTATTTTTCTCAAAACATATAAATTTGGCTTACATAAATATTAAGTGAAAATTCACTGAACCCGTACATGCTTTCTTCCTGAAAAACTTGAAGTTAAACTTAACATTCGTATACTCGTTCAGTGAGATTTCACTTAGTAGGTTAAGTGAAAATTCACTAACTATCCCAAAGGTCGCTAGAAGTAACTCTCTAGAGTTTGAGGTCTAATTTGATACTTACTTTGTTAAAAAGGCCCTCAAGTGTCAATTTAAGTAAAATTTCACTTAATATTCATGTACAAGTTCAGTGAAATTTCACTTAATATTCATATATGCCAAGTGAAATTTTACTTTTTTTTTTCTCTTTCATATTAAACAATGCATATTTCGTTTAAAAAAAAAAATCAAATTTCACAAATCAATTATCAATTATAAAACATAGTTTTTCAATCCAAACAAATGCAAAATTCTTGTAAAAAATTCACTAAAACTCTCCTTAAGAACAAAGTGAACATTCGGTTTTTTTTTTTCCTCACATCATATCAACTTGGCATACGTGAATATTACGTGAAAATTCAATAACCCATACATAAATATTATGTGAAAATTCTATTAGGTTCGTCTGGAGCATGACATGTAAAAATAAGAATTTTTTCTTTTTGCTCAAAAGGTATCAACAATGGTACTAGTTTTGTAGCTCTCGTCGACACGATTTCAACGGTATAAAATTTATAAGAAGCAGAGTTGTAGATCAAAAGTTATGGGGGTTTAAAGTTTAAAAAAAAAATTTCGAAATGGATATCATATGGTACAACCACTCACACGGTGTGAGTGACTGAAACCAAAAACGCACGCAAACCAAAAACGCGCGCGTGAGGGGTCATTGGTGACATGGGATCTTCTATGGTGCGTGCACTTATACCGTGTGAGCACTGACTTAAATTCCTTTTGTCGTTTTTAGAAAATAGTCAAACCAATTGGAGTTTTAAACTTATGAGAGTTATTTGAGGAATTTTCCAACAATTATCTAAAAAGTTAAACTCTGCCTTTTATTTTTATGTTTATATTTTAATCAACATATATTAAAAAAAGACCTATGTTAATATGTAACATAAGGATAATGTACGGCAATGCAATGCTATAGTCAAATTGTCACGATAAGCGACACACTACCTCGATATCGAGTGATAAACATGATTAAATATCAAACAAAGCATTTAAACTCGTACTTTCTAAGAAAACTTATCTTTTATATAATATATGCATGCATTTTATTTTCTCTAACTACTCAAATTGCCTTTTGGTGAATTAGACAAAGTAAAAAAACTTGTGCTATCCACTTGTACTATCAACCTTACCTCTTTGATGATATCAAACTTTGTTCGATCTTGAACTCAACCATATTAATCTTATATATTAGCTATACATATTTGGGTTAAATACATTATACCTCTGTGATTAGGTCCGATTTCACTTTATTTCATTTTGGTCCAGAAGTTGACATTGAACCCCTTCGAGTGATTATGTGTTGAGTGCAAATCATAATGGTATTAACTTTTCATTTCAAATAACAAATACACCCTTCATTTCGGTACTCACAATCACAATAGCAGCACTAATGATGCGTTTGATAACCCAAAATTTCAGCACTTATTTTTTTTCCCCCAGTATATTTGATAATGTACCCACTTCATTGAAAAAAGTAGCCGAAAACCCATAGAAAATATAAAATGAAAAATTTATACTGAAAATAATCACTGAATACAATCTATTTCAATACTTGAAACACTGTTCTCAGTATTGCAAATGCAATCTTTTAAAATTTTCAGTACTTAAAATTCAGCATTTTAATTTCAATACCCAATTTTTAACTTTTTCAAAAGAACCCTAAGTGTAACTTTTGAACCACAAATTAAAGTGAAAATGGAGTACATTTTTTTAAGGTTGAATATATTTTACCCCTATAGTTACGCTTATTTTCACTTTACCCCCATGTGATTCAAAAGTAGACACTTGACCATCTGTGATTTTGGACTAAAGTGAAAGTACTAAAATTTCTCTCAAAATATCTCTACATAGGGATTAAGTTTAAAATTAGCCCCCACATAAGAGAGTTTAAAGGTCAACACAGTCGGATAACCGCAAAATTAGCCCCCCAAAAGCGATTATGTGTTAAAAATTAACTCCACATAATTGGGTAAATGGCAGCATTATCTCCACATAGTGGATTAACCCCAAAATTGGATAAATGGCAGCATTATCTCTACATAGTGGATTAACCCCAAAATTAACGTCACAAATATGGTTAAGTGTTAATATTTTTGGTCAAATTTATAATTTTCATCAGTTTTGAAGAAAATCTTAATAGTTTCATTTTAATCCAAAATCACAAAAGGTTAAGTGTCCACTTTTAAAGTACACGGGGGTAAAGTGAAAATGAACCTAACCATAGGGGAGTAAGGAATTTAACCCTACTTTTTTATTTATTTATTTATTTTTTTTATTTTTATTACATTTAACCTAAGTACTTGTCAAGTAATGAAGAGTTTTAAGTAAAATTAATCTCATGTTACAGTTTGAATTCTTTACGGTAGTACTCATGCGGGTTAGAAAAAGACAAGTTATTTGCAGATTCTTTTTCAGTAACTTATGTTCAACATTAATGGTTTATGTAACAGTATCCAAAAAAAAAAATATATATTTAGGTAAACATTATGCAAGGTAAAGATTACCGTATTACACATTAAGTAAATGAAAACTACTGGAAATATCAAAGTCAATTTTGAATGAATACAAATGAGTGATATATATTAATGTCACAAAAACTTTAAGCAAATTGTACGTGCAAACCTTTTTAAAATTCTTTCAGTTTCCTATAAATAGTAAAAGAATAAAAATCAGTAAAAAAGAGAAAATATACAAAATGTTCAAAATAATAGGAAGATCTTAAATTCAGGCGTAATAAACTAACAAAGATTGTAACACATATTAATCTAATCATGGCAAAATATAAAGTCATAACAGACAATATAATATTAAATAATTTACATTATAAAATAATGTTATTTTCTGAATAGTGAACTCCAATATATTTGTTTTCTAAGAATTAGCATCTTCCATCTTTCCTTCCTCAACGTTTGAATACGTTGTTTTCTATGTTGGTGCATTAGTAGCATTTAGTCTTTTATTATTTTATTATTATTATTATATTTGAAAAATGCTAAGTACACCGGTTTTGAGCACCTAAATTATCCACTGATGATGCCAAAAATTGGTAAGAGTAAAGTAGAGCAATTTAAGGAGAGAGAGAGAGAGTGAGAGACTATTTTTTGTATGTGGTTCGGCCCTGTTAATGAAGGTACCTACGTCCACGGGTGTGTCTGAGCACGTTCACTAGCAGATCACCGGCGGGCCTGGTGAGCCAACAAAGAGGGGCGACACTACCAGTAATACCGGCCGGGTGTATGCGTATAATGGTGAATTATAGAGGCACTGTGTAGACTACAGAATTGGCCGCCCCCTCAATGGGGGGTGAGTGGTCTCTTTTATAGATGCAAGAGACCTACTCATACATGGATAAGGAAATATAATCCTATTAGGGTGTGATTGACACCAATCAAGTAAGCTTCCTAATTGTATTAGGATTGATTGACATTAATTGTGGGAGTTTCCCAATTGGATTAGGAAATAGATGCACTTTCCATTAGTCTTCTAGCTTGAGTAGGAAACTGCCCATAATTTTGGGCGTATCAGTTGCCCCCCATTTTCAAGATTGGCCAGATGCTATATCGGGGCAAGTTTGAAAATCAGTTTGATGTTACTTGCCGCTGTCTGAGTGCTTGTGGAAGCTGCCTTGGGGCTTCTGAGCCTGGTGAGTCCTCAGAAACTGGCTGAGAGTTGAGACCCAGCCTAGCTCGGGACTTTTAGGTGCTCGGGAACTGACCGGGAGTTGAGACCCAGTCTAATTCGGAGTCTTTGTTGCTTGAGTTAGCTCCCAGTATGGTTATCTTCTGCCTGTAAACCTTCGTCAAGGCTGTGGGTAGAAGGATTTTACCATGTTGGA
This sequence comes from Hydrangea macrophylla, assembly GCA_033977485.1. NCBI lineage: Eukaryota > Viridiplantae > Streptophyta > Magnoliopsida > Cornales > Hydrangeaceae > Hydrangea > Hydrangea macrophylla. Next base: position 117,866,426 of record CM066982.1, on the reverse strand, counting down.
CAAGCCGACCTAAAGCGCATTGCTCTAGGGTCCTTTTTACTGTTAACTCCCCAGGATGGTTGTCTTCTGCCCGGCCAGCCTTCGTCAAGACTGTTGGGAGAAGAGCTTGACCATGTTGGTGGAGCCGACCTAAATCACGTTGCTTTAGGGTCCTTTTACTCCTCTATCGTCGGCCAACCTAAGAGATTTTAGTCACCTCTATCGTCGGTCTGGACCTAAGTGGAGTTAATGTCTCTGAGTACTGTAGGTGCTCGGGTTGTCCAAGATTTTGACTTGGTTATCCGCGAGGCCCGTAAATACCCGGTGTGATTACCTGTTTAGTTCACTGTGCCATCTTGCCCCCCAAGCTTTCGCTAAGACGAGGGTCTTACAGAGGCTATGATCTGTAGGTAACCGACCTGGAACATGGTGGTTGCAGGGTCTTTTGAAGCTTGCCATTGTCGGCCACCTAGGGGGTTTGCCCCCATTGTCGGTTGGACCTAAGCGAAGCCGGTGCCTTGGGCGTGACCCCAAGGTCTTTAGTGCCTGGGTTCGGAGCCCGAGGTCTTTTGAGTGCCTGGGTTCGGAGCCCGAGGTCTTTTTAGTGCCTGAGTTCGGAGCTCGAGGTCTTCTTCGTGCCTCGAGGTTAGAGAGGGATTCGACTTTGTATGCCTCGGGTTAGGCCCGAGGTCTTTGTATGCCTCGGGGTTAGGCCCGAGGTCTTTGTATGAGTTCTCTGACAATCGGTGGAGCCTCATGTGGTGATCAAGCAAGTACCAATGTAGTCGGGCTCTTCTAGACCGATGGAGACAGGAGGTCGGATCAGGATCGTCGGGCTTCTGACTTCTCTGTGCTGGAGGCAAAATCGGAACTGTTTGATCCTGACCGATATGAAATGGAGGTCGGGTCGGGGATACCGGACTCTGCTTGCTGTGAGCTGGAGGTCGGGTCGGGGCTGCCGGGCTCAGACCGCTGCGAACTGGAGGTCGGGTCGAGACCGCCGGACCCTGCCTGCTGTGAGCCGAAGGGACTGTCAGAATTCCCGGGCTGATCTCGCTTCCGCTTATTTCTGGAAAACTCGTTGCTTTCTTGCCCGGTGTCTTTGGTCTTCAGAAACTCTTCAGTGTCAATGTATTTTCCAACCCTCTCAGAGAGTTCGACTAAAGTTTCCGGTCGATTTCTGTGGAACGACGCGGCGCACTTGGTGTGTTGAACTCCCGAGCAGAAGGCTATGATGGCGATTGTCTCGTTCAAATTGCGGATTTGAAGCTTCTGTTGGTTGAACCAGTCGGTGAACTCCTTGAGGGACTCATTATTCCGTTGTCTGGCTGTTAGTAGTTGCATGTCTGGCTTTGGCCGCTCATGCATACCGGCGAACTGGTTGATGAATTGCTTGCTGAGTTGTTTGAAACTGCAGACCGACCGGGGCTCCAAGGAGTAGAACCACTGCATGGCCGGGCCTTTCAAATTGCTGGGGAAGGCTAGGCAGTGTAGCTCATCGGAGTTGGTGGTTAGGGCCATCTGAGCCTTATAGGTTCGGATGTGGTCGATCGGGCTTCCCGAGCCGTTGTATGAATCTAGCCGAGGCTGCTTGAATTTGCGCGGGATAGAGAACCTCGTGATCTGGCTGGAGAATGGTGACTCTGTCTCGGTATTGGCTTGATTCGGAACACAGTTTTGACCAAGCTTTTTGGCCACTCCGTCGATCTGTTTCTTCAAGTCCTTGATTCGGGCTTCCACTCCTTCCCGACCGGTATCTGAGGAGCTGGTCGGGTTGGTGGAAGAGGCTTCTTCATGGCAGGGTGTTGTCCTCTGGGATCGGGCTCAGCTATGACTCCGGGTAACCGTTCGCCTAGGGACGACTTGGCTCTTGACCGAGTGACCCTAGACTGATTCCCGGGCCATACGCTCCTGCCTTTCCTCTCGGGCAGCACGCCCACTGTTGATGTCTCTGGTATCGTCAACATGGGACGGGTTGGCTCGGGTCCGTTGTCTGGTCAAGATCGGTTCTCGACCGTACGCAATGTTCCCGGGTCGTTTCCCGGCCACTTGAGGATTGCTTTGCTGGGCTAGCAGTGCTTCGATCTGTTGCTGGATTTGACGCTGGCCCTCCAAGAGTTGTGTGAGGGTTGCGGTGATTTGCTCATATGTCGGGACTGCTGCAGTCGACGCCGAGGCCGAAGGAACATCCCGGTCGGACTGCTGCGCAGCCTTCTTTGGTGGCATATTGATCAGTCAAGAATTTGTTGATGAGAAGAATTGTCGTTTCCCACAGACGGCGCCAAACTGATGATGCCAAAAATTGGTAAGAGTAAAGTAGAGCAATTTAAGGAGAGAGAGAGAGAGAGTGAGAGACTATTTTTTGTATGTGGTTCGGCCCTGTTAATGAAGGTACCTACGTCCACGGGTGTGTCTGAGCACGTTCACTAGCAGATCACCGGCGGGCCTGGTGAGCCAACAAAGAGGGGCGACACTACCAGTAATACCGGCCGGGTGTATGCGTATAATGGTGAATTATAGAGGCACTGTGTAGACTACAGAATTGGCCGCCCCCTCAATGGGGGGTGAGTGGTCTCTTTTATAGATGCAAGAGACCTACTCATACATGGATAAGGAAATATAATCCTATTAGGGTGTGATTGACACCAATCAAGTAAGCTTCCTAATTGTATTAGGATTGATTGACATTAATTGTGGGAGTTTCCCAATTGGATTAGGAAATAGATGCACTTTCCATTAGTCTTCTAACTTGAGTAGGAAACTGCCCATAATTTTGGGCGTATCATCCACTTATTGATGTGTCGGGATAATTTTGAAATTAATTCAAACTTCGTTGTTTGGAAACTGATGAATAATTTTAAAAATTCATATCAACAGATGTATTATTTAGATGTCTCGTTTAGATCTACCTAACATTACTCTTTCTTTTTTTTTTTATTATTTTTTTATTTTTATAGTGTACATTAAAGGAAAGATAAACCTTTTGCTTATTTCCCTCATCCTTTAAATGTTCCAGAGTTACATTTATATAATTAGAAAACTCGGGAATAAGTATGACTATAACATGATTAGGAAAGTTGTAGGCATCGAATGAAGCAAAATAAAAAGCAAACTTATCTCTACCGTACATATTTAGATACTTGTATGCACCTTTGAGGTGGGCTTAGCATTTTAGGTTTAGATCTCAGATTTTTTGAACAAATTGATTTCGGGTTTAAATCTTACGAACAATTAGTTTTTGGAATAAATTGATTTTGAATTTAAATCTTAGGAACAAATTAGTATATATGTATGTACATATATATCTATATCTATATATAAACACACAGGAGAGAGAGAGAGAGAGAGAGAGAGAGAGAGAGAGAGAGGGTAAAATAATAAATTCATGTTGTAGGGGAAGGTTTGTGTAATTTTGTAATATAGAGGGGCGGTTTGTGTAATTTTGCCAAGTCTCAGGGGAGGACCGTGTAATTAACCCAAAAAAAAAGTTATTAAAACTCTAAGAAAATCACTTAAAGTGAAAATGCACCGATTGATAAAAGTGTAAAACATTTATAACCATCGATGCACTTATATATATATATATAATATTATAGACATATATATATATATATACGAAAATTCTATGTGCCCACTCTTTAATAAATAGAGGACCTCTGTTTTGGCCGTCGAATCGTGTTTAAAAACTGTGAAGTGACAAATAGCCCTTAATGAAAACACGATCCGACGATCAAAATAGAGACCCTCTCTATAACCTGACTGTCTGTATATATATATATATATATGTTGATTACTGAACTCATATGTTTATTTTCTTTTCTTTTTTTCTCTTCCTGATCGCAATAGAGACCCTCTCTATAACCTGACTGTCTGTATATATCTACTATACTATAAAAACGAACAAACAAGCACGTCAAAAAATATAAACTTCCTATTTTGCCCTTCATTACAACATAATTACTCATATATCTATTTATACATCGTAAGCATATATAGATTTGTGTGAGGGTAAATCTGTAATTTTAGCCAAATAATTACATTCAAGTCAGTTTTTGAAATTTTATTTAATATAATAATGAGATTTTAATCAACAATCTTGTGTTTAATTACATTTGGGTCAACAATTTTTGAGATATTTATTATTGACTTCAAAAAAAGTCAACAAAAGTGGCTATGTTGGTGGCTATTTAAGAATTGGTCACTAATATTTACAATTTGGTCAACTTCTTCTCTGAAATGAGATTTCAATCAACAATTTGTGTCTAATTACATTTGGGTCAATAATTTTTGGGATATTTATTATGCACTTCATAAAAAGTCAAAAAAGTGGCTATTTTAGTGGTTATTTTGGAATTGGTCACTAATATTTACAATTTGCTCAACTTCTTCTCTCAAATTTAGGATTCATATATTGTAATATGTGTAATTGCATTTAGATCAGCAGGTTTTGGATATTTACTATGTACTTTAAAAAAGTTTTAAAAAGTGGCTATTTTAGTGGCTATTTAGGAATTGGTCACTAATTTCACATTTTGGTCAACTTCTTCTCTAAAATTTAAGTTCTGGTATATATAAAATGTCAAACAAAGTGGCTATTTTACTAGCTATTATGAATTGGTCACTAATATTTATATTTTGGTCAACTTCTTCCCTCCAATTCATGATTTATAGATTGTATTCGAATATCAATTAAGGTCTACAAACACATTCATGCCCTTTTTTTTAGAGGAAATACCCTACTTGTGTCAAATATTTTTAGTGGCGCTTTATTAGGTACCTTTACTACTGATTTATAAGATAGTCAGAATTATCAACTTCTTCCGTAAGAAGAGTTTTAGATTAAATAGTTATATTTACAATTTTCCTATTTAACTGTTTTAATATCTTATTATACACTTTTAACAACCACTTAACCACACAAAACGACACAATTAAATTTCTTGCGCAACGCACAGAGCTCCAACTAGTATATATATATATATATATATGTTGATTACTGAACTCATATGTTTATTTTCTTTTTTTTTTTCCTCTTCCTGATCGCAATACTATGTTTGGAACTATATATGTTGATTACTTCTTTACCATCCATATAAATACTTCTTTATCATACATATTTTCTTTACTAGTTTGGTTAACCGAATTTCATAACCGAACCGAACTAACCGAATTAAATTTCAGATAGTTAACAGTTGACAATTCTATAAAACGAATCAAACCCAAATCGAAACGAATTATGTCAAACCGAACCGAACTAACCGAATGCCCACCCCTAGTAGCAGGGGCTTTTTTGTAACGTTCTTTTAAAAAAACTTCTTCATACAAGTTTGAAAACATTGGTAGTTCAAAAGAGAAATAATAAAAAATAATAATAACAATTATTCAAAATATACACTAATGCACTAATAGTTATAAAATAATTTGTATATACTATTATATAAAAGTATATTTTTAATATTTTATTCAAATAATCTCGTTGCACCCGCATCCTTACATTTTAGAAAATTGGTAAATCGGACATCCGCATCGGTGCTACCTAAGGTTATGAGGAACCAAATGACCGAACACAAACACATTGCATTACCACTAATTAGAGCAACCAAAAAATTGGGAAAAAATATTAACTAAACTCATAGACACACACACACACACAGAAATAAAAAAAAAAAAAAAATTGGAAAAAAAATATTAACTAAACTCACAGACACACACACTAAAAGAAATAAATATCTAATTCATACTTTAGCAGGCGGTCATGAGGTTTTTTTATTTTAGTTTATTTTTATTATTTTTATTATTATTATTTTTTTTTTATAAATTCATACTTCCCAAATCAACATCAAGCCCTAACTTGGAAACCCATTTTTATTTACCTCAACTCAACCTGATTTAAAAATAAAAAAAAATTAAAAAAGGGTTAGATTCAGGGTTTAATGCCCCGAAATAGAAGGAAAATCCAAAAACGAAAACACTAAGATGATTGTGTCGAAACACTAAGAAATTGGAAGAAATGCCAAACTTAGAGAGAATACATACGAAACTGCATAGTAAAGCAGGTTAGAGAGAAGAAGAAACAGTGTTTCAAGCATTCTCCTTGACGAAGCTGCGATCCCGCGATGTTTTGGCTGGTGATGCGATCTTGGTGTTTATGGATCTGCCAGTGTTGGGACAGATCTGATGGAGGAGGTGACGCCGGCTAGAAGAACAGACAGCACAGAGCGGAGAAGAGAGGAGGCACGCCGGCTGTAGGGAGAGTTAGGTTTGGGGGGTTGAGAGATTTGAGAGAGAGATGGGAACAGGAGAGAGAGAGAGACTGAGAGAGTATCAAAATTCAAATTTCAAAATTTAAAATGTGATTGGTGTCCGTGAGGGTTACAGAGAGTGCTGGGGAATGCACCTGGCTTGGAGTGACAGAGATGGGCAAGGGACGGGTGAAGAGTTTGAGGAAGATCGACTTGTCCAAGTTAGTGAACGACTGAGATCTCTTCTGGAGCCAAAAGGCTGAGCGCCGATATTATAATCTATATATATATATATTAAATTGTGAAAATTCACTCTCTCTCTCTCTATATATATATAAATACCCTGGTACATAAGAGCCTTAACAATTGACGTGCTTGGTTCACTGTTCATACTTTTTGGAGTTGAATTACGATTTTACCCTTCTGCACTCCAACTCTTATCACTTCTGCCTCAGGTTACTTTTGTCAATTAACTCACATAGTAACTTGCGAAAACATGTGGATTATGATAGAAGAAGCCGCGTGGAATCTCTCCTTTCCATCCTTTCTCTCTCTTCTCTAAACTCTCTCCTCACTCTCTTCTCTGTTCCCCAACATCACACACTCACGGCGTTACTTCTTCCCATCATCAACCTCTCTCATCTCACTATCTCAGTGACCACCACCGTGGTATCCGACCACACTACCACCAAATCCCATCGCAGACCGAACCGGCAGCCATCATCATAATCTGTCCCTCTCTAATTAAATCCCGTCGCAGACCAAACCGGCGGCCACCATCACCATCATCATCATCTGTTCGTCTCTAAATCCCGTCGCAGACCCAAACCGCCCGCCACCATCACCATCATCATCATTATCATCTGTCCCTCTCTAAATTCCCCCCTACAAGAGTATACATGTCGATTTGAAGCAACAAAATCACCAACAAAGGTTAGACCTATTTCTCTCTCTCTCTCTCTCTCTCTCTCTCAAAGTTCCTACAAATATTCTGTCGACTGTAAACCTTGAATGCCTCCAGCTCTTGCAGATCCTACAAAATTCATTCACAGATTTTGAATTGAGGTAAAACTCAACTAAATCACCAACAAACCACCGGTCAGATCTCTCTCTATACTCTCTCTCCCAAAATTCCCATACATACTCTCTCACTCAAACCCTAAACCTCTCCCTCTCTTGCAGATCCTATAAAATTCGTACAAAGATTTTGATTTCAGGGGAAAAAAAAAACCCTTTCATTTTTTATCTTGATTTTTTTAAGCAACAAAGCATTTTTTTTTAAAAAAAAACGTCGTTTTTCAGAAAGTTTGAGCGAAATTGTAGGTGGGAATTTCTGGATAATGTTTTAATCGGTATGCTATCCAGATGAAATGCTTTAACAATCAGCCACCCACCCCCACCACCATTCTCATCACAAACAACCCTCGATGACTCTCCAATCACCCACCACTGTGACTAAACTCTTAATTAGTTGTTCAAATTAGTTTTTCCTGAGATTGGGGTTTTGTACAAATTAAGGGTTCTTAAGAGCAAAACTTAGTGTATGATTTGATTGCTATTTTACAAAACTTAAGTGTATTGTGTACTCTCTCACTCTCTCCCAAAATTCCTATACCAGATCCTATAAAATTCATTTTTATATTTTTATTCTATCTTCATATTCTCAGAGTAAATCCGTATCTGGGTTATCACTTACTGCAATTTTTGAGATTCAAACTAGGGTTTGATGATTTTAGATTACTTTGATCTGGAATTGAGTATACTGGTTTATGTGTTTATTTTTAATGAGATGTAGTTGGTTCAATTTCTGATGGGAAATTTGGATTCTCTTGGAAATGATGTAGACGATTTTGGATAATTCGAGAAAAGTTGTGAATGGACCCACTCTTCCTTTCTCTGTCACACACACACAAACACACACACTTTTGCAAACCCAGAACATCTGAACCCATTTCTTGACAATGATTTTGTAAACATTCTCTTAGAAAATATTTTCCCTAAAATTTGCATTTTGGCTTCCCATACAATCCTTCTTGCATTTAAATGTTGATTTCCCATCGAGTAGTCATAAGTTGTGATTATGGTTGAATGTATAAATAGATAACATGATGATTTGACTGCACCTTCTCAGTATTGCTTGGGTCTGAGATAAGGAAATGACTTGGGTTTAAAGTTCAGTGGGAGAACAAAGTCCCGAGCTGTATCATGAGATGACTTACTTGTCTTGGTTTATACAATGTTGTGTTGCGAGTTATATCACGAAACATCTCATTCTATTGTGATGATTCGATGTAACTATTGTTGTTTCCAGTACGCAACTTTCAATATGGAACATCAACTTGGTATTCCCCATGACCTTGTTTGACAACATAAGCTACTCTTAGAACCACTTGATACGAGACCATTTCTACCATAAAGTATATACTAAGTTTTTCTTCTTCTCCAACCATCGATTTTGATACATCTATATGTTAATTGCTTTTCACTCGGGCTTTTTCATCAGAACAATGTAGTTTTCGATTGCTTTGTAATTATTTTAATATGATTGTGAATTTCATTAGCAATTTTGTTGTATATTAAAATAGTGTGGTTAGATCTAAGAGTACCATTCATTTCTTTTCATCTCTTTGAAAAAATTAATACAAATTACTCCCTCCACCCCAATTTAAGAGTCCTTTATATCCCAATTTAAGAGGCATGTTTGGAAAGTCAACATACTTTTACCTAAGCAGCATAGGTTCGGGTGCTGGGATACGGATACAGGGCTGCGGGTTCGAGGGACTTGTCAATTTTCCAAAAACCAAGTGTGCATGTGCGGGGGTTACTTTTAGAAATTATTAAAAAGATACATTTCTATATAATTTATAGAGTGTCTTGATTATTATTATTTTTTAATTGTAACTAACTGAAATAAGAAGATAAATAAGCAATACTGGCCTTTTGAGTTTTGACATGTAATCCAACTCTCTACATTCTTCAATTCACTCCAAATCTTTTAAAATTCTGTTAATAGTTCCCTTTTTAAAATTTATAATTATAAAAACACCCTTAGGCATCCGAGAAGAATCCAGTACAGGTGCGTACTCTTCGACCTTTTACAAGAGTTCGTGCTTCCTAGACTAGACACTTTCCAAGTTTACCGTTACCTATATGTAACTCTCTCACTTTTCATTTCATGCAATGTCAAATTTTAACTTTAAAATGGGAAATAATGGGAAGTTAAAAATTCTTCATCACAATAAAATAAGCTTTCTTAAATAGTCGGAATTCCAAAAAGGGTCCTTTAATTTGAGATGGAGGGAGTAGTGGTGGGATAGTATAACAAATTATTTAAAATTTTATTAGGTCTACTCTAACTACTACATATTCAATTCATCTTAAGAATTTTATACAAAAATGCTATTTAAACATAGCACATTAATAACCTCTATACGAATTGTTGACATGGATAGCAAAACAATGGTTGAATAGCATCTACTAAAATTACTAAAAACATTGTTAAAATACTTTGACGCGAACGTTTTATAAAAAAAAATTGTGAGGATTACGCATTCCTTTGGTAACCCTTGTTGTTTATTGAGACCTTTTTTCAATGTACTAGATAGTTGTGGATCCATTCTGTTTTTTTTCATATTTGGTAAGAATGTTATATGCCGACATGAAGTAATGCATATATTTTATAAGAATGTTAAATGCCGACATGAAGGTCTTTGAGTTGGTGTCTTTGAACCGTGGTCATTAAGGGGCTAGAAGCTCCAAATGCCCAGTCCTTTATCATATATGTTGAGTGATTTGAGTGTAGGACAATTTTCATGTCCTGTAATTCTATATAAAGCCCCCATTGGAGATTGGCCTGTATTTTATTTATGACCAGCGGCTGTATTATCTCTCCTTGCGTGTTGTAAAAGGGGATTTGCATGTTGATAGCCAGTAGGTGATTGTTTGTTGGAAAAAGGAGAGAAATAATGAATTACAACGTGAAAGAGCCCACATCGTTTTGATCTAGGGACTAGACAGCGAGGTTAGATACTTATTGTACTTAGAAGAAATAGATTGAACTGATGTAGTTGCTTGTGGTTGTTCACGATCACCCCCAACTTGCAGTCCTCAACTTTCTCAAATTTTCACATTACTAAGTTCTTTAGTTACAGTGTCATTATACATGCTACCAATGAATACTTTGTTGTTATATATGTCATAGCTTTTACCCGTTTAGAAGATTTATACGACCGGTTACGGACATTTGTTAATTTCATTAATTTGACATTTGCTTGGGGTGGGCTTGTTATTCATACGACATTAGTGACTTTACTTCAGTGCTCTCTAGCCCTTGAATCTCTCGTAATTATGGGGGAAAAATTCTAGGAGTCTTTTTCCCTTCTTGTTATCTTCTAACCATTACCTTAGGCTCTGTTTAGTTTGTGGATTTTGTGACGGAAAGGAAAATAAAGCATCGAGGAAAACAATTCTCCTTTCCCCGGTTAATAAGTAAAACAACTAAAATAGAAGCAAAACAAAATAGGATGAAAGTAAGGTTAAATTTTTTTACTTTTGTGACTCGCTTACCTTATTTTGTCTTCAAGAGCTAACTTATTTGGAAAATTTTATTTGTCTGATGTTAGAGCATCTCCAATGCATCTCCAATGCACCAGGCTATTTTCAGCATGCCAATTCTATTCGTTGGCACTGCTATAGTGTCAAATGCTATATTTTGACATTTCTACTCCAATGTCATATGCCATTTCAAATGGCACCACATGGATACTTGAGTCAATGACACCTTTTTTTGTGATTCCCTTTAAATTACTATTGTGGATTCACTTGAAAGATAGGAACTTATCTGTACATCAAATAAATTTTGCAGTAAGAAGTTATCACTATGGTTTGACTAAATTGTTTTGATTGCTTTTGCAGATTTACTAACATTATATATACTGATGCGAAAGGGAAAAAAATCCAGGAGGGACCAGCCAGGACTTTGCTGGAGAGACGCATGGGAATTGGGATGGGATAACAGAGAGTAAAAAGTAGGCTGGGAGAAGGCAGGAGGCTATTCACTCAAGCCAGTAGTACTATTTTTCCTTAAAAAAATGAGTCAATGACACCGTTTTGTTTCTCCTCCCCTTTTTCCTTTTTTTGGTTTTGTATCAGTTCGAAGCAATTCCACAAAATTTAGTGCTCCATGAGCTTGTATGTTTTGTTCCTTGTTCCGAACTTCAAATTCTGCTTCACTATCTTTTGGTTACGCTTATTCTATTGCATTTTTGTTTTGCTGTTTATGATTATGGATCAGTATTTTCAAGAATTGCCAAAACTTGGATAATTTTCTTTTCCTTTTCATACTATGTTTGATGGTGATATCAGCGTGCAAATAATACCAATATACTATTTGTTTTACCAGGTTACAATCAATGCCTACATACAAGGAATTAAATTCCCAAAGTTGGGATATTAGTACCTATTTGTCATGTGAGTAGCTCGATTTTGCGCTTTCTAAATTCTAACTAATGGTATGCCCATGACCTGCAGTTTCTTATTTGATATTGTCGTGTGCGGCCAATCTATGTAACTACATATTTTCAGGAAATGCACCAAGGACCGGTTCAGCGTGTGCCTTGCACGCGCACTCCCTCTCTAGTATATATATATATGTCCAGTATCAAAGATTCTCTAAAGAGGGCCACCTCTCTTTATTAAAGAGAGGGCCTTTGTTTTGGCCTTCAGATTGTGTTTAAACAAAAACAATGATATGATTTTAGAATCGTAGTGTTCATGACCTACATCGAAGGAAAACTACATTTCTATTTCATGTATTTTTGGCTCTAGACGAAGCTCAACAATTATATGAGCACATCATTAATAGTTAACCAATAATAGTTTAAAACGTTGTTCAAAATACGAAATATTGTAAAATAATATGACGCAAGTAAATCGTTGTGTACCTTATTTTCAACCATCTTAAAGCAACAAAAAATAATGTATAATCTTGCTTGTTTGCATCCAAACTCAATACACTATGGAGCTCTTTTCATATGAAAATGAAATAATTGACCCCAATTCTCACAAGAACATGAAATTCATTATGAATGGTGTTGGAGTGACCTCAATATTTTTGTGTGAGCTTCCAGATGAGTACATAATCATCCTATGAAATAATTTGTTTTTTTTAAAGCATAAAATATTTTTTTAAAAGTATTCATTACCGACTAACAAGAGCAACATAAGAGGTACCCCACATAGATGCTTTAGGCCCCTAACATGTTAAAAACACCTCACTCCATTACCTTAAAACATGCAGTCACAGGCCACAGCAAAACACAAGCACTTACCTTGCAAATAACCCTGAAACAAATCAGCCCTTTCTAACTATTACACTCGAACAGGGGAAAAAATATACAGAGAAGTGAAGTTACAAATAAATGAGTAGAAGAACATGGATACAAAAGCCAAAGGAATGTAGGAGATGATACAAATTTCACAGCCTAGCAGAGACTATAAGAATAGATCTGTAAAGTTTTATGAAGCCAATATAGGACATGGATACAAGGTAGATGATACAGGGAGGATTTGAAAAAATAAATAATGAGAAAACATAGGAAATTGAAGCACTTATATTTAGTCAATCCCCCTTTTTGTGAATTGTAACAAAAGCACGTGGAGTTGTTGCACAGTTAATTAAAACAAAAATAGTATAAACATTTAAAGAAAGCCAAGAAAAAGTAGAAAAAAAAAAAAATCATGATATCTATCCTAAAAGACCTAATAGTGATCCAAGCTATATTCCAATATCCTATTCTCTAATGGATTCTATTCCATCCAATTAGAAAGCAAAGAAAAAGTAGGGGAAAGAAAAAAAAATAAAAAATAAAGGCCTAATCATGACTCAAACCAAAACCAACATGAAACAGTCCTAATCCATTAGGGGAAAAAAAAAAAGGGAATGTTTACCGACGTGAAGTCATGAAAATTGTATCATCAAGTTATCTGTGCTTTAAGTGGCAATTGCTGGAGAAAAAAAAAGTGGCATACCAAACAAAAGAACTCTAAGAAAATCACTTAAATAAAAGTTTTAGTTAATAGCCAACTATTTCATACCCGTTCTACCCAATGCTTACACAATTTACATTCTTATTTCTTTTACACAATTGCTTTTTTTCCACTAAAGTTCAACATAACAACCTAAAGATCCTATTCAATTATCTCAACCTTTTATTTTCCTTTGTGTTCTTCTCAATTATTTTTTGTTTCATATTTAATATTTTTAATACTCATACTCAATAAATACTTGAGTTTGAACTGGATTAGAAAATTTATTTTGTTTGCTGCTTGTAATGTTTACTTTCATTGTATTACCCTTTTTTTCCCTTCTTTTTTTGTGTGTGTGGCCGGCCAAATTGTATTATTTGATTTAGTACAAAAGTTATAATTAAAGATATAGTGATTATTGGATTTTTGCCTTTAATTTAAGTGTAAATTTTGCCAATTCAACATATGTATAATTGTTGACTCCATTGATTTAAGCATTAGTTTTTATCATCATTTTTTTTATTAAGAGTCACCCCGTTTAATAAATAAGTTATGTTTATTGATATACAACATTTAATGATCAAAACAAATTTATGAAATATAATTGAAACAAATAAAAAATGCCTCTAACTACAAAATGAATAGTATTTGAATAGAACTTGCTTCACAGGTATTAGAAGTAAAGTAGGTTCACCAGTACCTCTCCTAACCTCACTGTAGCTTAAAATATGATAAAGAAAAATGGCATAAGATGAAATCCAACTCCTGATAAAGACATACAAAAAACAAAATAAAATAAAGTAAAAAAAACACAAGAGTCCAATGGCTATCTTGTGGTCATGAATATTCCAAGGAGTGCTAGGTATTCAAATAAAATAAAGTAAAAAACACAAGAGTCCAATGGCTATCTTGTGGTCATGAATATTCCAAGGAGTGCTAGGTATTCTCGTAGTTTAACACTCGTGAGAACAGAGAGATGTTTCCACCCGTGTACATCAAACTCGATAGTTCTTTTTCTTTCTTTCTTTTTTTGGCCTCTTAAATCTCATTTAGATAAGTATATAGCAGAGAAGTTTCCATCTATTTAAGTTGGAATCAATTAATTGGTTAATTTATCAATAAGACTCATTGTTGTTGGTGTTATTTGAGTGTTACAATCCAAATAGGACTCATTGATGTTGCTTTATCCAACTTTACAATTCATGAGTAAACCAACGTTAGGAAATAAGAAAATATATATATATATATATATAGGAATTATTAGGTAGAAGAGACCAGCATTTAATATATTTTAGAGTATACGTCAAGAAGTATTAGAATTCATATCCATCGAAAAAAATATAAAAAAGGAAGAAAGAAAAACCAATAGAAACGATTGTTCTAGTCCTATAATAATTCAAAAAAAATTTGCTACATATCCAGAGTCCAAGAATAAAGAAAAATGTTTTTGAAAAAATAGGATAGTAAACATTAGGAGCGTGAGATAGGGGGGCAAAAAAATAAGAGTCCACCAAAAGAAAACTCAATAGGAAGATGACATATAAACATGATATCCGGAAAAAAAATTAGGATTCTCACGGATTAAAAAAAAAGTGGCATACCATAATAATTTTGTGTAACTCTAGATATAGATAGATAAGCAAGTAAGCAAATTTCGTAAAATGGAACTTTTAATTGTTATAATTATAATTCATTAATGGTTAGGATTCACTGACCTAATATTGTAGTTAATACACAAAATCATATATATATATATATATATATATAAAATATAGAGTGGAATCACAAGCCTGCCACATGGCAGCTCTGTGATTTTCCAAAATTTTCACTAATTTTTCTAATTTTTTATTAATAATACACACACACACACACATATATATATATATGTGTGTGTGTGTGTATCATCTATCTTTTTTCCTTTTTCTCTATCTCTTCCTTATCTCTCTCTCTCTCTCTCTGTATATATATATATATATATAAAAAAAGCTTAATTGTTCTCAATTTTTTTGGTTATTTTTGTATTTTTAAAAAATTAAAAATAGCATAGATAGATATACGTGTACACTCTCTTATTTTCTTCCTAAACTTTATATACTAATCGTGTTTGTGTGTGTGTGTGTGTGTGTATAAAGAGAATGTTATTGGATAAGTTAAAACCTACCTAAACTTATTAAATTTATATTTACCAATTATGCATTGGCTTCTTTTATCGGTCTCTGGCTATAAAACTTTAGAAGTTAGGTATAATATACATATATATACACACTTATAAAATAATTTTAAAACGTAATGCTCATCTTCTTTTCAAAAACATAAATTACTTCCAAGAAAGTGATAGTATTTGTATTTTTCTACGTGAGTATGATGAATATAATATAAGATAGGATTATATATGCTTCATCCATATCTAAATTCTATCTTTATATTTGCATGGGATAAGTTTCATCATATTTTCTCTAACAAAATTTAAAAATATACCAAATACTGTTGTTATTATTTAAATTTTAATCGTTATTCATCATATATTGTTCAATTATATTTGCATGGGATAATCCACAATTCAATCCCATTATCCCAGATTTTTATTTTTATTTTTTTGATGAACATTATCCTAGATTGTTAACAGAAAGGGAACTAGATAATGATTTTCTCTAAATCCATTATCTCCCCTAAATTTAGTGGAGAACTAGATAACATATATGTATCCTTATCTGTATAAATAATATATACCAACCTCACACGCTTTCAATAACTAAACTGGGAAGAATTTTTTTTTTAACATTCGCGTCTTTCCCATCTTTCTCAACCTTCCAAACAAATTCATCTTTAAAACAACCATCTCTGTCATAGTTTTTTTTAGAGATTTGATTCAAAATATTGTGTTCGAAAATTTATGTTTGTAGAACTATTATCATACTTAGTTCATCCAATAGAATTAATGATTCTTTTATTATTTTTGTAGTTGCAGGTTACATATTAATGATTCTAGCTAATATGGTAGAAAGTGGTTGGTAGGAGTTGCAGATTTAAAGGAGTTGCAGGTTACATAATCACCTTTATTTTTGTTTCCAATTGCCTGGGTTTTCGTTAGTCTAGTGTAATCATTTTTATATATTAATTATATATTAATTATTTGTGTAACACAATACATTGAAAATTCATTAGCACCTTCACTCTCAAAATTTATAGTTACAAATAATGACTCAACAATACACATTCTTCATTTCTTTTGACTACTTTTGATCTTTTAACTACTTTAGATTTGATACTAAACTCCTTCAAATAAGAAAGACTTCTTGAATTTTACTTTGTCGAGTGATTCATGGATATCTCAACTTGATAGATTACTGTATACAAATCAATTTTTTTTAATTGCAGAATTTATTTGTATTTAATCACTAATACATTTATGGTTGTAAAGCAGTAATTTTTTTATTAGAATTGCAATTAAAGTTAATTTAGAATTTTTTTAACACCTGTGCATAGCACATATCAAACAACATAGATTAAAACTATCACAATTAGCATTAGCTATACTATCTTTTAAAATCATATCTAATCTACTCTCTCTCTCTCTCTCTCTCTCTCTCTCTCTCTCTCTCTCCAAGTATACACAGGTAATCCCGTGCATTGCATGGGTTCAAAAGCTAGTTAGAATATAAAAGTGGGACTTAAATTGTAGGAGTAAATTAAGTGAAATTTAAGGGCAGTTTGTGGAAAACAAAACAAATGTAAAACACTCAAGGGGGTTGGTGCTTTTATAGATAGTATAGATATAGATAGATAGACAGATAGATTATAGATATAGATAGTAGAGCCAAACATGATTGCAACACAAGTAGAGTCATGGGGTCATTCTGTTGAATTTACTTCCTACTCACAAGTAATGCACGGGTTCAAAAGCTAGTTAAAATATAAAAGTGGGACTTAAATTGTAGGAGTAAATTAAGTGAAATTTAAGGGCAGTTTGTGGAAAACAAAACAAATGTAAAACACTTAAGGGGGTTGGTGCTTTTATAGATAGTATAGATATAGATAGATAGACAGATAGATTATAGATATAGATAGTAGAGCCAAACATGATTGCAACACAAGTAGAGTCATGGGGTCATTCTGTTGAATTTACTTCCTACTCACAAGGAACCAAGCTGTGTTGCTTTTCACCAGGCCTCATCAAACCAAATAATGGTTATAATATAGCACAACAAACTTGGAATGAAATGATTTGGGGATGTGGATAACATCACACTGACTTGAAAATAAATCCAAAGATTCGGCAAAAAAGAAATGGCCTTCATTGATTGGCAGGGAGGAGTGACTTGGATTCTTTGAATTCCAGCCATCACCTCCCTCACCAATAATGAACAGGCTGATGATCCACATGGATAGGATAGTGCACCTCACCTCTCGGACCAAAGATGATTTGCAACTGACAAAAAATAAGCACTCAAAAGGAAAACCAAAGGTTTGGAAACATTGATTGCATTTGTAGACTGGTTTAATGAAGGCAAAAAAAAAAAGACATAAATGAAAAAGAATTTTCAAACCTACTTAGGCTTAGTTTGGCACCCACGTGGCTTTTTAAAAGGAGCTAATGAAATTTATTACTAAGTTGTTTGATAATTTTATACAAGTCACACACTACTCTTCAAAAAGACATCATGAAACCAAAAAGCAACCTTGAGCTTTTAAAAGCTCCATTCTAGAGCTTTTAAAAGCTCCCACCCAAAAAGGCCCTAAGTTCAATTTTTGCAAAGCTTATAAACTAGTTACCAAATGAATTAACATGAAATTGTGCTTTAAAAAAGGAGAAGCACCAAAATGGGGGCCAAACTAAGCTTTAATAAACCTTCAGATTAAGTCTTAACAACTTAAATGGCTGCTAATGGAACATGTACAAAAACTAAAATTGCCAAAGAAAAAAAAAATCTTAAAAAGTAGGAGAAGATACCTCTTCAAGGAGGACGAACTAACAAGGCATGAATATAATACTTTCCATACCTTCCATCAGGGTAATCAGACCAACCAATGGATAAACCGTGCTGTCATCGAATGCCAAAACTGCCACCTATTGAAATACTGTTTGCAAACAAGAGCAGCATGTAACTTCCTAAAAGTTACTGCTAGTATGCTTTAGCCACATTATCAGTAACAAATACCTAAAACAGTAGATTTCACCTCCCATATGTACCACAGTGAATGTGTTTCTAACAAACTATAATCAGTGCAAACTATAATAATATCCAAGAGAGAGGACAAACAGTACCTTGCTACATCTCCTTAGTCCAAACTACACAGACCACCAGAAGCCGGCTTGGTCTCTACTCTACCATCTTTGCCACAGGATGCGGAGAACTTAACGATTTGCATACCTCTTCCAGCTACTGCAATCTGATAATAGTTTCTGGATAACACAAGCAGAACAAGAAAAACAAAAACAATATATTGTCAGGTTCACAAGATTCACACCCAAGGAATTTTGAAATTTTCTGCCACAAAAAAGGTCACGTGGATGTAAGTTGATTAGCTCACCTGCCAAAGGCTCTAGCGTCCAATGCTTCTGGTTCTGGCACATTAATGATCAAATGCGCATGCTCAGTTAGTTCACCATGTTCTTCAAGGTGCCAACATCTGACCCGCTGATCAAGACCAGTAGAAAAGACCCACCTTCCATCTGTCCAAATACCTTCACAAAATGAAATCCAAATTTATCTCATTAACTGGCACAAATGTGGTCAGGTCTCTCTCCATATTAATCTTATCTTAGAAGTCCTAAAAGGTTCAGTTCAGTCGCCAAATTGTCTTCAGTAATGAATAATAAGTATAGAAGAAAGACAATTTAATGATGAGCACAAAACCAGATGAAACCTTCAACTTCTTTTTCCAAAAGTTTAGAATTCTTTGATGCAAGCTGTTTAACTTTCAAATAATAACAGTAGTAAAAATAAAGGAAGGAGATAAGAACTCTGAGTATAACATGACCTTAAGCTTGGCACTTGCTTAGAAAGAAATAACTAGGCTCAAAGTCGAGCATAAATGGAAGGTGCCTCAAATTTTTTCCTTTCTTTCAACCGAGTGAATTTGGACCAATGCTGGAGATAAAAAAATACCCTTTACAAAAGAATAATCTGAGACCACTAGTGTAAAGCAATCTGATGTAGAAGTACAACACTATACCTTTTACTGCAGAGCTGTGAGCTGAGGCAATTTTGTCATGACATGAGAACCGGATTGTAAAATTTTGGCTGTGACAGCAATGAGTAAATTTCTTCAGACTTCCCAATTTACTAGAAGTGTGTTCTTTTGGAGTTACTGGTAGCAGCGCAAAATCAATTCTAAGACAGTTAATTGCTTGATCATCACCTCCACTTAAAACATAGAATGAAAAATTAAACTCTGAACATCTAGCATCCTTGGTCTCTGAAACATGGAGACAATTCACCCCTGACTGGTGAATGTTGTTCAAAATATGTAAGGGTTGTGCTTTACATATTTCAAATGAGGAATCATCAGTTGCACTTCTTTCAGATTCATTAGTTTCTGCTGATACTCCAACATTATTTAGAATGTTTTCTCCATTGCCCTCCATATGGTTTACTGGAACTGATCCATCCCCTGGTTTTCTCTTAGAGACACTGCTTCTCAATGTTCTCCACCATCTTCCACCTTGGCTTCCTCTTCCAGTCCGTGGCCTTTTTTGACCATCAAAAGTTTTTTCTATTTGGAGAACTGAAATCCGCCGTATGAAATTTTCAACACTTTCAGTCAGATCCCAAAAGGTAATACTTCCATCAGTAGCTCCACTAATTACAAGATAGACACTTCCAATCTGAACATTATCTGTCAAACAAGTTTCCAACAATAATTAACAACTCCAGGCAAGAAAGAGAACAATTGTAGACCATGTAAAGACTGGGATTCTAGACGAAAAAAAAAAAGAAAAAAGAAAAAGAAAAGCAATACTGGAAATATGAATTCACAATATGTCTGACTCCAAACAATTTAGCATTCAGCTTTAGCCTTTTTTTTTTTTTCTTTTTTTCTTCCATTTTTTCATACTTCTGTTCATGTTATCTATCGTTGGCCTTAATGAGAATATAACAATGACAAAAGTCACATAACTATGACATCAAGTTTAAATTCCGGTTGAGCCGACAGTTGAACTGGTGAACCATATTCCTGATCTTCTTTCCGGTTCGGATAACAGTCCAGATTTTAGAACATGTCTTAATCTTTTTTTCGTATTAAGCATGATTAAAAGATGACAATCAAATATAAGAAAGAGGTAATTGAAATAATACTAGCCAATATAAACATGATAGGTAAACGAAAACCATTCAACAGAGACACAAACTGCAAAGACAGAAACACGTGCCTGAAGAAAACATGATACGTGAAAGTCAAAAACAATTTACAAGTTCCCACGATCCTCGTCATATCACTCAGGAAAATCATTTTATATAAAGGCCTTTCTTTTTAAAGAAAAGCTAAGGTGTATGCAGTAATTATGTCATTTGGCAGCTGCCAGCTGAGTATGACTGGTAAACTAAAATCATTCAACAAAGACACAAACAACTGCGAAGACAGAAACACGTGCCCAAAGAAATCATGATACATGAAAGTCAAAAACAATTTACAATTTCCCACGATCCACGTCATATCACTCAGGAAAATCATTTTATATAAAGGCCTTTCTTTTGTAAAGAAAAGGGAAGGTGTGTGCAGTAATTATGTCATTTGGCAGCTGGCAGTTGAGTAAAGCCATTTGGTAAAACAATATTACCCTCTAGTTAATGTTTATCAAATCTTTTAAGTGCCAATGTGTTCGGCTTGGGTGGTTGTTGGAGGGAGCATGAAAGCAGCAGTAATGTTCAGACCTTAACAACAGCCAGATATTATTAATTGTGATTCCATTATAAAAAGACTTCCAAACATCAGACCAACCTTCAGAAGGCAAACACCTAGGAATGATGACATGCTGCAATGCCAAAATCGGCGATGATAGGGGAACCAATAATGCAACATCAAACCTGCGATGCCAGGAAAGAGATGAGGTTAAAATATGACTGCAAATTATTTCCGGCAAAAAAAAAATCAGGCAGAACCATTGATAAGCCGCTCTAAGCATACCAGAGCTGATAGGGTAGTACAAGAGCCCGTAATGTGAGTGTGGCATCTGAACAAGCAACAACAATAAAACAGACAGTTAACCTGAAAGGTGACAAGTATTGAGAGAATGTTATTAAAACTGGAATTGGACATTCAAAGTAAAACCAGAGCAAACACAACAGATTATTATTATCTCACTCAACCTGGAATTAGCAACATTGACAAGAAAGGCAGTAACAGCAAGGTATCTCCAATCATTTTCATATGTATCCTCTAGGGAATTTTTTGATGCCACACCAGAATTTAA
Organism: Hydrangea macrophylla; assembly: GCA_033977485.1. NCBI lineage: Eukaryota > Viridiplantae > Streptophyta > Magnoliopsida > Cornales > Hydrangeaceae > Hydrangea > Hydrangea macrophylla. Next base: position 117,844,763 of record CM066982.1, on the reverse strand, counting down.
ACCAGAAACATTTTCAGCTGCTGCGACTTTCTTCTCACTCTTCTCCCTTGTTCCATGGGTGATACAAGACTTGGTTGGCATGTCGGTAGAAAGCCACTGAAATGGCATTGATGAGAACACTCCTGATGAAGGCTTAAATCTGGATCCAGTTCTGTTATCTGGTCCACCAGCAACCCCTTCTTCCTCAACGTCTCCCATATTGTTTCTCTGTTTCCAAGAAGTTAGTACCCGCTTCGCACCAACTGAAAGAAGCAAGCATAGATTCTCCGTGTCCTCCAAGGCTCCACAATGTTCATTTGTCTCGTTAGGCATACTGGTCACGTCTGCTGCAATTGTATGCATCTTTGACACAAAGCAGATTGACCTCACTGCAGATCCACCGACATGCTCCCCAAGCAGTTTTGATGCAGACCAACTCTCAACACCTAGATCATACCTGAATGATTCAACACTCTGTTATCAGGACAAATTGAAGCATCGTATTAATTGCCAAAGAAGAATATAAATCCTGCAGAGTTGCACAGAACACATACCAATGCTTTCTTTTTTAACAAAAGATAAATGAATCTAATGATGACAACGCGATTGTAAAAATAAATAAATAAAAAATAACAAAAAAAATCTAAGTTAGATGTTGAGTCACATTTCTGAACATACCTAGTCAACCTCACCGTTCCATCTTCACACCCAGTTGCAATCCAACTGGATTTCGAAATAGGATCCAGCTTTTCAGTTGAATTACCTAGTGAATCTTCAGAAATAAAACATAAGGAATGCATCTCTCTGCCATGAAATTGCAAATGCAGATTCTGCGGACACATCTTCTTTTCATCATCTGACATCCAGTATCTATGAACATAAATGATTTCATCCTAGAAAAAGGCAAGCAATATAATGAGAATAAAAATGAAAATTGTGAGACATGATGTAACAATAAGCTTTAAATTATCAACAATGGAGTGCAACAATGTCATCTACTAGCCTAACATATCTGCTTGTGTCAGTTTCGGAAAAAGCCTTCTTTAAGGTGAAGAAACATTGTACATTCATAATAATGCTAACACCATAATCAATGAGTTTTCAAAAAATAATTAGAAACACAAAAATACACAGGACACATAATATGATAGCATATTATATTGCACAGTTTGCACTATTGCAGAGGCAGGAAATTTTGTGTTCGTAAGGAAGTAACATTGGTAACTTCTAGATCCTTCAGGGAACCTTAAGACAAGTCAGAAGGCAAGCTGCAAAAAATACGCATACGAGACACCTGATGCTGGGAAATACATTGTAAATGTACCTAGGCCAGTAATTGGAGAACCATGCCCTAAACAAGAACCTGATCATGTATTTACGGATTGTGCCCCTATTTTGGCACTCTTAAGTGAACTTTTCACTCGTAAAAGAATAAAACAAACTCTCATATTGATTTTTTCCCTCACTCCATGCAATAAGCCTTTGGGATACGTCAATATATGGTGTAATTTGAATGCAGCATGCTACGTGAAATCCCAATAGAGCCATGTCAAAAATGGCTATGATTTTGACCATCAAATTCACAACATAATCACTGATGGTTCAACAGAATGAATTTACAACAATCAGTATCACTTGTTAGGAAAAGTACTGCACAGATTTCCTAACATTCCTATTCCGTAAAATTGAATATGGAATGTTAAACATAATTACTATCATGGTTTGTTTATTAAATCCTGTTGAATTACACATAATTTTAGCATGCGCATATTACATCAACTTGGCATCAGGGTTATGCCAACGTTCCCCTCTTATTTCTAAAACTACACTGCTCTCCCTTATCAGGGCCGTTAACATGCAGTGTGCTTTACAATTTTGCACCATACCTTTCAATATGCTCCGACTGTAAGGTATAAAAGGGGCTTTAATAAATTTTAGGGAATACTTGGTCCTTTAACAAATTTAATTGTTGATGTCAGCAAGAATACTATAGTTTGACGGGGAATAACGATAGAAGAGAATCTGGTATCAACAACCAGTGAACCACAGAAGAAGGAAGTTAGTGTAATTTCAGAAACAAGAGGAACTGTTTGCTAGGAACTTCAGAGAAGGAAAGTGTAATTTGGTCTGTTTTTCAGACCTATTAAAGAAAATAGTGAGAGAGGAGAAAGAATAAACCTTGACAAACGCAAAGCAATTCTTCATCTCTGGTATATCACCAAAATAATAAGAATGAGGACGCCGCCACCCACCACAAGGAATCTCAATAATCTGATTCAATATGAGCCTTCAGACATGCAACATATGAGGATGTAGGCAGAGAAGAGGGGATTTTTATTTATATTGTTTTATTTTTTGGGGGTGTGGGGGGGAGGGGGTAGTGGTGGAAGAAGTACCTTTGTTTCAGACACCAAGTTCCATATGATAAAGTTAGCTGATGCAAAACCTGCTGCATAGTCGCCACTAGCTGAAACATCAGAAGGTTTGGCATGGGAGACAGATTGTATAGAACTCAACTCTTTTACCTGTTTCATCCCTAAAAATTCCACATCTTGTCGATCTCTGTCATATAGCAAATAGCATATGCAGCTATCTCCTCCAGTCTAAAGAAAATGGAAAAAGCAAAAGAAATAAGGCTTAGTTTGGCACCCACGTGGCTTTTTAAAAGTAGCTTATCAAATTTATTATTAAGTTGTTTGATAATTTGTACAAGTGATACATTACTCTTCAAAAAAATATCATGAAACCAAAAAGCAACCTTTAGCTTTTAAAAGCTCCATTCTAGAGCTTTTAAAAGCTCCCCCCAAAAAAACCCTAAGTTCAATTATTGCGAAACTCATAAACTAGTTACCAAATGAATTAACATGAAATTGTGCTTTAAAAAAGGAGAAGCACAAAAATGGGGGCCAAACTAAGCCTAAATCATGAGCACTTTACAAATAAAGCACATGAAAATACCTGAAAGACAAGAATAACTCTGTTAATATACAAAAGCTCAGATTTAGGTCTTACCGAGTGTATTTCAATTTGACTAGTACCAAATCTAGCTATTGAAATGCTGCACACAGTTGATATCCCATGTGCTCCTTTGAAATAATTTAATGGTGGTATTTTCACTTCCGATTCAACAGTTTTACCCAACAAAAGGTCCTTTGACAGAGGGAATAATATCAAGTTACCACGTACATCCCCACACACCAACACCTGAAAAAAAATAAAAACTACAAGATCTAGTAAGCAGCAAAGATATCTAATGTCAACATTCAGAATACAAAGCTCAAAAAGCTTAATAAACTACATCTGAAATTCACGCAAGAATACTTGGTGCATTATCACTTGTGGAATATATATTGGCATCTATGTTACATAGACTCTTCTAAATAGGAGAAGTACCCGTGTCGACACAACTCTTTGCGGACATGGGTATGACACTTGGGTAGGATCCTTCTAGTGTAGTTTAGTGCAATTTTCAGACAAGAAAGGCAAAGTACCCGTGTCGGATGTGGAATCCATACCCAAGTCCTCCGGACACTTTGAAGAGTCTGTGTAACATAGATTGGCATATCTTTATGTCAGGAACATAGATCATCTAATAGTAAAAGGATCTTTTTAGGTTCCAAAAAACTCATTTTGTTAGTAGATACAAGATGACATCGGTTATATTGCCAAAGCATATCATAATACATCTGCACAATCGTTATATTTTAACAGTCTCTTCTCGGGCTCAGCTAAAGTTCTTACGAGTGGAAGAAAATTAAGAAACAGGGAGAAGAGGAAATTATGTGTGAAAATGGAGCATAAATCAGTGAAATAAATTTGTGTTAGAAAACTTGGAATGTTACTCAAATCTAACCAGGCTAGTGTCGAGTCAAATTCAAATGATATTTGGCTGGTGTCAAGTAAAATGAGGGGAAGAGAATGAAGAAATGATGAAAAGCAAATACCTCTTTCTTAAATGATGCATCCACACACATTATCCGCATTCCAAAGCATGACACAAATTCTGCTATTAAAGACACATGGTAACTTTTCATGGAATCATGTGAAACAGTCCGTAAAGGATCACATAACCTCCATAACTTCAATTTTCCTCTGGGATCAGCAGTGAAGATGTACCTACATGATAAAATAACACCAATATCAATGAGGTAGCTTCCAAAGCTGAACAATAAGGTAGAATTGTTGAGAAGTGTCTTATAAGGGGGATGATTGGGTTTAATGTCACAGGCTTGAATTATCTTACAGGTATTGTAACAACAATACCATAATATAAAAATAAAAAAATATAAAAAAAATAAATAAAAAAGGGTTAAGAAATGGCTATTACCCATTGCCCAATGACTTGCACCAATAGGTGCCCAAGAGCTGTCTCTCTATTCCAGCTGACCAAGAAAAAGTTAGCCTCACTTCTGGAGCACACACATCACCAATAACTCTGACAATGGTCATGCTTCCTTTACCATCTCCAACAGCTATCCAATCCTCAGTACAGCTGGAAGGGTCAGATGAGCTTCTAGACAGCAAGTCCATACAAACAATTGGTACCTTTTCACCGACCTGGACAAGTTCGGTCCATTTTACATTACCAGTATCAGATAGTTTCAAATGGTATAGGTAACCATTATTTGTGGCAACGTAGAGGGTATCTTCAGATGTGAAACGCAAGCATCGCACATACTCGCTTTTACTGCAAGATATTTAAAGAGCCATAAATGCCAGTGAATAAAGACTTCAGAAGACAATAGGCAGTGAACATATAGGCAAAAACAAGTAAACCAAATATGAATATGTAGGCATGTGCACGGTTTGAAGGCTCATGGCCACCAATAAATTGATGTCTCAGCATTTTATCCATAAAATATGTTCTTGTTCTCCATTCTCTAAGCCTTTGCTAACACATTCATCACTCTCTTCACATCCAAAAGAAGACGAACAACATACCAAAAGGCTCATCTGAGCATGTCCTTGATTGGCGATGAGACCAAGACCAAACCATACCAGTGTGAGTGGTGACACCATCATTCTTAGATAACTCTGTTGTGATAATAAACATTTACCTTTTTGTTTACTTCAAAGATAACAATAACAATTAATAAATAAATAAAAACATAGGCCTTAAAACTCAGAAGCTTGTAAGACATCATAGAGGCATTCCACTATTAGACGGTACTACCTGTCCATGAGACCAGTATGCTTTGATGAACTTGGTATATGAACAGTGAAGATCTCTGCTCTGTCAGTTAACTCTTTTACATCCTCAGCACATCTCTCTAAGCCTTTCGACAAAGAAGCATATAGATGATGTACTTTTATCCCAGAGTCAAACCCAGCAGTAACAAGAAGCTGAGAGTTTGGGTCATACAAGCATCGCCATATCCCCCTCCCACTACACACAACAAAAATACATACGCAACTTTCTATTCAGTGAATGAAGTTCAAAAAGTCTGAGATATCAGTTACATGACAGCTAGATTCTATTAACACTTGGTGGATGCAACAGTTGGGCATGGATCGACTACTAATTATGGCATTACAACATAGTGAAGAGGCCAGGATATTACAAGATTAATGGATAATGAGCGTGTTAAAAACATTCTACCGACTACCTATAATACAACACAAAGTGACCTCAAAAAGTAAAAAGGGTAAGGGATGCCTTGGAATCAAATCATTACGAAGTAATTGGATGAGAATACACGGAAAGTAACTTATTGTCCAACATATAAAATGCTGTTAAAGAGGACAGTCAATGTAGTAAACATGTTATAGTCTATGTTACCTGAACCCTTCATAATGCATGGAATACCCGTGCCCCGACACGACACCCGGATAAGGGTACTTCTCTCTCCGACCCTTCAAAATAGTGTAAAATCTTTGAAAACTGGACGAACCCGACACCGTACCCGAGTCTGTACCCGACACCCGTACCCGAGTCAAGGTAACATAGGTTATAGTAATCAAGTATGTTGAAATTAGGGGATTGTATCCCGGTTTTTATGTTCTTAATTATGGGTCATGTTGACCACATTTAAGGAGATTAATTTCTTTCTATTTCTTGTTATTTTCTTCCCTTTCTTATTTTACCTTGTAATGCTATATATACTTTGAGATGTACAGTAATAAAATTATCCCTTCTCCAAATTCTTTTTGGTATCAGAGCCTTTGTTCCTAACCCTAACCACCACAAACCTCAACCCACCACCACCGGAATCTCCACCCACCCTAGCCGCAGCCTTCCAGCCTCTCTCATCTTCGGCGCAGCACACCCACCCTTCCAACCCTAGCCACAGCCTACCAGCAGCCCACCCTCCTGCGGCGCAGCCCCCAAGCCTCTCGGCTTGGTCTAGCAGCCTCTCGGGTGCATTTTCTGCCCTTCTCGGGCATGTGAGTAATGTCCTAGGACTTTCCATCCTCTCTCGTCGTCTCGTCGGGTAACTACGTCTCTGGTTACTCCGTCTCAGTCTGCCGCTGTCAACCGGCTGCCCACTCCTCTTTATTTGGTGTTGTTCTCTCTTACTGCTGCCATGGTTGATCCTGCTAAGTCCGGTGTTACCACTACTGTTTCTACCACTGCTCGTCTAGATCTCTCTCATCCAACCCCCGCTCAACGGGTTACTAGCGTTGTCTTGAACGGGAAAAATTTTCATGCTTGGTCCAATTCCCTTCGTCTTTACCTTGGCGGCAAACGGAAGATTAGTTGGTTACTTGGCAAGTAGCCCCAACTGACAGAAACTGATGCTAAGTATGAAGAATGGTTTTCTAACAACTGTATTATTTTGGGGTGGATGTTTAATTCGATGGAGTCGTCAATTTATCACATGTTTATGTATCACACCACTGATCATGGGTTGAAGAAGATATATGCCCATGCTCATTCTGACTCACGAGTTTTTGAACTGTACCACGACATCTCGCATGCCTCTCAGGCTGCTCTAGGTCACTCTGTTTCCAACTTTTTTAGCTATTTGCACACCCAATGGGAGGAGTTAGCCCAATGTGAACCCATCAGTGATTTCCCTAATGATGGTGATGTTGAAGTCAAACGTCTCGATCGTCGGCATACCTACCAATTTTTTATGGGACTGAAACCTGAGTTCGAGGCCCTGCGTACCCAGATTCCAAACATTGTTCCTATGCCCTCTTTATTTGAAGTTTTTGCTACTGTTGAAGGGGACGAGCGTCGCCGTCGCATTCTAGCACCGCCAACGTTGCCTGCTCCTCCAGTCTCTGATCAGATGGCTTTTGCTGCCTGCCCGGGCCTTCGCCCGCCTTTTTGTACTTCAGGTCCTCGCCCTCCTGGTGGTGCTCCCTCAGGTCCTCGTCCTAATGGCAACCGTCCATATTGCCAGCATTGTCGTGTGCTTGGCCACACTATTGATCATTGTTTTGACCTTCATCCTGAGTTAAAGCAACAATATAATAATGCTCAGGGTGTGGGTCGTGGGAGAGGTGCTCCTCGTACTGGAGCTATTGCTGAAATGGTTCCACCTTCACCAGACTATGCTGAGCTTTAGTCCCAAATTGCCCAGCTGCAGTCACATTTAGGCCTTGGCACTACCTCCTCTTCTGCTCCCGGACCTACAGCTGCTATTGCCACAGGTACTGCTACTGCTCTTTATAGTAAGTCTACCCATCCTACTTGGATTTTGGACTCCGGTGCTAGTAATCATATAACTGGTGAGCTCTCTTCCTTTGTTTATCCGTTTACTCCCATTGATCAATCAGTTCATATTGCTGATGGATCATCTGTGTCTGTTCACAGTCAGGTTGATACATATTTATCTCCTGATATTACTCTTTCATCTGTCTATTTTATTCCTAATTTGCCTACAATCTTCTGTCTGTTAATCGGTTAGCAAAAGATCATAAATGTGCAGTTGTGTTCTTACCCAATTGTTGCTATCTGCAGGACCTGACTTCGAAGAAGATTTTTGGCAAGGGGTATGAACATGATGACCTCTACTACTTTGGTGATCCTCCTTCAACCAGGGTGTCTTCTTCCAGCTTGCAAGCTATTGTTTCTTCTAGTTCCAATAATCATGTCTTACCAGATTCGAATAATTATGTTTTTTCTCTTAAAACTTTGGATTTGTGGCATGCCCGTTTAGCACACGCAAATTTTCAATATTTGTATTAGTTATTCCCACTGTTAAATAAAGCTTGCAAAGATTATAATTTTAATTGTGTGGTTTGTGAATTGTCCAAGCATACACGCACATCTTACATACATCGCATGCACCGAGCACCTAGTGCTTTTGACCTTATTCATTCTGATATATGGGGTCCCTCACCTACCACTGCTTTGTCCCAACACAGATATTATGTCACATTAATCGATGACTACACCCGTTGTACTTGGGTTTACCTTTTGAAAAAAAGGTCGGAAGTCTTTTCACTTTAGAAATTTTTTACAAATGGTTAAAACTCAATATCATACTATTGTGCGTAATATTTGTTCTGATAATGGACGGGAATATATTACCAATGAGTTTAGGGCTGCTCTTAATAAAGATGGTATACTCCAACAACTTACATGTCCCTATACTCCAGAACAGAATGGTGTGGCAGAACGAAAGAACCGCCATATCATGTCTGTAGATAGGTGTCTCTTATGTGGTATGGGTGTACCTAAATATTTTTGGGACATGGTTGTTCTTACTGCTACATATCTTATTAATCATACTCCGAGTCGTGTGCTTCTTGGAAAGGCACCTCTTCATGTTCTTAAACCTGGTTGTACTCTCTTTCCTATTGTCCCCCGGGTGTTTGGTTGTACCTGCTTTGTCCAAAATAAAAGTCCTACCCGTACCAAACTTGATGATAAGGCAGTTCGTTGTGTATTTCTAGGGTACTCGTCCATGTCTAAGTGTATTGTTGCTATGATCCTCTCACGCGCCAATTCTATAATTCTTTGGACGTTACCTTTCTCGAAACTGTTCCTTTTTATCCAGATTCTTCTACTCTTCCAGTATCTGTGGAACCCGTGGTGGAGGATATTTCGGCTCAACCTCATCTGGTTCCTATCTTTGAGTCTCTTCCACCTGTTGTTTCCAGTGCTCCATTACAGGTGTACTCCAGGCGTTAGCACGCTCCTGCTCCCCCGCCAGCTTCTTCTCCGGACTCAGGAATCTCCTCTCCTCCTTTAGTCTCTGATATACCTCCTAATATTGTTTCTGATCTTGTTCCCCCTCCTCGTTACCCCACCCGTGTTCGCCGCCCACCTTCTCGCTTTCTTGTTTCTCATAGTACTAATCATCCTATTTCCTAGTATATTTCTTACCAGGGGTTGTCACCAGCATTTGTTAGTGCAGTTAATTCTATCTCCATTCCTCGCTCTGTTCATGAAGCTCTCCAGAATCCAAGGTGGGTGGCTGCTATGGAAGCATAAATGAGTGCTCTTCAGGGCAATTAGACTTAGGAGCTTGTCTCTCTCCCGGATGGTGAGCGTACAGTTGGCTGTAAGTGGGTTTTCAGTGTTAAGTATTTGGCAGATGGCACTGTTGACCAGTGTAAGGCTCGTCTTGTGGCTAAGGCCTTCACACAGGTTCCGGGTAAGGATTTTGGTGCTACTTTTGCTCCGGTTGCTAAACTGACCACTGTCCGGCTTCTTATTTCTCTTGCTGCTTCCTACTCTTGGCCTCTCCGTCAGCTTGATGTCAAGAACGCCTTTCTTAATGATAATTTGACTAAGGTTATCTATATGGATCCCCCTCCTGGTTTTCGGGCTCAGGGGGAGTATTCGGGGAAAGTATGTCGCCTCCGCAAATCTCTCTATGGATTGAACCAGTCTCCTCGTGCATGGTTCAGCCGGTTTAGTGATGTGGTGCTTTCTGTGGGATTTAGTCGATGTCACTCTGATCATACCTGTTTTATTCGCCGTAATTCCAACGGGCAATGTATCATTATCTCTGTTTATGTTGACGATATTATTATTACAGGAGATGATGCATCAGGTATTGTTAAAGTGAAATGTTCTCTTGGAATGTCAAACAGAATGTCGTTTGACATTAAGGGTTTGGGTCCTTTGAGGTATTTTCTGGGTATTGAGGTGGCCCGATCCCGTCAAGGTATTTCGTTATCCCAACGGAAGTATTCCCTTGATCTTCTCCAAGATACGGGGATGCTTAGATGTAGACCTGCTTCTTCTCCTATGGATCCAAATCAAAAGTTGACTACTGAATTAGGAGAACTTTTACCAGATCCCTCTGTATATCAACGTCTTGTGGGTAGTCTCATCTATTTGACAAACACAAGACCGGATCTGACTTTTGTTGTTAGTGTTGTGAGTCAATTTATGCACTCACCACGTACTTCACATCTTGATGTTGTTTATCATATTCTCCGATATCTCAAAACCTGTCCTGGTCTTGGTCTTTTCTTTTAGACAGGAGCTCAATCAGGGCTCTCCTGCTTTACTGATGCAGATTATGCAAGTTCGAAGGGTGATAGACGCTCTACTTCTGGTTTTTGCACTTTTCGAGGCTGTCATCTGATCTCATGGAAAAGTAAAAAGCAAGTTGTTGTATCACGATCTTCTGCTGAGGCCGAGTACTGTGCCATGGCTCAGGGTTCATGTGAACTCATATAGCTTCGTTCTCTTCTAAATGAGTTAGGCTTCCCAGTGGTAGACTCATCTACATTATTTTGTGATAACAAATCTGCTATTATGTTATCCTCTGATTCAGTTCTTCATGAAAGAACTAAGCATATAGAGGTGGACATTCATTTCATTCGGGAACAAAGTTCGGTCAGGAGTCATCACTCCGAGCTTTGTTCCTTCATCGGATCAGACTGCTGATCCGTTGGTTCAGCACTTCTACAGTCGTCTCTTGGCAAGCTTGGTCTAGTCAACATCTTCGCCACAGCTTGAGGGGGAATGTTGAAATTAGGGGATTGTATCCCGGTTTTTATGTTCTTAATTATGGGTCATGTTGACCACATTTAAGGAGATTAATTTCTTTCCCTTTCTTGTTATTGTCTTTCCTTTCTTATTTCACCTTGTAATGCTATATATACTGGGGATGTACAGTAATAAAATTATCCCTTCTCCAAATTCTTTTAAGTACATGCACATAACACGGGGGTGGGAGTGGGGGTGGGATTGAGTGAATAAATTAGGGCAAACATAGGCCCATGAATAAGAACTTACAATTATCAGGAAAGCTCTGAAATTTAGGACGCCACTAGGAATAATTTTAATGTATAACAGTCTAACTAAACCGAAGGCTTCTGATAGCTGAAATTAAGAAGCCACAAACATCTCTTTATAATATCAATACATGCAAGGGCATCATACAAACAGTATGCAAAACTTATTAGATGAGTTGAATGCGGCCATGAAAAGGGCACACCCAGAGTAGATGAGCATTAATTACTTACAGTATCATCTCCACTAACATATTAGGTGGATCATTGATGCAGGTGCATAACCTGCCGGCCTGCATCAATCATTAGTTATATTTTTACGACAGCAAAATACATATCGATGGGACATGTATGTCGTAAAAAGAGAATGGGTTGGGTGTTAAAGAGTTGAAGTTGCTTAATGAAGCCTTTTTAGGGAAGTGGATAGAAGGGTTGATCTGGAAAATGAAGTCCCTTGTGCAGGGGTTTGGTGTTGAAATGCAGATGCTGTTGGCTGAGTAGGCTTCTAGAAACATCCCTGCAGTTTGGGGTGAGTGGGCTTCTAGAGGGAGAATGTCCCTCAAGGGATGTGTTTGTGCAAGGGAATCCTAACTTCTGTTTTTCGGGATGATGGCAGTCGCATCAGGTTTTAAAGAGCGTTAGGTTTTAAAGAAATGTTTGGTGCAAGGATGCTCCTTTGAGGGGATAAATTCCCATCCTTGTTTAGGATTGTATTGGATAAAGAAGTGGTTTTACGCTTGTAGCAGATTTTAGGGTATTATTGTGGTGATCTTTTGGGGCTACGAGCTTGGGACTGCGGCGGAATGATGGCTATGTTGAGGAGGTATGAGTGCATCAGGGGATATTGATATGGTAAAATGGAAGGCGTTCAAGTCTGATGTATTTTTCTTTTTATTCTTCCTGTGGGTCACTTTTCTGCAGTGGACACTGACACAGCTTTCTGCTGTGGCTTGGGAACTGCAAAGACAGCTTCTATAAAAACAAAACATGCCTCAACAGAGACATTGTCCTGTTTGAAATATTTGAATAAAAAACAATATGCATTGGGAACACAAATGTGGTGCAATACTTAGAATTTAATAATGTATCAAAAATGCGGCAAGTCTAAGTTGAACGAAAGAACACTGTATCCTAGAGGCTAGAACTGATACAAACCAATATGAACTCCAAACGCTATTGTGCTAAAATGGCAGTTCGGCAACGTAGCTCATATTAAAAAAATTAATAGAATGACAAAAAATTGTTTTGACTTGAGGTTTTGGCATTTGAAGTTCTAGAACATCAAAACCAAATCAAATAAGTTATATTCTCAAGAACTTGGATATTAGTTCCCAACTTACATGTGCTCTTTAATCATCTTAAGCTGACTACCATCCGGCACCCACACACGGCATGTACAATCCTCGCCAGCGGTGATAATTAGCTACAACAGAGAATAAAGTTAGCTATGAAACAACTAGTTTCCTCCAATTTGGAAGAAGATATAACATATCGTATGGAATCACAATTGCATTCTAGCTTTTATGAGAATGAAGGAAATAACATGGACAAAACCACCACGCAGTGACACAAGTACTGAAATCATAAGGAGGTCAATGCTAGCCCTTGAAGAGAAGGCCTGATTGTATGTCTCGAACCATTATGACATCCAGTCAGAATAAACAAGAAACCTAGGCAATTGCAGAAATGATCAAAGAATCTACAGTTCGTAGAACCATCACAAGGATCACAAGATTCACAACGTCTGAGGTTGCACGAGCGAATTGGCTATAACTGTTAAACACAAACAAAACTAAGAGAGTAAAGCAGCTTATTTACAGTTAAATAGAGACTAAATAACACATTCCACTATTATGCTTTCATTTTCAGCATGCCTACACTCCCCTACTTTTTTTTCGGGACAATTTGGGGTCATTTTCCTCACTATTGTGGTCTTTGATACAGACCACACATGTCAAGCAATCCCTCCATTACCACTTAAAATAAACTCAACATAAAATGGTGAGAATAGACAAAGCAGACAAAATGAACAAGGAATCTCCTATAATTGGCATTTACCCTGACCGATGAATAGCCTCATTCTATTAAACAGTAGCAACAAGAGGGTACTTATTTGGAAAGCTTCTATCTCGACTCTAGACTGGTATTGAAAGTCTGTAATGAAAGCCTTGACATCATCTTTCATATTCAGTGGAAATAAAACACAGAAGAACCAGTGTTTTTCTGGAGCTTACAGAATCAGTTATACAGCAGTCCCAAACCCGAGCACTGTGACCAAATAGCACTTGACCAACCGAATGAGAGCCAACAACCCCCACATGATTATCAAGTTCTACCGCTTCAGCATAAACAGCCCAGATACGAGCACTGTACTCACAAAGAAACAAAATCATCACATGACATTCCAATGACATGAAAGCCATAAACAACAGGAAATATGGTACAAAATGAGAAACTTACCTACGATCATCAGAGACAGATACCAGTTTAGATCCATCAAAGTTCCATGCAATGCGAAAAATTGAACCTTCATGTCCCACAAGTCTACAGATATGAACAGCTTCATAATGCAGATCACGAAGCTGGAGACTGTTGTTAAAAGAAGTGATCACATTTTCTCGGTCTTCCAACTGACATCTTAATTTAGCATGGTCCTGAGGAACTACTTTCCAAACAATGATCTGTCAAAAGAATCATGTAATTCAAAGATTGACTAAGAAACAATGTTGAAGAAGAAAACCAATGCCATGAGCATCCCTAATCCAATAGAAAATCTTTCAGGTAGACAATTTGATATGGAAATGATTAACTAGTACGAGGTTGTTAGTGATAGGAGAAATACAAGAAAATTTTCAGCAACTACACCAACTCCATTAGCAGCGTAAGTTTGAAATCAGACGACACTCAGAGAGTGATAGTTGAAACATAAAGTTATGTCAACTCCTAGGATCTAAAATCTTTGGCCAAACTCGTACAACACGAAAAGTGAAAAAGGAACTTGGGATGAGACAAAGGTTTGGATGTGGCATGATGTGGAGCTCCAAAGGAAATGACCTACTTGACCATGTGGTGTCTAAGTAATTGAAGAGTAATGAACCATCAAATAGGTAGGGACAGGGAAGGGAGGGAGCTTCCTTTCACAAAGAGTTGAGCCCTTTCATACTACTTGAAACAATGCAAGACTGTCTTTGTGCATCATTTTGAGCATGGAAAAAATTCAAACCTTATTAAAGTGTAATCCAAGCCAAATTGAAATCACCAAAACACAACTGACTACCCTCAACCAAAACCTTTTATGCGGTATTGTTACCTATCCAATATACAATGGTCGTCCTTCAATTCACATATCTATAGTGTATGTGTGGATACGATTAGATAATTGCCAAGTGAGACTATGTACACACCGATGAAAAAAGCGAACAACTCTATTTGAGATGCAAAACTAAATCTGTAAAGAAGGAGAAAGAAAAAATGAACTTCTCAATCAAAATCCATAGTCCATATATACAAGTAAGATTTTAGACTTTAAATTTGAAGGGAGTGAAGGCAGGTAATTTTTTTTTTAAGGAAATGGTAAAGTAAGGAAAGATTAGCCACCTCATTATAAATGGTACCAGATGCAATCCGCAGAGCTTCGACTTCGTTACCCCAAATCCGCATGGAATACAAAAGACACCTCTCTGCAAATGAATAAGAAAGCAAATGTGGAAAGGGCAAACAAAACAAGAAGTGTTACAGTACATTTATATCAATCTAAACAATACACAGCAGAGAAAAGTCTTATCCCAAGTATTGCAGTTGGGTTACAATTTGCTCTTTGATAATTAGAGTTCATGTAAAACATGAACTTATTAAAATTAGCTGTATTAAGTACTAATCTTATTTTACTTTTATTGAGCATTAAAACTCACAGGCATCTATAAAATTCACATAAAGCGAGAACATTTTATATCCATTCATGCGAGTCTTTCATTTATATGTAAGTAAATCCGTTTGTAAGTGTATCTTGAGTAGTTTGACAAAAAGTAACAATTGTTACTCCAACGTAATAAGATATTAAAAAAAACTTAATGTCCTTCGCAAGTAAATAAAAAAAAAAAAGGGGTTGATCTAATTGGTAATGACACAATATCCATCATTCTATGATAAATACACATATTTTTATATGCGTACACATAGCTATGTATATGCCTTCATATATGTTTTCAATTTCGAAAATTAGTGACACCAATAGCTTCTGGCTAAGGAATCATTAATTTTAAGGCATGATCCAATGTTGGTCCAAACTATGCAAGATACTGAATGTGAGTAATGAAAACAGATCAAACCTTTGGCATTAGTTCTGCAAAAAAAGTAGTTGCACTTCATATTCAGAAAACGACTAAGAAAACGTTAAATCTATAAAATTATGAAAACTAGTAATTGCTAGTGTTGATAATATAGTAATGCTTCTTTTAATCCCTGAACAGAGCATCAAGTACACTGCCACTACTTGCATCTGTAACTGGAAGCTCCTGAATTTACTACCATATGCATAAACTAACCTGGAAACATGACTTGAGAAACAACGTTGAATTTCAAAGTATCCCAGAAACAGAGAGAGTTGTCACTACAGCCAACAACGAGGCAATGGCTCCTCTCATGAGAAGAACTTGCATGTTCCTACTACGAGCAGCAGGCAAAATTAGTGAAGCAAGAACAGTAAACAATGCAAATCTTGAAAAGAAGTAGTAGTTTTTTGAGAGCAAAACCAAAAGGTATAATAAAGTTGGAAGTAGGAATAAAGCTGGTTTTGAAAATTTTATTACAAGTATGTTATAATACCTTGAAGAAGCAAACGTCCAAAACCCAGTGCCTTAATTTTGGTAACGAATTTAATAACTTAAACTGAATAGCGTTGTCTGGACGATCTTTTATTAAGGATTTCAACTCCATCATGTCAATGAATAAGCTAAAGAGTTTGACTCTCCTTTCCCCAAAGACAGCAACACGGAAAGCAATCACAGAAGAAGAGGAAGAGGAAGAGAATCCTCCTCCTCCTCCTCCTCCACCAGTGCTGCTGCTATCACTATCACTATCACTATCACTGTCAGTAGTAAGGCTACAACAACAAATTCCATGCACTCGAATGCCTCGGAACACTTGAAAAGATGTTATCAGTATTCCCGTTTCTAAATTATAGAGAAGAAGCTCCGAACCAGTTCCTATAATAAAATAAAAAATAAAATAAAATAAAATAAAATAATGGAGACAAAGATCAAAATGAAACAAAGTACTAGTACAGTGCCAAAATCAAAATCTTGGATTCTTTGAAGAGGCATATTGGACTGAACAACAAAGAATATGAATAAGATTATACACACACAAAGAATATGAATAAGATTATACACACACACACACACACACACACACACACACACAAAAGAATATGAATAAGATTATCAACAAATACGCCAAGCATGTAAAATCTACAATAAAAGAACTTGAATGAAAACATCAAAACTGAAGAACCAAGAGAGAGAGAGAGAGAGAGAGAGAGAGAGAGGGAGAACATACCGGCGAGGAGAAAAGGGAAGGGAGAGAGTTGAGGAGGAATGGGAAGAAAACAGAGGGCTGAGATTTCTCCCAGGTATTGGCCCCTCTCCAGACGCCACTCCTCACTCGGTTCCGCCATGGCCGTTGCTGCTGCAGCTTTCTCTCTCCTCTCCAGTAGAGTACAGAGTTGAGGAATTTCTCTCTCCTGTTTCTCTTCAACCTTGGTTAGAGCTCTCTCTCTCTCTATACAACTATAAGTCTACAAGACAAGAAAGGGTTTACTGGGCTGGCCTTTTAACCTTCCTGCTGAAGATGGGCTGGTCATTTTATAGTCTGCATTAATTCATCCCCAATTAGGCCTGCACAAAAAAAAAAAAAAAAAAAAAAACCTCGAAGACCCGATCCGACCCGAGCCGGTTGGGTCGGTTCTAAAAGGTAATGGGACGGGTCTGGTTCGGGCCAGCCAAAATGTAAAATATTTCGGGGTCGGTTCGGGTCTGGTATTCGGGTATACCGAACCAAACCCAAGATTAAATAAGGGGAAAATATCTTTTATCCCATGTGGTTACACCCATTTTCTCATAGGGTAATTTAATATATAGTCCTAATATATGCATCTAACTAGAAATATGTCCTTTTTTAAAACGAATCTAGAAATTAGTCCCTTGTCTAATTTGAAGACTAAAATATCCCTATATCATTTTTATAAAAATGTATATATATGTATAACTATATATGGTAACTGATTTATCATCATTTACTCCACAATTCATACATGTACATATATAAACTAATTTATATATGATAAATCAGTTACCATATATAGCTAAAAACTGATAAAATTGTTAGAAACTTTAATCTATAAAATTGTAGAACCCTAGAGTAGTAAAACCACAGCCCTATGATCATATCATGTTAGATTATTAAGGGTACAATATATTAGAATACATACCTGTATCCATGGAAGCAATTAGTAAACCTTACAAGAACGATGATGACCGGTTATGTCTTCCTCAGTCAAATCTCCTTAGATCTGTAATGGGTTCCTTCTCTTGATGGGATGGAGGAGGAAGTAGTATAATGATTTGACATATTGGGGACCATAACCTATATGTCTTTATATACTGATATGTTAGGTTCCCATTATTCCTAACAGGATCAGTATTTGGTATCTACTCATTAAACCCATACCCAGTAGAAGTCCATGGGCTTCCTACAATTAGACCACATAATATAAGCCCACTTAATTAATAGCCTTATAATATAATTGATATTAATATGTTGCCCACTCTTATTAGGAAATATAATTTCCTAACAATCTCCCACTTGGGTTACATATGATTCCTGAAACAATTATATTACATGTTCCTTAGATGCGCACCTGTGCTATTTATCTTTGGACTTCACTTTAGTTTCAATCTGGTCCATTTTCTGTATTAATATGGGATCAAGGCGGCTTTCGTCACACAAAATCGTAACTAGACCTTCGATGGTCACCATACCAACACATTCAATGACATAGATCAAGTATGGATGAGTAGCATGGAAATTACATGCAATGTGATCTCAAACATGCCTATTTCCAACTGGTCCTAATTTAGTCTTTATTGAGATCAATCCGAAACAATATTGCAAAACCGCATATAGAAAATAGTTAGATTCAGAGATAAACTTTAAACCATCAACTTTATTCTGCAGAAAATAAAACCATAAATGTCAAAACTAGAACATCCAAAGTTAACTCCCACTAAACCAAAGTATCGTTAGACAGCCTAACACCCATATGAGCAGTGTGCTCGTGAAAGACCTCAAGAGGTAATCCTTTGGTCAACGGATCTGTAATCATGGAGTTTGTCCATATATGTTCTATCAAAATTTGACCACTCTGAATTCTTTCCTTAACAACCAGAAACTTTTATTGTCACAGTATATCTTTAAGGCCTTTCAATGCCATCTACCACACGCAGCCTAGTGACAAAGTTTCGCAACCATATCCCATGATTGGATGCCTCATAACAGGCTATGAACTCTGCAGCCATGGTTGAAGAAGCTATGAGTGTCTGCTTAGCACTCTTCCAAGATATAGCTCCTCCAGCCAGCATATAAACATAGCCTGACATGGATCACTTACTGTCTTGGCATCCAACAAAATCGGAATCAGAATACCCGACAATCTCCAAAAGATCTGATCTCCGATACGTGAGCATGTAGTCCTTTGTTCTCTGTAAATACCGTATAACCCGTTTGACTGCTTTCCAATGATCCATTTGTGGGTTACCCAAATATCTGCCCAATACTCCCACTGAACTTGTGATATACACAACCATCAACCACATTCGCCTCAAAACCATACGAGGTGATTACTTGATGGAACTTGTGATACCATTGACGGGAAGCCTGCTTGAGACCATTGATGGAACTTTGTTTGACTTGGTGAAAGTTGATTGGATCATCTTCCACAATCCCTATGTCAAACTCATGTTCTTGGTAAAATACAATATAATCATCCGAAATTGCATTTCTCCTTTCCCTAATGGATCTTCTTAATGGCATCTCCTCTTGAGGTTGTTGAGTTTGCACTTCAGGTATAATTTCTTGATTTTGCACAGGGAGTTCTTGTACATTGTCTCGTATATCTGGATTTGCATCTTGAACAATGTCAGGAATAGGAATCTGAACATTGTCAATAGCAATATGATTAGGAATAAATTCCTCTTCAAAGTCAATGTCTCTAACCTTATCTCCCCCCACAAACTCAACTTCCTCAAGAAATCTTACATTTCCCGTTTAAAAAAAAAATGTCCTAGCAGTGGGATCATAAAACTTAAAGGCCCCGAGAGCATTCCGCGTATCCAACAAAGTAGCAACTGACTGTTCTAGAGTCCAATTTCTTTTCATGTGGCCTATAAGGCCGTGCCTCAGTTGGACAACCCAAATGTGTAAATGCCTAATGCTAGACTTCTTTCTAGTCCATAATTCATAAGGGGTTTTGGTTACTACTTTACTTGGAACCCTGTTGAGTATATATGCTGCAGTCTTTAGAGCTTCTCCCCAGAGTGATTCTGGTAAAGAAGAATGACTGATCATACTTCTTACCATGTCCTTAAGCGTTCTGTTTCGTCTCTCAGCTACACCATTCATGCTAGGTTTGCCTGACATTGTGTATTGAGGGACGATACCGCACTCCTCTAGGAATTTAGCAAAGGGTCCTGGACGTTGTTCACTTGATCCGTCATATCTACCATAGTACTCACCACCACGGTCAGATTTGACAGCCTTAATTTTCTTGCCAATTTGAAGTTCAACTTCGGCTTTAAATGACTTGAAAACATCCAGGGACTGTGACTTCTCATGTATCAAATATAGGTACCCATATCTTTAGTAGTCGTCTATGAACGTAATGAAATATTGTTGTCCATTCCAAGAGGCTGTAGGGAATGGACCACATATATCAGTGTGAACGAGTTCTAAGACGTCTGTACACCTGTTGGCACCTAATTTCTTTATGTTTGTCTGTTTCCCCTTAATGCACTCAATGCTGACTTGAAAGTCTGCCAAATCTAAGGGGCCAAGAATCCCGTCACGCACAAGTCTCTTAATTCTCTGTTTAGAGATGTGACCTAATCACTTGTGCCATAAGGTGGCGGAATTCTTACTTAATTTCGCTTTGTACCTCGTGAATAAGTATGCAGAATTTCATTATAGGAAGTAACAGTGTTCATTATATAAAGATTATCAATCAAAGAACCGGTGCCAATAAGTTTTGAATCTTGAAATAGACTAACTTTATTATTTTCAAAAGAACAAGCACAACCAGATTTGTCCAAATTAGAAATAGAAACTAAATTCTGTATAAAAGACAGTGCAACAAAAGTCTTAATCAAATCGAAATAAACACCAGTCTGTAATAATAATCTAAAATTTCCTGAAGCTTCCACTATAACTTTCTTGCCATCACCCACAAAGATGAATCTTTCAGCATCAGTTGGCGGCCGGCTCCACAGGCAACCCTGCATAGACATACTTATGTGAGTAGTAGTACCAAAATCCACCCACCAAGTATCTTTAGGTACAGAAGCTAAATTAACTTCAGAACAAACCAAAATGAGAAGCTTACCCTTCTTTGCACGCCAAGCGGCATATTTGGGACAGTCTCTCTTCATGTGGCCTCTCTTCTTGCAGAAATAGCAAAGGAATTCCTCATTTTGCTTCTTTAGTTCCTTCTGCTGAGGTGTCACATCTGCAACATCCTTAGCTCTCTTCCTTTTATTATTCTGAGAGGTTGATGCTAAATGAGCACTTTCAGTCTTGTCTCGCTGAATTCTTTCCTCTTCTTGCACACAGTGAGATATGAGCTCATTAAGAGTCCATTTGTCCTTTTGAGTATTGTAACTCACTTTAAATTGATTGAATTGTGCAGGAAGAGATATGAGAACCAAGTGCACGAGCATGTCCTCAGACAACTCTAACTTTAGTGCCTTGAGTTTCCCACAGAGATGAGACATTTCCATAATGTACTCCCTTATGTTCCCCTTTCCTTTATACCTCATGGAAATCAGAGTAGCCAAAACGGTACTCGTTTCCGACTTTTCATTTTGAGCAAAATATTGTTGTAATTCAGAGAGGAACTTCTTAGCATTTGTGCTCTCAGTGATCGAGCCCCGAAACGCTTCCGGAATGGAACGTTTCATAATCATTAGACTCATGCGATTCGAGCGATCCCACTTCTCAATTTTACCCTCATTCGGATTTTCCGTAGTCGAAGTGGGTCGTTCGGTCCTTAGTGCAAGGTCCAAATCCATACATCCAAGAACGATTTCCACGTTTTCTTTCCAGACCTTAAAGTTTCCCCCATTCATCATTGGGATAGCACTAATTTGAGCAGAAACATTTGTAGCTGTAGCAGAAACTGAATAGAGAACAAAATAAAATAAAATAATATGCTCACAATTAATAACATGTCATAACATAAACATATCATAAATACTTTATATATATATATATGCATGCATGACACATTAAATAATTTACTTAATGGTGGGCCCATCACAGGATACCTAGAACAACATTAATATTTAGTCTTTGGACAGAAATATCAACTGTAAGTGGTACTCCCCGTGTAGTGATCAAATACTGACAATAAGTCCTGTCAAACAGTAGCCTTCCTTTGGGCCGACTCACTGCTCACATGGATAATTATATCTTGATAATTGTCACATATTTACCACCACATGTACACCCATTATTCGGCCAATTAAAAAATCTTCCTTTGGGCCGATTGTTAATCGCATGAATAACAGATATACCATCTTAATATTTCAAAATAAATAAATTTTACACAACAGAGGCTACTTTGGTAACATATTATTTCAATCTATTTATTTAAAATATTAGACATATTTATTGGAGCCTAAAATAGACCCCAAAATCTTTAATTACCAAAAAATTTAATTCACATGATGAATTACCCAAAATTCTGTATCCACAATAAAAATCCCTTAATTTTATGTTCTGAATCAACATGGATTTAAATATATATCAAACTGTGTCCATGAATCTGCTGAAATTGAGTCCTTAAAGTTGAATAGGAACAGATTATACAATCTGTCAGACCGTCCTTTTTCAATTTTTGATTGATTGGATTTGATGTAATGCTATTGCCATTTTTAGAATTCGTGTTGTTCATGTATTACCTGATACTTTGGAGTATTGGGTAATTGACCAAAGATATATATATATATATATATAAATATATATTATTTTAATAACCTAATGTTCACGCATCAAACTGGGCCGAATCAAGTGCCATGAAAAAGACATATTATATTAATAATATGTGTTCACGAAATCAACTATAACCACGAATCAGCCGAATCAAAAAGTTAAGTGCCAGATTCCGAAACAAATTAACAATTCGGCCAATATATTATGAATTAACCAAACAGTATAGGCCGCCACCAAATATTGAATGATCCATCAATACCATTCGGTCAAAACTTTATACACAACAACCCTAATAATTAACATGATAACTGCTCTGATACCACTTGTTAGAAACTTTAATCTATAAAATTGTAGAACCCTAGAGTAGTAAAACCACAGCCCTAGGATCATATCATGTTAGATTATTAAGGGTACAATATATTAGAATACATACCTGTATCCATGGAAGCAATTAGTAAACCTTACAAGAACGATGATGACCGGTTATGTCTTCCTCAGTCAAATCTCCTTAGATCTGTAATGGGTTCCTTCTCTTGATGGGATGGAGGAGGAAGTAGTATAATGATTTGACATATTGGGGACCATAACCTATATGTCTTTTATACTGATATGTTAGGTTCCCATTATTCCTAACAGGATCAGTATTTGGTATCCACTCATTAAACCCATACCCAGTAGAAGTCCATGGGCTTCCTACAATTAGACCACATAATATAAGCCCACTTAATTAATAGCCTTATAATATAATTGATATTAATATGTTGCCCACTCTTATTAGGAAATATAATTTCCTAACAAAAATATCTCCATATAAAGTCCACCATCACCAAGAAATTTCTCAAAAACTCTTGATAAATTCGTACTACGTATTCAGAACTTCATACTTAAAAACTGAGAAAATTATCAATGAGGGTGCACTAAAATAATGTGAAATTGCTCACTATATTAACTAAGTATTGAAAATAGTGAGAATTTCATATTTTAATGTGTATAATAATGAAAAATTTCTCACTCATACTAAAAGGGTAGAACAACCCACTTTTAAAAACAAAAATAAGCATACACATAGAGAGGATTTGATGAGAAATTTATCAACAATTAACAATTTATCGAGAAGAATTCCAAAAAAATAAAAAAATAAATTCACACCTTTTAAATTGATATGACGAGTAGTTTCTCACAAAATAAAAATAAATTTATCACTTTTTAATACAAATTTCTCACTTTTAGGTGAGAAATTCTCACTTTTCAAAGAGAAATTCTCACTTCTCTCTCTATACCAGAACTCCAGACTGTGCTTCTCTCGAATTTCTGATTTGTGATTCTCTTTCTTGCATCAATTTGTGTCGAGAACTCTGGCCCTTAAGTTTCTTGTTCTCATTCACAACACAAATTGTTACCAATCCTATAGAGCCTCCAAAGATGGCACTCTCTAAATCGTCAACTCCGATGACAACATCGGCATCAATCAAAAGGTAATGATGATTGGTAGTGGCCACCGGAAAGTGATTGAGGAGTTTTTTTAATGGTTTATAACAGAAAAATTTATCCCTCCAATCGGGTATGGCTGCTTTAATATGCATTGGAAATCCCAAACTTCATCTCAACGATGATGATGATGATGAGTATAATCCTTTTGTGTGATTGTATTTTAGAGAGAGAGAGAGAGAGAGAGAGAGAGAGAGAGAGAGAATTGGAAAGATATATATATATGTTAAAT
Source organism: Hydrangea macrophylla (assembly GCA_033977485.1). NCBI lineage: Eukaryota > Viridiplantae > Streptophyta > Magnoliopsida > Cornales > Hydrangeaceae > Hydrangea > Hydrangea macrophylla. The sequence continues at coordinate 117,820,660 of CM066982.1, read as the reverse complement.
CTGTGGAGTTCCTATCTCTCTCTATATATTCATATATAGATAGTTGTTTGGAGTTTAAATTTAGGGGAAAATACCTTTTACCCCCCTGTGGTTATACCAATTTTCTCATAACCCCCTGTGGTTCATTTTGTAACACTTAACCCCCTGTACTACGGACTAAAGTGAGACTGTTAACTTTTCTAACGGAAAAAAAGGAAATGACGTTAATACCCCCAAGCCCCTATACATATTCTTTAGAGAAAAATACATTTTACCCCCCTATGGTTACACCCATGTTCTCATAACCCCCATGTGGTTCATTTTTGTAACACTTAACCCCCCTGTACTAATGACTGAAGTGGGACTACCGTTAGAAAAGTTAACAGTCTCACTTCAGTCCGTAGTACAGGGGGGTTAAGTGTTACAAAATGAACCACATGGGGTTATGAGAAAATGAGTGTAACCACAGGGGGGGTAAAAGGTATTTTCCCCTTAAATTTAAAACCCCCTAAATTTAAGTCTTTATTACTATATATATCTTTATTACTATATATATAATCCGGATCTTAAAAAACGGACTGTGTAAAAAGTGAGAATTTCTCACAAAAAAGTGAGAAGCGTGTAAAAAGTGAGAAATTTATTTTCTCTCACACACACACACATATATATATATATGTATGTATGTATGTAACGAAGGGCATATTGGTCCATAAAATCTCTATCAAATTGGAAAAATGGACTAAATATTGATTACTTTCCAAAATCAGGGACTAATTACTATACATGCAATATGGTTATGACCAATTCCTATTAATGGTCCAAAATAGGGACCAAACCTTATATTTCTATTTCTCATAACCCCTGTGGTTCATTTTGTAACACTTAACCCCCCTGTACTACGGACTGAAGTGAGACTGTTAACTTTTCTAACGACAGTCCCACTTCAATCTTAGTACAGGGGGGTTAAGTGTTACAAAAATGAACCACAGGGCGTTATGAGAACATGGGTGTAACCATAGGGGGGTAAAATGTATTTTTCCCTAAAGAGTATGTATAGGGGCTTGGAGGTATTAACGTCATTTTCTTTTTCTCCGTTAGAAAAGTTAACAGTCTCACTTTAGTTCGTAGTATAGGGGGTTAAGTGTTACAAAATGAACCACAGGGGTTATGAAAAAATGGGTGTAACCACAAGGGGTAAAAGGTATTTTCCCCATAAAATAAAACTATGTCTCTCTCTCTCTCTCTCTCTCTCTCTCAGCTTTTGAGAACCCAAAAGCCAAAAACCCTCTCCACACACACACACACACACACACACACTCTCTCTCTCTCTCTCTCTCTCTCTCTCAACTATTGGCTACAAGCTCTTCAAGCCTCGAAGGTAAATCTCTCACTCTCCGTCACTCTTCATCTCTTCCATCGCAGATATATTCCATATCTGCTACTCTCACTCTTTGGACAAAAGTGGTTGGGCTAATGAACACGCTTTTTGTTTTTTCCCATACATCACTTTTCATCATCTAGGTCCGAGTTCAGCAGAGAAAAAGCATATTTTGATTTGGGTCCTCGAGAAATTGGGTTAAATTTTGGTTATTTATCATCAATTGTGAGATTTGTCAAATTGGGAACTTTGGGGTTCCTCGGTATGGAGGAACCATGGTTGGTACAGTGATTTACCCAAAGGCCAATCAAAAGGCATGTTAGAGTTTTGATAATTTTAATATATCCTTCAAAACCAAACCTAGAGGCCTACCAGTCTTTGTTCTTGCATATCCACATTTTAATTAATGTTGGGAATTAATTAATGTATATAAACAAAAAGTATAAAATAAATATAATAATAATATATAGTTTTAAAAAAATTGGGCTGTGACCCCGACCCTACCCGAAGTTATTGGGTCGGGTCGGGTTTGGTCCAAATCTCATCGGGTCGTCTATGGGTCTCAAACATTGGAACCATTCATAGTCGGGTCGGTTTCGGTTATATAAAGACCCAACCCGACCCATGTGCAGCCCTATCCCCAATACAGAGGAGGCGTTCGACTTCAGCCTTCGGGTCTATTGGACAGCTGTATGTTATTTCCACTTGTAGTGCATTTTCTTCTTCTTTTTTCTTTTTTGAGAAATTCACCCATAATATCTTTCAATAAAATGGACAAGATTGAATTAGAATTTTTTATTTTTTTATTTGGAAAAGTATATCTAGACCCCTAGTTAAGGAATTCTGTTAGTTTAGGGACAACTAAATATTTCCATTTTTGTTTTGGTTCCTTATTATAACAAATGAGCTAATTGACATCCCTTAGTGTAGTTTTATTTTTAGCTATTGACAATTATACCCCAAATCATCCTAAATCATCCTAAATCATCCTATTCCCAATCCCAACCCTAGAGAGAGAGAGAGAGAGAGAGAGAGGTCGGCAACGTCGGGAGAATATGGCACCGACGGGTTCAATTTGTCGATGGCGACGAGAGGGCCGAGGTCATTGTTTGCGAAGGTTAGTGGTTCAAGCTGCGATTGAAGTCGTTTTATTGCTTGGATTATGTTCTATGTCTCTCTCCATCTGATGATTTATATTAGAGTTTGGATATTTCAGAGCTTGAAGCATATGGTTTCGATTTGAATAGTATTTTGGTTACTATGATGGCACTTCATAATCTGTATCTAAATTCATATTTGCCAAGTTACTAGATCATGGATTTCTCAATTTCAAAATTTGTTCGCCCTTTAGAGCACAATGGAAAGTTTCGTTTAAGGGTTTAATTAAGGTCATTACTTACAATTTCTTCAATTTTTGACTTGTATGAGGTTTCTTTGTTTCTTAACACTAATAAAAATCGTTGTTTTTGGACAGTGCATATATGTGGAAAGCCTAAAAAAAGAGTAAAACAGTGTATTTAGGCCCCCACTTGATTTCAATCCAGTTCTATATATTGTTTGGAAGCAATTTTGAAAGAGTATTAGGAAGCATTAGGCCTTGCCAAAGAGAGATTTTGAAATTGAATGTTGTGGTTGGCCATTTAGGATTGTTACAAAATTGCCATCAAGTCAGATTAGTTGATTAACAGAGGGACCATTTTTAATGAAATCAGTTCAGATTTCACTAAAAAGCTACACATTGGAGCCCATTTTTTCTATAAAGGAAAAAAAAATTTGCAAGATGCAAAAAGGAGTCAAATTTGTTAAAAAGCTTATCCAAATGGTCACATATTTTTAAAAAGCTATGAAAAGCTATCCTAAACGGGCAACTAAGTGGTATCTATTAATTGTTTGCAATTGTGCCATTTTTGACATGTACTTTCCACTCAGTAGTATTTAAACTAGCTTGGAGTTGCTTTCTGTACAAAAATCTCAACTGAAGAAAATACTATTACTAATGTAGTGAACATCTACAATAACCCTATGTGAGTAAAGTTTAATTAATGCTTTTCCCATGGCATTATACATGTGCTAATGGTATAAACGACATTGGTTTTTAGTAGTGGATCATTAAGGGTGATTACTGCAAACAATGATGCACAAGTAAGGATTTTTGACTTAGGAAATTTTGCTTGAGTTGGTCGTTTTACCTTCCTTGGTATGTGAATGTAAGTATGTTATTATAAGGCTATTGATGACATTCGTAACCTCCAATCTATGTCTAAAAAATATGAACTTTTTTTTACATTCTTCTTGGTTTTGTTTCCAGAACACCTCTGGTAGTCCTGGCAGGAAATTACTCGCTATCCTTGGGGACAGTGCAGAATGTTTGGTCGCTGATGCTGTCTGGGAAGGTAAGAGTGTGTTTGGGTTGAAATTTTCTGAATATTTTTACACGAACTGTAGGTATATAGTTCTCTTCAATTTCAACAGTCTAATATAACTTTTACTTTCTCATAAAAGCAAGTTTTACTAGCTTCATGTTTTATGTTGGAAACGTTGGTGTGCGAGGACATGTGTTTGGGTTGACGTAACTGATTCGTGTCTAATATTGCATTCTTAACTTTATGATTCTACCCTTATTGGACACAAATTATTACTTAAATCTGAGACTTAATGGATAAATTGTGCTTTTGATTGTTCTTGTTGTTACTCTCTTTGAGCTAACAAAGATCTCTTTCTTGTAGGTTATGCAAGCTTGGGAGCAGTAGAACCCAACCCTTATGGCACTCTTGAAGTAAAAAGGCCAAGAAAATGATTTCAGGAAAGGCGGATTGATCCACCATTTAGAGGGGATCGATCTGAGTGTTTGATAGGATGTTGCCATCAGATTTCGAAGAAGCGGATCGATTTGCTATTATGAAGGGATTGATCCGCGATTTTGCCGTGACATTATGCGAGAAACTTCTCAAAATGGATCGATCCATCATAACAAGGGGATCGATCCGCGTTTTCTCGATGAAATTCCAACGGCTAAAATGAAAAGCGGATCGATCCGGCTTCATGAAGGGATCGATCCGCGAAGCCTGAAGTTGTTCCCTTTTTTATTACAAGTTTGCCATAATTTGTATATAGTATATATAGTTAGAGATGGTTTTTATTTAGGGTTAGCTTTCAATTTACTTACATTTTTGGAGGTTGTAAACCCTCTTGTTCGCTCTCGGGATATGTATGATTCAAGTGCAAATCAATCGTAACAAGTAATACTCGGGTAGGTACGAGATCGATTTCCACGGGGACTAGACCGGAAGATTATATTTTCAAGACACGAACACACTACTATCGTAACCAAAAAGAAAGAAAAGGTGGTTGATTTGAGGTTATCTAACTCTAAATCTAAAACTAGCATGCAAAAGAAACTAAAGTAAAGAAGGTAACTAATTAAGCTAAATAAGTAAACGGCGGATAAAAATTAACTACAACAAGAGAAAAAAAACTAGGGGTCATGCTACCAACCTTGGATCATACAAGGATAAATCTTAGGGATTTGGAGGGAACTTCTCAAGTGAACAAAGTTCCTTGGGTGCCAACTATCAAACATGTAGGTTGTCAACCCCACTATGAAAGATGAGAGCTTGAGGGAACTAAGGGCAAATGTTGGATTGGTAATATAGATTCAATAACCTACATTGTTTGACAATGGAGGTAAAGAAACAAACATATTACAAACCCAACACTTTTCAATCACTCAAGAAGATCCAAAACCTTTAGATTTTCATGAAACACATAGATCCATAGGTGGGTTCATGACCCCTAACCTAGAAAACTAGCTACACATGTATTTAATTAAATAAACATTAACACAAACATTAAAAGAGTAAAGAGACATCACCATAAATGCAATCAACTACTTCAAGGAAGAGAGAATCCAATAAATATCTTCAATAAATGCTCCAAAAGAAGAAACCAAGCTTGCATGTTGAAGAATCTCTCACAATCTCACTTACAAGCCCTAAATCTACCTAATCTATGAACAAAATAAGAAAAAATCCTAAAGATATACAAGAGGATTAGGAGAGAAAAATTATACTACTATAAGAACTAGGTCCAGCCCTCAAAAGCGAGTTATAATGGGGTATATATACAAAATCCTCGGAGTGGCAAACTTGTAAAACAAAGGATGCAGAAACAGGGTCATTCGACCGGTCGAGCGGGGACATTCGACTGGTCGAGCGGGGACATTCGACCGGTCGACTGCCCCTCTGCATGAAGCTAAACAAAAGAACCCAAAAGGTGGACCGGTCGAATGGGGCATTTCGACCGGTCGAATGCCCCTTTGCCTGGAATCTTCACAGCTTCACAACAAGATTGCACACTGATCACAAAAATCGGCATAACTCCTCGCTCTGGCCTCCGATTGAGGTGAAATTTGTGGCCACGCGGAGAAGACTCGCAGGGCTATCTTAATCAAGTTAGGAGCACTCTTCCAAAATGAGGTTTTGGAATTCGAAATTGAGCTTGACGAGGCGACAATGGAGGTGATCTTCAGTCGAGGCTTTGCCTCCCGACTCGGATTGTCAAAAAGACCTACAAAACATAAAAATAACCCGTGTAAAGGATGTAAACAGTTGAAATGAGGGTTATGAGAGAAAAGCGCGCAAATAATGTACTTAGAAGCTCCGGGAGCGGTATTTTGCGCAATTATAAATCCATACTCAAGCAAAAATGTGATAAATCACAACCCCCTACTAGCACATTGCTAGTCTCTAGCAATTAAGCGGAGAAGAGATAGCTCTAAGGACATTATTCAATCACTTTATTTAAAAACTGTAAAGATAAACCGTTTTCGTGGGGAGCACGGTTGCATTGAGCCAATGCAACAAGCCGTTAAACCTCTAGGTTACCCCTAGAGGCGGAGTTTTGTCTCCGGAGGGTTATCAGAATGATACCCACAAACATACGCTTCCTCAAGATAGCTGCCTACAAATCAAAGTGCACAAAGCTCAACAGAATCAAGAGGTTTTCAATGGATCTTAGCAAAGTAACACTCAAGTTCCCAAAAGTCCCCAAACTATCAAGGTTATTTGAAAACTTCATTTATTCCAACTCTCGAACGTTCGTGGTAAAGGTTGCATGCCCACAAGTATCGGCACGGTGCAATGCATTCCTAATCCAAATATCGATTGAAACCGCGCTTCAACGCAATTCTCACCGGTGACCCTCAGAAATGAATCTCTCAGAATGGGTGACACTCTCAAGACATGCGGGCAAAGAGTAATGGAAATGGAATGCAAAGCCACGCACATGTCATGTGTGAAGAACGTTAATCTTATGTAAAACGAGTAAAATGAATCCCATGAAAGATATTATGCATTGGAGGTGGTGAAAACAAACTCTACTCGCTTGTCAAGATCGTCTCAAACTCTGAATCGCTATACCAAGGATCAATTAGGACTAGGTAAGATCAAGAAGTGAAACGGGGTGGTGAGATATTCGGAAATGGGGTCGAGAAGTGTTTAGGGAATACTCTCATACTAACGGGTTCGCACAAGGGCTCTCAATGCTAGGGACAAGTCGGGAATGATTAATTTCAATGAGGAATGATGGAGAAGTGCTTATCACATGAAGCTTTTTTTTTTCACTAAATATTTTCTTTTAGAATCTTTTCTTTAGCTTTTCTTTAGCTTTTCTTTAGCTGCACAAGCATCCCTACTGATCACGTCTCAATCCCTTGGGATTTTAAGGACAACCTCTTATGCAAACAACTTCCCGAGAACATACTTTAAACACCAGAAATGGGAAAAGTATGGTGTAGTGGAATGATGGGCTAAAGTGAATGAGGTGTATGTGGAGGAGTGTAGACACCCCATTTTGTCGGCTATCAGATTTAGGAGACCCATAGCTTGGTGGTTCACAATGATCGTAAAAGACTCGAAAGGACTCCTGGAAGCCAATTCTATCTCTCAGAATGCTCAGAGTGACCAAAATGTCCCTGAAAGCCCAAAAGCTCCCAGATTTGGACCAAAAGTCCTGGAAACATGCTACGTCGCAAGAAAAATGATAAAATGAGTTTTTAAGTAAATTCGAATGAAATCGTCAGCTCCCAGAGACCCCCGGAAGTCCCGGAAGTTCCCGGAAAATCCATGTTGACCGGTTTGACCAGGGTTTGACCAAATTTGACCGAAATCGTCCGAATTCGCCAGAATCATTCTAGATCATGAGAAAAGTATTAAAATGAGTTTTAAAAGAAAATCGAGCGAAAACGTCAGCTCCTGGAAACTCCCGGAGATTTCCAGAACTTCCCGGGAATCCCAGGTTTGACCAGTTTGACCAGAATTTGACTTTAGAACCGGGGCACCATAACAATTTTAAAATATTTTTCATGAATACTAGAGGTCAATAGCTTTCCGACTGTATATCGCACATAATTTTCGGATTTAAAACGAGTTTATTATGAATTTCCGAAGACGAAAAAGGCGATCAAACCGGCTTTTATCGTAAATACCGCAAAAATTTTCAAAGTAACCTATCACCAAACTATTTTTTTATGTAAATTAGACTCCATTACCTTTCCAACGGTATATCACAACCTCAATTTGGAGTTCGTATGCATTTTCTGTGAATTTCGGACGAAATAGGGCCTTTTCGCGAATACCGAACCTCTGGGGGCCTAAACAGCTTTATCTAAACGAAGGAAGAGCAGTGCCGCCGCGGCACTGGCCCACTGCTGCCACGACACTGGCACAGTGCTGCCACGGCACTCTCCTCCAGAATAGTGTATTTTTGTAATTTTTCTTGGGGGTTCATTTTGATTAATTGAAAACCAAAACTACGTAGTTCTATGATTTCAGATGTTTGGGACCAATGGGAACACTTCTAAAACCCCAAAACCACCCCAAAGTAGCCTATATAAACCCCCCATTGCTCTTTATTTTAGGGGGGCCAAGTACAAAGCTTGAAAACTTGTAGAGAAGAAGAGAGATAGAGATAGGTTTAGAAGAGAGAAAGGGAGCTTCTCCCATTAATTTTCCATCAAAAAGTGAGTTTTAATCTTGTTTTCTTCCATTATCCTTCTATATACTTCACATTCAAAGTCCACTCCAACCCTCAATCTTGAGAATTCATGAGATAGGAAGCTACTTCCATGTCCAACTGTCAAAATCTATGAGTGAAACACCAAGCTACAAGTCCAAAATCACATTGATTATCATCTATTGATTGCTATTTACTTGCTTGTTTATATATGTGTTCATCTCTTCTTCCCTCATTTCTTTTTGATTTTCTTTATTTACTTACTAGTTCATCATCATCTAGATGATGACATGAAGTTTGAGGTGAGTGAATCCTTATGGATAGTAGCTCTTAACCTCAAAAACATGTTTGATAGATGATGATCATAACTTCAATACCTCCAAGGTATCCTTGAAGTTATGTTCAAATAAAAAATAAATCTCTCCAACAATCTTGGAGGCTCTTGATGATGAGTTTGATGTTGGCATTTTAAGTGGCTATAATCTTTCTTGAGTATTGAAAATACATTTTCAAAACTTCTATTTCAAAAACCCCCTCAATCCCTCTCATTTTGATCTCAAGAAAGAAAACTTTGTTTTCCCCAAAATCTTCAAAATAATGAGTCAAAACAGTGAGTAATATGAGTTCAAAGATTTCTATAGAACTCAATACTCAATGTATGGATGCAAGGCCACTTGGAAAGTCTTCCTAACTCATTAGAGAACACCCATGATTTTTGGTTTGACTTGAAAATACTTGAAAATGGTCCATTTGGACCCAAACATTCCTTCCAGACATTCTGCCTCTGCTGTCACAGCAGCTTGGTTGACTTCCAACTTCTTTTTCAGAAAACCTTTCCAAAAGGGGTGGTCCCAACTTATTTTTTCCTTAAACTTCAATGTCTTAGGGAACTTTCTGTATAAAATGGGTCTCTAGATCATTTGTTTTCATTTTCTAAGATTTTTCAACAGTTTCGTCGACAGTGCGGACTCTGTTTCTGAGTGACCTTCATTTTCTATATGATTTCTCTCAATCTGTGATAGTTATTAAAGATTGGCTTTTTGGGTTGTGTTCTAAACACAATAAGGAATATCGCCATAAAAAAGCATGCATTGAAAACGTTCCTAACCCCTCTTTTCAATTTTCAAAAGATCTAGTTACTGTTCTGTCCACTATTCACATCAAGCACATTTTTACTTTCCCCCTTTGATTTGATGCTTATATGCACTCCAAATTAGTTCATATCTTAGGAAGTAGTTCATACTACATTTGTACATATCTCATGATGATTTTATTCATTCATTCATACACATTTTAGACTTCTAAGTCATTCTAGGAATCCATGAACACAAAGCACACTACAACCTTGGCACATTCTAGATACATACATTGCATCCATGTAAAGATTTGGGATTTTTGTAACTCCTAATCTAAGAAGATTATAAGGAATGATCATGATCACATGTTCATGCTTCCCCTCGATCTAATCATCCTTTCTCATCCATCCTGGGGATTGAGAGGTCTTCTTTTCTCAAAGATTAGCATGCATCATTCTAGCTTAACCACAATGTGAAGATCGGCGTGGACCCTGGTCAAAGCGCTGGCAGGCAACTGGACGCCCGACCAATCGTGATCGCGGTCAGTGAGAGACCGGTAGACAATGGGAGGCAGTGGCAAGGAGGCAATGGTCGGGTAAGGAGCAACGGCGTCGGGCTCCTCGGGCACGCCCATAAATCGGGCGAGAGTGTGCAGGGTGATGGTGAACCGCCTACCTCGCACGTACGCAAAGAAGGCGTGGGCAGAATCAGGATCAGGGATGAGACTGGAATAGAACTCAGGCACCATCTCCTCATTGACATGGTGCTCGATGGCTACGTAGTCGCCCCAACCACGGGGCTTGAAGGCCTCCCTCACGGAATTGGGAAATGCGATGAGGTAAATGGAGCACTCCTTAAGGACAACGCGGGTGGAGAAGTAGGCGTCATGCCAATCTTTGGTCTCTTTAGAGCGGAAACCTCGAAAAGGGCGAGGCTTGGGATCCAATGGGCGAGGGACGCCGGCGATCTTGGGCTTCGTCATCGTAAACCGTGGGTGGGGAGTGGTGGGGGCAGAGATGGGAAGGGTTTTGGGTAAATGGGGGAATGGTGGGGAGTGATGGTGGTGGGCAATTGATGGTGGTGGGTGTGTGGTGAGGTTTTTAGGGTTTTGGGGAAAAGGGAGAGAGGAGGAAGTGGTGGTGGAGGGTGGAGAGGGGGGATCTAGGGTTAGGAGGGAGAGTTGGAGGAGGGAGATGGGGATGAGGGTTGGTCACCGGAGAGGGGGAGGGATTCAGGAGAGAGAGAAGGGAGATAAAGAAAAAGAGAGAAGAAAACGAATTTAAACAGCCCGCGGGTCATTCGACCGGTCGAGAGGGGACATTCGACCGGTCGAATGCCCCTCTGCCAGAATGGTTGAAAACACATTCTAAGTGGATCGGTCGAATGGGGCAATACGACCGGTCGAATGCCCCTCTGCATGAAAAGTTTAAAACGTTCAAAGGGGCAACCAACACTTAACCAAATTTTTTTTTTTTTACAAAAAGATAAAAAAAAATCACTCCCGTATTGACGACGCTTAAGAGAACAACCCCCTCGTAAAAGGGTTGAGTCGGGCGGACCCAAACACGACCGAGAGGCGCGAGGGGTGGGTGCAAAAGCACGCCTAGAGCAAGGATATGATCGATGGCTCTACAAAAAAGGGAACATGCCGAGCATACTCGACACAAATAGAAAGCATCACACACGTCTATTCGGCCCCGTAAACGGGGTCTTCCAACGGAATTGACTCCAACGTGGAGTCAAAACCTTCCAAGAACGGCTTGAGTCTTTGGCCGTTCACTTTGAACACGTTACCCTCCTTTGAGTCAAAAATTTCAATAGCACCATGAGGATTGACCTTTTTGACGATAAAGGGGCCGGTCCACCTTGATTTTAACTATCCCGGAAACAAGTGTAGACAAGAATCATACAAAAGCACCTTTTGTTCGGGTCCGAAGTGCTTGCGCACTATGCGCTTGTCGTGAAACGCTTTGGTACGTGCTTTGTAGATCTTAGAACTTTCATACACATCGTTCTGGATTTCTTCAAGCTCCGAGATTTGCAGCTTCCTTTTGACACCACCCTTATCCGTGTCAAAGTTGAGTTTTTTTATGGCCCAAAACGCCCGGTGTTCAAGTTCAACCGACAAGTGACACGCCTTTCTGTAAACTAAACGGTAAGGAGACATTCCGAGATTGGTCTTATAGGCTGTCCGATACGCCCAAAGAGCGTCAGTTAGCCTCAAAGACCAATCTTTTCTAGATGGGTTCACCGTTTTTTCTAGGATTCCTTTAATCTCCCTATTGGCCAACTCCGCTTGGCCGTTAGTTTGCGGATGGTAAGTGGTTGAGGTCTTATGTGTTATGCCATACTTTTCCATGAGAAGTTCAAAAGGATGATTGCAAAATTGCACTCCTTGGTCGCTTATGATGGCCTTTGGAATTCTGAATCGAGACAGGATGTTCTTTTTAAGGAATTTTAAAACGGTTTTGTGATCATTGCGCTTGCTCACAATTGCCTTAACCCACTTCGAAACATAATCAACCGCGACGAGGATGTATTCATATCCAAATGAGATAGGAAATGGGCCCATGAAGTCGATTCCCCAACAATCAAAGACTTCAATGACCAGAATTGGGTTCAACGGCATCATGTTCTTCTTCGTGACACTACCAAGCAATTGACATCTATGGCAAGATTTGCAATAATTGTGGGTATCTTTGAAGAGAGTGGGCCAATATAATTCGCTTTGGAAGATTTTGGCCGAAGTCTTTTTAGACGAGAAATGCCCACCACATGCTTAGTCGTGGCAAAAAGAGAACACTTTGGAATTCGTCGTTGGGAACACAACGATGGATGATTTGGTCGGCACAATATTTGAACATGTAGGGGTCATCGAAGAAGAATGACTGTGCCTCAACCTCGAATTTACGCCTAACTTAGGGGGTCCAATGCGAAGGAACGACCCCCGTAGCTAAGTAATTTGCCAAATCGGCGTACCATGGCAAAGCGGAGATAGAGAACAAGTGTTCATCGGGGAACACGTCCCTTATCGGAGTTGGGTCCGCAACCTCAACATTCACCGTCAAACGAGATAGGTGATCAGCAACCACATTTTTGACGCCCTTTTTGTCCTTGATAGACAAATCGAATTCTTGGAGGAGAAGGATCCAACGAATCAACCGGGCTTTAGCATCCTTCTTATTGAGAAGATACTTTAGAGCGGCATGATCGGTAAAGCAAACGATTTGGGATCCAACCAAGTATTGACGAAATTTATCAAGGGCGAAAACTATGGCGAGTAGTTCTTTCTTGGTAGTAGAATAGTTCATTTGGGCACTATCAAGAGCTCTACTTGCGTAGTAAATGACATGTGGTTGTCTATCCTTCCGTTGGCCCAAAACCGCTCCCACGGCATAATCACTAGCGTCACACATAAGCTCAAATGGGAGGGACCAATCGGGGGATTGCATTATAAGGGCGGTCGTAAGCAAAGTTTTTAATTTATCAAATGCTTCTTGACACGCCTCGGTCCATTCAAAGGGAACATCTTTCCCAAGCAAATTACATATGGGGCGTGAAATTGCACTGAAATCTTTGATGAACCTCCTATAGAAACCGGCATGGCCGAGGAAAGATCTAACATATTTCAAACACGTGGGAGGGGGTAAGTCGACAATGAGCTCGACTTTGGCCTTGTCAACTTGAATTCCTTCACTTGAGACGATGTGGCCAAGAACTATCCCCTTTGTCACCATAAAGTGACATTTCTCCCAATTAAGGATGAGGTTTTTCTCCTCGCACCTCTCTAGGACTTTCTTTAGGTTCCCTAGATAGTCGTCAAAAGAATCACCATATACGCTAAAGTCGTCCATGAAGACTTCTAAGCATATTTCCACCATGTCGCTGAAAATACTAAGCATACACCGTAGAAAAGTCGTCGGTGCATTGCATAGTCCAAATGACATTTTCCTATAGGCGAAGGTGCCATAGGGACACGTGAACGTGATTTTCTCTTGATCTTCAGGCGCAATTTCTATTTGGTTATATACGGAATAACCATCCAAGAAATAACAGAATTTGTGCCCGGCCACCCTCTCTAAGATTTGATCGAGGAAAGGTAGAGGAAAGTGGTCTTTTCGGGTGACGGCATTCAATTTTTGGTAGTCAATGCAAACTCGCCAACTAGTAGGGACACAAGTTGGGACGAGTTCGCCTTTAGGATTCTTGACAACCGTCACCCCGCTTTTCTTTGGGACAACTTGAGTAGGACTTACCCATTGACTATCGGAAATTGGATAAATGATACCCACGTCCAACAACTTAATAACCTCCGCCCTCACGACCTCTTTCATTTGCGGGTTAAGCCGCCTTTGCATTTGCCGCGAGGGTTTGGCGTCGTCCTCCAAGTAGATCTTGTGAGTGCAAATGGTTGGACTTATCCCCTTTAGGTCGGCGATTGTCAATCCCAAAGCACTCTGGTGATTTTTCAACAATTCAATCAAACTCCCTTCTTGATCGGGGTCAAGTAGGGAAGAAATCACCACTGGGAAAGTCTCTTTATCTCCCAAGAAGACGTACTTGAGCTCTTTCGGCAATTGTTTGAGCTCTATTTTGGGGACCTCAAGACTTGACGGCAAAGGAATAGAGTCATGTGGGGGAAGTTTTTCAAATTGGGAACACCACATGATATCCTCTCCTACTTATTTGGATTCGTGGGACTCCAAGGCATCCTCAACCTCAAGCTCAAGTAGCGAGTACTCGAGCAATGAAACACCATCGGGGATGGTTTCTTGAATTGAACATGAATCAAGAGGTTCCTCCAAACATGTGAACTGAAAGAACTCGTGTGTAAGAGTATCAATGAAATCAACCTCACAAACATCATCATCCTCAAGATCCGGTTGTTCCATGAGATTGTAAACATTAACCTCCGCGGTCATGTTACCGAAAACTAATTTCATGTTTCCATTCCTATAATGTATTTGGGCATTGATAGTGGCAAGGAATTGGCGACCAAGAATGATAGGAATGGGGGAAGTCCCACCCTCCACTGGTTGTGTATCCATGACAATGAAATCCACCGGGTAGTAGAAAGCGTGGACTTGGACCAACACATCCTCAATTATCCCTTTTGGTACCCTAATAGAGCGATTGGCTAATTGCAAGACAGTTCGTGTCTCCTTGAGTTCTCCGAGACCTAATTGGAGATAAACCAAATAGGGAAGGAGGTTGACACTAGCACCTAGGTCCAAGAGGGCCTTTTCAATTTTGAAATTTCCTATGACACACGAGACAGTGGGACAACCGGGATCTTTGTATTTCGGTGGAATGTTGTCACGAATACACGAGGTTGCTTGTGCCGCCATGTAGGCTTGCTTTTGCACATTGAACTTGCGTTTTTTTGTGCAAAGATCTTTTAAGAATTTAGCAACGCCAGGAACATCCTTGATCATGTCAAGAAGAGGAATGTTAATCTTGACTCTTTTAGCATTTTGAAGATTTCAAGGGTCTTTCCCCTGTTTTTCTTTGGCTTTAACCTTTGAGGGAAAGGTGGGGTCGGGATGTATTTGGAAATATTTGGCTCAAGAGGCAAACTTGCCTTGGAGGTGGATGTCTCATTTTCAACAACTGGTGGAGTTGTTGTTTCAACATCATTGAGTTTTGGCCTCTTTCCCTCTCTATGCACGTCAACACGTTGTTCTTTTAGATTATCCATAGGTTCTTCGGGAACCTCACGGACTTTGTTATCGACAATTTTTCCACTCCTTAAAGTGGTGACGGCTTTGACATGTTCGGTGGTGGGATCGATTGGCCCGGAACTTCCAACGACCATTTGACCCTTGGGGTTTTGAATTGGCTGGGCCAGAAATTTTCCCTTCTCATTCACTTGTTGAGAGCTCGCCAAGTGGCTAAAAGAATTTTGCATCTCATTCATGAATTGAAGCATTTGCGCGGAATTTTGATCTAGCTTTTGAGCTTGTTGATCTTGCCTTTGCATAAGCGTTTGCATTTGATCCTCAAGGGACTTCTTATGTGGAGGCACATAAGCGTTCGATGAGGATGGACCATGAGGGAAAGGCGGGGGTGGAGGTGGAAAATTATTTTGAAAGTGTTGTGGAGGTGGAATTTGTGGCGACCCGTGATTAGGCTCATTCCTCCATCCTTGATGATGAGGATTTTGATTTTGATTTTTCCATC
Organism: Hydrangea macrophylla; assembly: GCA_033977485.1. Classification (NCBI taxonomy): domain Eukaryota; kingdom Viridiplantae; phylum Streptophyta; class Magnoliopsida; order Cornales; family Hydrangeaceae; genus Hydrangea; species Hydrangea macrophylla. The sequence continues at coordinate 117,805,036 of CM066982.1, read as the reverse complement.
CCGGATTATATGATTCGCCATAGGAGGGATTGAATGGCTTCTTATACGTTCCCATGGCATTAGCTTGCTCGTGCAAGATTTCTTTGAAAGCCGGGATGGTTGGACAAGTATTGGTTGGATGACCAATCTTTTCACAAATGGCACAAGTTTCTTCCACAAAAGCCACGGGTTATGTGGCTTTTTGTGTAGCTCGTGCTGCCTCGGCCTCTTCTTTGGCTTGCTCCATTGTTTCCATTTTTCTTTGAAGTTTGGCAATGGTAGCACGCAAATCATCCTCTTGATTTAGTTTGAGGATTCCGGGAGAGGATGACTTAGAGGAAGGAGCGATGGTGGCCGGCTTTGCCTTATTGGCATTCCGATCATGGGGGTCCGATGTGTCCCAGGCTTGAGTCGTGTCGGCCACGTACTCGAAGTGTGCCTCTGCTTCCTCGGGGGAAAGCATCATGAACTGTCCATGGCACATAGTTTCAATGAGTTGTTTGGAGGCTAGTTAGAGTCCGGCATGGAACGTCGAGACCAACCTCCATTTCTCGAAATTATGATGAGGGCACATATTGAGCAAGTCCATGGCTTCTTATACGTTCCCATGGCATTAGCTTGCTCGTGCAAGATTTCTTTGAAAGCCGGGATGGTTGGACAAGTATTGGTTGGATGACCAATCTTTTCACAAATGGCACAAGTTTCTTCCACAAAAGCCACGGGTTATGTGGCTTTTTGTGTAGCTCGTGCTGCCTCGGCCTCTTCTTTGGCTTGCTCCATTGTTTCCATTTTTCTTTGAAGTTTGGCAATGGTAGCACGCAAATCATCCTCTTGATTTAGTTTGAGGATTCCGGGAGAGGATGACTTAGAGGAAGGAGCGATGGTGGCCGGCTTTGCCTTATTGGCATTCCGATCATGGGGGTCCGATGTGTCCCAGGCTTGAGTCGTGTCGGCCACGTACTCGAAGTGTGCCTCTGCTTCCTCGAGGGAAAGCATCATGAACTGTCCATGGCACATAGTTTCAATGAGTTGTTTGGAGGCTAGTTAGAGTCCGGCATGGAACGTCGAGACCAACCTCCATTTCTCGAAATTATGATGAGGGCACATATTGAGCAAGTCCTTAAACCTCTCCCAACACCTAGTAAATGATTCGAATTCCCCTTGCTTAAAACTTTGAATCATTTGTCTGAGAGTATTTGTGCGATGCATGGGAAAGAATTTTTTTAGGAATTGGGATTGCATTTCGTGCCATGTCCCAATGGATCGAGGTTTCAAGGAGTTGAGCCATGTTTTGGCTTTATCCTTGAGAGAGAATGGGAAGAGTTTGAGCCGGAGAACGTCCTCCGAACAATTTTGATCGCTAAATGTAATGCACACATCTTCAAACTCTTTAAGGTGGAGGTAGGGTTGCTCGTTATCCATACCACGGAAGGTAGGAAGTAACGAAATCATCCCAAGGCGGTAGTGGAATTGTCCGGCATTGTAAGGAAAAACAATACAAGACGGGGTAGAGATTCTCTCTGGATGGAGATAGTCCTTAAGGGGACGCGCATTATCTCCTTGATAATTTCTCTCACCTTGTTCACTCAAATTGTCGCCCATTGCGGCGGAATCGGTAGATGATTGAAAAAATGAGGATTCGGAAGGCGTCGGGGATGAAGGTGGTGGACGCCAATACGAGCTTGAGCTCGATGATTCCGGGTGTTCGATGAAGGGAATGCCGCCGACACCGTTATGCATTAAAATATTGGAGTAGGGTATCTGGGTCCGTTAAAATGCCAGGACGCTAGTCCCCGGCAATGGCGCCAAAAACTTGTTCGCTCTCGGGATATGTATGATTCAAGTGCAAATCAATCGTAACAAGTAATACTCGGGTAGGTACGAGATCGATTTCCACGGGGACTAGACCGGAAGATAATATTTTCAAGACACGAACACACTACTATCGTAACCAAAAAGAAAGAAAAGGTGGTTGATTTGAGATTATCTAACTCTAAATCTAAAACTAGCATGCAAAAGAAACTAAAGTAAAGAAGGTAACTAATTAAGCTAAATAAGTAAACGGCGGATAAAAATTAACTACAACAAGCAAGCGAGAACTATGAGTTGATTGACTAAAGAGAAAAAAAACTAGGGGTCATGCTACTAACCTTGGATCATACAAGGATAAATCTTAGGGATTTGGAGGGAACTACTCAAGTGAACAAAGTTCCTTGGGTGCCAACTATCAAACATGTAGGTTATCAACCCACTATGAAAGATGAGAGCTTGAGGGAACTAAGGGCAAATGTTGGATTGGTAATATAGATTCAATAACCTACATTGCTTGACAATGGAGGTAAAGAAACATACATATTACAAACCCAACACTCTTTAATCACTCAAGAAGATCCAAAACCTTTAGATTTTCATGAAACACATAGATCCATAGGTGGGTTCATGACCCCTAACCTAGAAAACTAGCTACACATGGATTTAATTAAATAAACATTAACACAAACATTAAAAGAGTAGAGAGACATCACCATAAATGCAATCAACTACTTCAAGGAAGAGAGAATCCAATAAATATCTTCAATAAATGCTCCAAAAGAAGAAACCAAGCTTGCATGTTGAAGAATCTCTCACAATCTCACTTACAAGCCCTAAATCTAGCTAATCTATGAACAAAATAAGAAAGAAATCCTAAAGAGATACAAGAGGATTAGGAGAGAGAAATTATACTACTGTAAGAACTAGGTCCAGCCCTCAAAAACGAGTTATAATGGGGTATATATACAAAATCCTCGGAGTGGCAAACTTGTAAAACAAAGGATGCAGAAACAGGGTCATTCGACCGGTCGAGCGGGGACATTCGACCGGTCGACTGCCCCTCTGCATGAATCTAAACAAAAGAACACAAAAGGTGGACCGGTCAAATGGGGCATTTCGACCGGTCGAATGCCCCTCTGCCTGGAATCTTCACAGCTTCACAACAAGATTGCACACTGATCACAAAAATCGCCATAACTCCTCGCTCCGGCCTCCGATTGAGGTGAAATTCGCGGCCACGCGGAGAAGACTCACAGGGCTATCTTAATCAAGTTAGGAGCACTCTTCCAAAATGAGGTTTTGGAATCCGAAATTGAGCTTGACGAGGCGGCAATGGAGGTGATCTTCAGCTGAGGCTTTGCCTCCCGACTCGGATTGTCAAAAAGACCTACAAAACACAAAAAATAACCCGTGTAAAGGATGTAAACAGTTGAAATGAGGGTTATGCAAGAGAAGCGCGCAAATAATGTACTTAGAAGCTCCGAGAGCGGTATTTTGCGCAATTATAAATCCATACTCAAGCAAAATATGTGATAAATCACACCCTCCTACTAGCACATTGCTAGTCTCTAGCAATTAAGCAGAGAAGAGATAGCTCTTAGGACATTATTCAATTGCTTTATTTAAAACTGTAAAGATAAACTGTTTTCGTGGGGAGCACGGTTGCATTGAGCCAATGCAACAAGCTGTTAAACCTCTAGGTTACCCCTAGAGGCGGAGTTTTGTCTCCGAAGGGTTATCAGAATGATACCCACAAACATACGCTTCCTCAAGATAGCTGCCTACAAATCAAAGTGCACAAAGCTCAACAGAATCAAGAAGTTTTCAATGGATCTTAGCAAAGTAACACTCAAGCAAGTTCTTGACACATCAGTAACCCATGCTCGTCAACTTCTAAAACTAATAACTCTCACTCTATCATGTTTCTATCTCTATAACTACCCTTGTTTTTATTCTTTCTATATCTAAAGAACATAATAATATTAAAGCCAATTCCATGTGAAACACAGCATTAACACACGTTCTTCCTGATTTCTCAAACAAATCTTGTTTGAAGTCTGATTTGCGCACTATTCTGCTAGAAATAGGAAATCTCAAGGGTCATCTCGACTATTCATTTGCTTTTGCTTGGCACCCAGATGGTAATATCTTGGCAACCGGGAACTAGGACACTACTTGCAGATTGTAGGGCATTAGAAAACTCAACGAGTCTCTGGCTATGCTCAAGGGAAGAATGGGAGCTATCAGAACCATATGGTTAACCTCAGATGGCTAGTTTATGGCTATGGCTGATCCAGCTGACTTTGTTCACATCTTTGACACACGGTCTGATTACACGAAGGCCCAAGAGATTGTGATCTATTTGGGGAAATTGCTGGAATTTCCTTCAGCGCCGACACCGAGTCTCTGTTTGTTGGTATTGAAGACAGTACTTATGGTAGCGTATTAGAGTTCCACAGGAAGCATTTTAATCGGTATTTGGACTCTATATATAATATATTAGTCAAATGCATCGATAGAAGTAGTTTGAAATTGACTCTCCTACTGGGATAGGTAGATTTGTATATTTCTAGGGTTCTATAATATGTAATTGCACTTTATGCTCTTCATTATTGCAATATTTAATTTATTCCCTTTTTGCGATGGTTCGAGTTCACAGGGGTTCGGTGGCGGTGCCTTCGATGGTTGGATTTGTGTTTAATTTGTACTTTATGCTCTTTCAATTTCACCACTTTCATGAAATAGCACAAAGTCATGAAATTTTACCACTATGTTACTATGAAGTGTATTTGTACATATCTCAATGTTTAAAAAAGAAGTCAAAACGTAGTGAAATTTCTCCACTCTTTTAAAATGCGGTCAAAATGTGATGAAATTTCACCACTCTTTTAAAAGGCGGTCAAAACAGGTGAAATTTCACCACTCTTCTAAAAAGGCGTTAAAAACATGGTGAAATTTCACCACTCTTTTAAAAAGGAAGTAAAAACATGGTGAAATTTTAAGTATAAGAACTTCTATTAAACTTGGTAAAATTTTTTCACTATTTTAAAACGAGGTCAAAACGTGGTGAAATTTCACAACTCTTTTAAAAGGCGGTCAAAACATGGTGAAATTTTACCACTCTTTTTAAAAAGGCGGTCAAAACATGCTGAAATTTCAAGTATAAGAACTTCTGTCAAAGCATGGCAAAATTTCTCTACTGTTTTAAAGGGTGGTCAAAACGTGGTGAAATTCCACTACTCTTTTAAAAAATCGATTAAAACATGTTGAAATTTCACCACTTTTTTAAAAATGTGTCCAAAACATGGTGAAATTGATGTTAGGAATCATAAATTTTGACAAGTTTTGACATCCATAATTAGCAATGGTAAAATTTCACCACTGTTTGATAAGGCGGTCAAAACAATGGTGAATTTTCACCACTTCCATGTTTTGCTGAGTGGTTATTTCAAGTTTTAGAATTTAACAATATTAAGCTCCAAATCAATAACCGAATCATGACAATAAAATATAAATTCTCCAAACAACCCTAGGATCACATATCAATTCAATTAAAAGAACTTCTTTGAGTAACAAACCAAAACAGTAAAGTTACACATTCTATCCAACTATGCTTTGTCAAATAACTTTACATTTATATCCAACTATTGTCTTATAAAAATACAAAAATTACAGCTAATTTGTCCAACTATACAAGGTCATTCAACTGTTAGCCCCAAGCTAAAAGTTGGTTCTAATAGGTTGTCAATTTTTTTCGCATCCTCCTGGCTTTCAAGACTTTTCATACTCTGAATGAGAATATATTGCTCTTCAATCCACGTCTGGTACTCCATGTTTAGGAACATTTTACCATATCAGTCATTTAGTGAATGAAGGTGCACCAACTTTCTATCAAAATTAGAAAAAGGTTAGTGAATGAAGGTGAAAAGTCCCCAGTAATTGGAAACACCTCTTGAGAAACCACAATTTCACTCATAATTCAGAGGTTCAAAGTCGCATGTACTAAAATTGAGGCCAATTCAAGCAAAAGTTGATAGAACATACTGGCCATTTATACAACAAATTAACACAAATACTGTAACTTGTAAGAAATTGCTTAAGATCATCGACACTACTAAAAACAAACAACAAATCAAATTATTCAAATCAACCATTACACCCAAAAATATATACATATATATACACGCATACACACACATATACAAAGCTAGTAACAGAAAATACAATTTGAGTTTAATTGTAGAATAGGACACCTACATCATAACCAAGAGAGCTTTGATCCTCATCCAAACCTAAAAACTGTAAAGCACTCTTTCCACATCTATATATACGTGTGTATATGTTGGAAAAATAAAATTGATACAATGATGGATCTGAAGAAGTATAGGCCAGGTGAGGAGCGGACGAGGTCGCTCTCTTAAGACGATTCGCGCCCCCTATGGATATTGACCGGTGCAGCGGGTACAAGACGCGTCGCCTCTAGGATACAATCAGCCCAGCCAATGACTGTAGCTTCACTCTATTTGCACAACAGAGGAAGCCGAAGCTTCTCACAACACCTTACTATTGCCTAGAAAATTAGAGAATTATAAGAGATAATATAAAAGAGAAAAAAGAAGACTCAATGTTGTTGTTTTCCTTTTTTTTTTTTTTGAACACAAATTAGAAAAATGCTAGAGGATGTCACACTCAGTTTATATGAGATTGATAGGACCTTACATTTCAAAAGATATGTTATATCAATATGGACTAAATTAATAAAATAATAAACAGTCCAAAAAACTGAAAATTCATAAATATCATTAGGTGCTATAGACATTAAAAAGCGTGATGTTCAACAAACTGTTACAAGTTTTTCATAAACTGAATCTGTGATAAAAGTCCAATAACTCAAGCATGTATCACACATTTTTTTTTTAATTAAAAGAAGTTCAACAGCCTGATACTTCAATGAGCACATTCAAGCTCAAAATGGTTGTTATACACAAGTGTGGTTAAATACATATTCATAACTAAAAGGTTGCAAAAAATGTGGGGCTACAAAATACAAGCACATGTATATTTTATTAAAATACTCCAACAATCCCCCACTTATTTTAATAAAAAATAATATATATTTAGTTTGGGCAATAATAAAAAAGTCATGCATTATGAAAGTGGTATTGCCTTTAAACCTTCACTTAGTGTTTTCAGTATTCCCATATTAGAATTAGAGTGGCGATGCCTTTAAACAGTGACTACTTGAGGATACGTAGAATACATCACACACACGAATTTAAAGGTGTCCTCTAAGCTTCAAAAGCCAGCACTTTACGACTTTGTGCTTTATCCCAGTGTTCATGAGTGCTCTAAAAAATTTGCACATTCTCATAGGAAGCAGCCCCACTTCCTCACTCATATAGGTGAGTCTATCAAGGATGCTCTCTTAACTATGACATCCCACCCATAAGGGCTATAGAGCTCATTAGGAGATTATAATCTCATCCTACCATGAACGTGTAGAGATAATATGCATTTACACCATAGGGATGGACAAGAAATCTTTTAAGATTTCAAATAGTGCATATTCATACAATTCACTCAATAGTTAGTTTGTCCCCTTAACCTAGTTCTTGGGATCTCTAGTCCCTAGGTAGGGTATCCCTATATGTTAATTGTTTAATTATTTTTTGGCTTGAGTCCAAACCCCCTCAATGCATTCCAGATCTTTTCTCTAGCTAAAGCTTTTGTAAAAGGATCAGTGAGGTTGTCACTTGAGCTTACATGTTCAACATTTATGGCGCCATTACTCAAGTATTGCCTCATAATACAATATTTTCTTCTCACAGATCTGGATTTACCATTATAGTACTTGTTACGCACTCTGCCTATTGCGGTAGTGCTATCACAATGTATAAGAACAGGAGGTACTGGTTTGCCCCAAAATGGTATTTCAGATAATAAGTCACATAGCCAACCTGCTTCTTCACTGGCTGAGGCTAAAGCTACGAGTTCAGCCTCCATGGTGGATTTAGCAATAACCTGCTGTTTTTTAGATCTGCAAACATATGACTCCACCACCCAAAATGAAAACATAGCCAATGGTGGACATTGAATCACCAGATTGGGAATTCCAATCAGCATCACTAAACCTCTCTAGAACTGCAGGATATCTTTCATACAATAAACCATAATTCACAGTTCGTTTAAGATATCTCATTATTCTGTTAATAGCATTCCAATGTTCAATGTTTGGTTTACTTGTAAATCTACTAAGTACACCAACTGCATATGCTATATCGGGTCTAGTACAATCAGTAGCATATCTAAGGCTACCAATAATGCTTGCATACTCTTTTTGATTAACTACATCAATTTCCCTCTTTGTTGGAAATAAATGAATACTATTATCAAAAGGTGTGCATGCAGGTTTATAATCAAAGTATTTGTATTTTTTCAAAATTTTCTCAATATAGTGTGATTGATCAAGAAAAATTCCTTCACCAGTTTTAGAAATTTTTATTCCAAGAATCATGTTTGCTTCCCCCATGTCTTTCATGTCAAAATTATCACTAAGCAATTTTTTGGATTTTTCTATAATATCTAAGCTTGTACCAAAAATCAACAAATCATCAACATAAAGACATATAAGCACATGATCACCATTTTCACTTTTATAATAAACGCATTTATCACTTTGGTTAGCCTTAAAGCCATTATCTAGCACACATTGATCAAATTTCTCGTGTCATTACTTAGGTGCTTGTTTTAAACCATACAATGACTTTGTTAACTTACACACCTTATTCTCGTGCCCAGAAAGTACATACCCTTCAGGTTGATCCATGTATATTTCTTCTTCCAATTCACCATTAAGAAACACCATTTTTACATCCATTTGGTGTATTTTCAAATGATGTATAGCAGCTATAGCTATCAACAATCTTATGGATGTGATCCTAGTGACAGGAGAGTATGTGTCAAAGAAATCTATATCTTCTCTTTGTTTAAAGCCTTTAGCTACTAATCTCGCCTTATATTTATCTATTGTACCATCTGGTTTTAGTTTTTTTCTTAACACCCATTTACATCCTATTGTTTTACTGCCAGGGGGTAGGTCTACAAGTTTCCATGTTTTATTGGCCATTAGAGAATCAATCTCATCGTTTATGGCTTCTCTCCACAAATCAGAATCGGGCGAGGACAAGGCTTCACTTAGAGTTGTAGGATCACCTTCTACATTATACACCAGGTAGTCAGGACCAAAGTTTTTCTCGATTCTAGCTCGTTTACTTCTTCTAGGTTGTATCTCTATATCTGTAGAGTTAGAATTACTAGGTTCATTAATGCTAGGCTCAAAACCTTTAGGATTCTCCTCTTGTGTGCCCCCACTATCTTTAAGTTTAAAAGGAAATTTATCCTCCTGAAATATTGCTTCTAAAGATTCTATCACCACATTGTTTTCAAGATTAAGGAATCTATAAGCTTTACTAGTAAGTGCATAACCTACAAATACACATCGGTAGGCTTTAACTCCTAGTTTTGGAATTTTAGGATCAGTAATTCTGATATATGCTAGGCATCCCCAAATTCTTATATAGTCCAAGCTAGGCTTTCTATTTCTCCATGATTCATAGGATGTAACAAAAGTCTACTTGTTAGGTACCCTATTTAAGATATAATTTGCGGTTAGGACGGCTTCGCCCCAAAGATTTTTAGGTGCACTAGAGCTTGCTAACATTGCATTTGTCAATTCTATAAGTGTTCTATTCTTGCGTTCGGCTACACCGTTAGAGGCCTGAAACTATGGAGGAGTAGTCTCATGTACTATTCCTAAGGATTGAATATAAGTGATTAACCCAAGTGAATCATACTCTCTACTTCTATCACTTCGAAAACTTTTGATTTTCTTATCAAAACGATTTTCAAATTCTTTAATATAAATAATAAGTTTTTCAAAAGCCTCACTTTTATTTTTCATTAAGTAAACATAAGTATATTTAGAAAAGTCATCTATAAAAGTAATAAAATAACGTTTTCCTCCACGGGTTAATATTCCCTCAATTTTACATATGTCTATATGAATAAGTTCTAACAAACTAGTATCCCTTTGTACTTTGAAATGAGGTTTCTCAGTAATTTTTGTCATACTACAATACTCACATTTCTCAAAGTCATTATGCGGTCTTGGTAGTAGCCCTACATGACTCATATTTTTTAAGTATTTACTATTAATATGATAAAGACGTGCATGCTAAGTATTCACACAAGAAACAATATAAAGAGAAGTGGAGGCTCCATTTATTTTAGCATTTAACTTAAACATACCATCACACGCATAGCCCTTACCCACAAATGAACCATTCTTGGTGAGTACATATTGATCCGATTCTATAGTTTGCTTGAACCCGGCTTTGTTAAGAAGATAGCCCGAGACCAAGTTCTTTCTAATTTCAGGAGTGTGAAGCACATCCCTTAAGGTCACAATACGCCTAGAGGTGAATTTAATTTGAACCTCTCCCATGCCCATGACATTAATAGTGTGAGAATCTCCAAGTAAAACCTTTTTATCTTTTTCAACATGTGAGTAAGTTTTGAAACAATTTTTGTCATGGCAAACTGTAACACTTGTACCCGGAGAACGGGTTAATTATCATGTTAATATGCATTAATTAATATAATTAGTGTATAAAATGGATTAAGGGGAGGCTTGGACTCGCCCGTATGAAAAGTGTTCAAAGAAGGACACTATTTGGAAAAGTCCCTAGTGAGGTGGGACAGGTAATAAAGTGGGACCCAGTGAAGGGCCCGGATAAAATAAATGAGCATTTCATATGTTAAGAGCATTTTATATGATTACATAGATAATTGTTATATGTTAGCAATTGGTATTAGTTTGGACACCCAAATAAGGGTATAACTGAAAAAGATTGATAATTGGTAGGTACGATAGCAACTTTACAAAATATATGAGACCCACGTTGGGACCCATACGGGACTAGACAAACATCCATTAGATAATTGGGAAGTTAATGGAATGTTTGGGGGATTTCATAATGAGAACTTAATAAAATCCGGGGGTGTAAATGAAAAGTGAGGAAAATTGTGTGTTTGACAACACAACATGCATTGCATGTGTGTGTCAAGAGAGCATGAGCTCTCATTTACAGCAATTAAAGAAAAAGAAGGAAGAGAGCTCACCGAGAGAAAGATGGAACCGTCGCCGACATCGTTTCCGCCGTTCCGTCGCCGTTGTTCGCCGGATTTACGATCCGAGACCACTTTTGGACTCGTGGAGGTAAGAGAATCACATGCACGTAACTTGTTTTCATTTTCAGTAACATTTTTCTGGCAACCATTCTTGATAGACGATATTTGTTGTACCAAACTATGTAGGGTTCACTTTGGGGTAGAAATTGAGCTTTAATTTGGTGAAATTTAGCATCTACTTGGTTGAATTTGGATAGATCTTGCTAAGTTGAGTTTTCTATACTAAAGAATGATTGTGTTTAACTATGTTCAAGGCTTCAATGATGTTAGAGATAAAAATTTATGCTTAGGAGCTATGAGAGTGTCTTGTTGTATTGATTATTTATGCTTAGAAATCATGGAGATGTATGAAATTGTGAGTTGCATGTTAATTATATGAAAATCGTTGTGCTTACATGTTTATATGCTTATATGTCTATGTGGTATTCAATGAGCACCGGGAAAATGATTCATTAGTTGGGAGTAATAAGGGTGGTGAAGAGAAAGAATCCGAGAAATAAGGAAGTCCAAGGAATAGAAGTGACCACGGGACCAAGGGAGGTCTTCGGGTCTGAATGAATCATTGAACCGGTGACTCGACTATTACGGTTATGAGTTATGCGTTAATTGTTGCATTGTACATATTAAGCATTCAATCATGTTTATATTACTCACTAAGCGTATTGCTTAAGAAAACCGTTTTCCTTTTCTGTTGTGGTAAATAACAACCACCGCAGGTACAGAGCAATATCCGGAGAGAAAGTGACGTGCTCGGGAATGGGGAAGAGATTTGGGACGTGTAGTTATGTTTATAACTTGTATTATGGTGTAACTTGTGACTTAGTATCCTTAACTTGTGGTTTGAAGCCTTGACTCGTGGTTGTAGAGTTGGGGAGATTGAAAACTAGTTGGGATTCTATAACTTATGTGTTTAATGTATAATTGGGGTACTTATGTAATTCTCTATGTTAGTAGTTAGTTTTGGGCAAGAAGATGGAGAATTTGAGGGTTGTCTTTGTAAATCCTATGTATGTCTTTAAGTTGCTTCTATGGATATGCGTAAGTTGTATGTTTGGATCATACCGGCAAGTCCGGATTCATTTGTTGTAGATTTTAGTCAAGTTATATTTTTGTAAGCAAATGTTTTGTGAGGTTTGATCCTCTTGCCGGAAGGTTTCATGTAAGTTCTTGCTTGCTCGCTTGCTTGGTAAAGTGTAAGAAGAATTGGAAATGATTTTGATGTGGTTCCTTAATGTTTTATGTTGTTGGTCATAACTTGGGTTCATTTCCAACATGGTTTCATGAGATTTAGTTTTTGTCAAAAGTTAAACTTCAAAAAACTTGTTTTGAATCCAAAAAGGAGTTGTGTTCATGGTGGGTGTAATTCAATTATGAGTATGTGTATGTTCCACATGTTTAGTAAATGTTAAAACATGTTTAGGAATGTATTTGGAAGGTTTCTTGAGGTTTGAAAATAGTTTTGGATGTGTCCATGAGGTTTGATGATGTTTTGGGAATGTTTGAACTGGTTTAGCAGGAGGTTTCTGTAAAAAATTAGGTTCTGCAAGATCCATCTGGGTCATGAGCGGATCGATCCGGAGCACCTGGAGAGACCAGAAATGACATTATGCCAAATCCGGATCGATCCGATTTTGGGGCGGATCGATCCGCAGGCCATTTTTCTGCATTGTCGGCTTTTACGGAAACGGACAATACTCTCTCTAAAAAACTCAGATTCACGCGCCATTTTTTGCGTTGGAACTAGGACTCAAAGACCTATCTTTTGGTATACAATTTGCTATACCTTATAAATTACCATTTTACCCTTGGGGGCTATTTTTGTAACAATAGAGCTGTTTTATGTTGATAAACACTTGCGTTTTCTAGTAATTTGCATGTTTCTTTGCAAATTATTACAATTGGGCGCTTGTAGCATTGTTAGACGTGTCCTAATCTACATGAGGCGGGTTGGGGTGTGACACAAATATGCCAAGAAGTCCCCCGTATCTTACCACCAACCTTCATAATTTTCAATCATATTGATTTCAGTTATGATAGCCACAAGAGGCTCTTTGGTAACGTTTGCTTGAGGTTAATTGAAACATTTTCGGTAACGACAATCTTTAGCATGATGTCCAGGTTTTCCACACACATAGCAAACACCACAAAAATTGCTCGTATTAAAATTTTGTGTTTGCCTTGAAGGGGGTGTTTGATTCCATTTCTTTTGACCATGAGAATTACCACTAGAATTTCCACAAAAATTATTTTGATTTTTGTTGGGCTTATATTTCATGGGTTTACCTTTTGGTTTGAATTGGGCGCTATTTTCTTGTGAAACTTTAGGGATGTTATCATTAGAAGTTAGGAAGTGTACCTTGTTGCAATTGTTGTTCCCATTAGAATCATCATTTTTTCTAGCCTCTTCTTCAATCCGTAGACGTGACATGAGATTCACTAGCCTTAATTCCTTTTTCTTATGACGAAGGCCTTTTTGAAATTCTTTCCATGAACTTGGAAGCTTGTCAATGATGGCTGCAACTTGCATTTGTTCATCTACTTTGACTCCTTCACTTTGAATTTCATGAACAATTAGTTGCAACTCATGGGTTTGTGCAACCACGGACTTGTTCTCCAGCATTTGATACTTAAAGTATCGGGTACATGCATATTTCTTTGTACCCGCCTCCTCGGTGTCATATTTTTGCCCCAAGGCTTTCCAAATCTTCCTTGCGGAAGAATACGTATTGGCGTAAAAATCATACAATTCATCGCTCATACAATTTAAAATGTAATTCCTACAGTCCTCTTCATCATTATTCCATTTTTCCAATTTTTTCTCGTGTTGAGCAAGTTCTTCTTCTATAATATCGTTTGTGTCAATATTGTTAGGATTCTCAGAAGTAAGAATCCAAACAACTTTCATAAGCTTGAGATAAAACAAAACTTTTGAAGCCCATCTTTTGAAATTCACATCGCTAAATCGAAAAGGTTTGTTTAAATCATTTGAACCTATTGAGGGAGTAGCGGTTGTACCTTCCATGGAGTAAGAATCATCTTAAATTGCTGGAAAAATAAAATTGATACAATGATAGATCCAAAGAAGTATAGGTAGGGTGAGGCGCGGACGAGATCGCTCTCTTAAGACGATTCGCGCCCCCTACGGATATTGACCAGTGCAGCAGGTACAAGACGCGTCGCCTCTAGGATACAATCAGCCCAGCCAATGACTGTAGCTTCACTCTATCTGCACAACAGAGGAATCCGAAGCTATTCACAACACCTTACTATTGCCCAGAAAATTAGAGAATTATAAGAGAAAATATAAGAGAGAGAAAAAAGAAGGCTCAATGTTGTTGATTTCCTTTTTTTTTTTAACACAAATTAGAAAACTGCTGGAGGATGTCACACGCAGTTTATATGAGATTGATAGGACCTTACATTTCAAAAGATATGTTATATCAATATGGACTAAATTAATAATATAATACATAGTCCACAAAACTAAAAATTCATGAATATCATTAGGTGCTATAGACATAAAAAAAAACGTGATGTTCAACAAACTATTACAAGTTTTTCATAAACTGAATCTATGATAAAAGTCCAATAACTCAAGCATGTATCACATGTTTTTTTTTTAATTAAAAGAAGTCCAACAGCCTGATACTTCGATGAGCACATTCAAGCTCAAAATGGATGTTATACAGAAGTGTGATTAAATACATATTCATAACTAAAAGGTTGCAAAAAATGTGGGGCTACAATATACAAGCACGTGTATATTTTATTAAAATACTCCAACAATATATATAACATTGATTTGAAATTATGAATTTACCCAAGTGGATCAACATTGATTGACAAATTCAGTCCTAGGTTTATAGCATTCCATGGGTTGAGCCATCCAACTGATGTGATTTCAGTCGGCTTCTTAATTGGCTTCTTCGATTAAGATTTCGAATCACTCTCAATTCACAATCTCAAACGAAAATCCGAAAATCCAAATCCAAATCCTAATCCAAATGAGGACATCCAAACTTAAATCAACAATGTCCCCAAATACTTATAAATAGATACGCACAAATTATTATTATTATACATACACACACATATATATAGAGAGAGATAGAGCGCTCTGACCTGAGCATGTCCGACCATATGAAACCGGTGTCGGCGGTTCAGCCCGACGGACCTCCGAGATTGAGTGTAAAACCCTAGTCTCACGAAGAAGAAGAAGAAGATTGTAAGGCAAGGAGGGGCTCATTCAGTTTAGTGTTTGGAAAAATCAAACGGCGGCGAGTCATATGTGAAGATGCCAGTAGTGAGAAGGTAGAGAGATAGAAAGAGATAGAGAGTGTATGTGTGTGTGTCGGGAGTGAGAGAGAAAGAGAGAAGTGAGAGCTTAGAAGATGGTGGGGGTATTTTTGTCCAATAATAATTGAGGGACCTATTCATACACATTTTTTTTTAGTTATCCTTAAACCAACATAATTAGTATAAACTGTCCTAATATGTAATTGACCCTTTTTTTTTTTGGGAGGGGGGGGGGAGATTTTAAACTAACCGATTGGTTTTGATTCAATGTATTTTGATGGTCTAGTTTAATTTGTACACTAAAGTTTCTTGGAGTAAACTGATCGACTTGATTGGTTTGATCGATCGGTTCGATTTCTTCGATTTATGTTACACCCTAATATTAACTTGAGGGTGTCATTTCAGTTCCATCAAATTAAGAAGATTGTTTTGATACATGGATGCAACAGAAAAATTAGGATGAGAGGAATAGTTAATCTTGATATAATAAGAGTACTAGAGGATAGAACTGTATTCCTATTACAACACTTTACGACTGTAGAAGAATAGCCCTGAGTAGAACTAAAAGAAGATTAGTAAAGGCATCACTATGTAAGGATTCAGCTAGAGTGAACTACAATTCTTACCGATTCACACACAATGGAAATTGCAATTGAAGAAAAAGGAGAATTAAGAGAGAACAGAGGGATTAGAAAGAAGAATTGAAGAAGATGAAGACTCAGAGAGAGAGAGAGAGAGAGAGAGAGAGAGAGAGAGAGAATTCAGAGAGAGAAATTTTGAAGCTTCATTTTGCATAACAATCTGTTATACCTGATTCATAGTATATACATTTCAGATTTAACAGAATTGGAGCTACAATTGATAAGCTATTGACATGTGTCTCTTGCCTAACCCAACTAACTCTTCTTCTATCTTCACCAAACGACATCGTTTCATTTAACAATTCAATTGCTACTAATGTGACGTCATCACTAACGGCTACTTATATCTGACGGCTAGATGATGCTTATTTGAATTGTAGGCCCATGATTATTCCTCTTCAGTACAGGATCATAATAAATACCTTGCTCTTCAAAACCTCCTTGTCCTCAAGGATCTCAATTTAGATCAAAGTTTGGAAATCTAGCTTCCATTATTGACCATTCTTCCCATGTCGCCTCTTCTGGTAAATCATTACTCCACTGAACTAGCAGTTGCACATCTTCTACATTCCTTTTCTTCACCATTCTTCTATCAAGGATCGCTACTAGTTCCACTAGGATTTGTCCTTCAAGACCAGTCGGGGGAAGATTTGGGCAAGCTTGGTTCTTCTGGCCCACACATTTCTTGAGAAGGGACACATGAAACACAGGATAGATTAAGGAGTAAGATGGTAATTCTAATTTGTAAGCCATTATTCCAATCTTTTGCAAAATGCGATAAGGTCCATAGAATCTGAGTGAAAGTTTGAAATTTCTTCTGAATACCACTGAGGATTGACAATAAGGCTACAATCTTAGGTAAACTAACTCTCCAATTTCAAATTCCCTCTCAGATCTCTTCTTGTTAGCAAAGAATTTCATTCTAGCCTGAGCTTGGGACAAGTTATCTTGTAGTAGTTGCAACATAAGACTTTTATCTTTGAGAAATTGATCTACTTCAGTCACAGATGATTTAGGCATCTGATGTAAGGAATTGAGAGGGGGTAGGGGTAGGTAACCATATAGTGCTTGGAAAGGAGATAATTTTAATGTTGAGTGGTAATGAGTGATGTAGTACAATTCTTCTAATGATAACCATTTTCTCCATTGTTTAGGCCTGTCACTTTTCATACTTCACAAATAGGACTCTAAGCATTGATTCAGCCTTTTAGTTTAGCCATTTGTCTGTGGATGGTATGCTGTGGAATGGAATAATTTTGTCCCAATCAATTTTAAAAGTTGCTGCCAAGATTTTCTTAAGAAAATCTTATCTCAATCAGACAAAATGGAACTAGGCAATCCATGTAACTTGTGTATCTGTTCAAAAAAGACCTCTGCTACTTGTTCTGCTGAGAAGGGGTGGGTGAGGCTGATGAAGTGACCATACTTGGTCAGTCTATCCACCACTACAAAAATAGCACTCTTTCCTTCTGATTTAGGCAATCCTTCTATGAAATCTATTGATATATCAGCCCAAGGTTGAGCTGGAATAGGTAAGGGTTGTAAGAGACCAGGAGATGGAACCAATTCATGCTTCATCCTTTGGCAGATATCATAGTTGGAAACCCATTGCTTGACTTCTTTCTTCATTCCTGGCCAAAAAAATATTTAGAGACTCTTTTATAGGTACCCAATATGCCTGAATGTCTGAATGTCCACCTGTACCTGAATTATGCATTTCTTGTATGATTTGGACCCTTATCTGGCTCCCTTTTTCGACATAAATCTGATCTTCATGCTTCAGTAACCCATTGAACAATGAAAAGGGAGGGTTAGTTGGGAATTAAGGGATAATTGAATTACTTAATCCTGAACTTCTTCATCTTGATCATAGCTTGCTTGGATTTCTGCTTGCCACTTTGGTACTACTACAGAAATGGCCACAAACTGGTTTTTCCCTTCATATAGTCTAGATAGAGAATCTGCAACTTTATTTTCAGCTCCCTTTTTATACTCAATGGTATAGTTTAGACCCATCAGCTTAGTTAACCACTTGTGCTACAACATTGTTGTGACTTTCTGCTCTAGTAAATACTTGAGGCTATGGTGATCTGTCTTGATGATAAATGTTCTTCCATCTAGATAAGATCTCTACCTTTTAATTGCATGGACAATAGATAGGAATTTCTTTTCATAGGTTGAAAGGCCTAAGTGCTTCATATCTAAACCTTTACTGTAGAATGCAATAGGTTTGTCCTTCTGTATTAGTACATCACCTATCCCATGGTAACAAGAATCTGTCTCTACTACAAATGGAATTAAAAAGTCTGGTAAGGCTAGGACAGGGGCAGAACTCATAGCCTTCTTTAATTCATCAAATGCTGCCTCAGCATCAAGATTCCAATTGAACTGCCCTTTCTCCAACAAACATGTCAATGGTCTGGCAATTACTCCATAGCCTTGGACAAACTTCCTATAGTATCCAGTAAGTCTTAAGAAATCCCTCAAAGACTTGATTGATTTAGGAATTGGCCAAGAGATCATAGAAGAAACCTTCTCCATATCCATTGTTACTCCCTTCCCAAAAATTATATGCCCCAAATAGTCAATTTGATTTTTACCAAAAGAACATTTTGCTTCTTTGGCAAATAACTGGTGTTGCTTCATAAGTTTCAAAGTCTGAGTGAGATGGATCACATGCTCTTCCATACTTGGACTATATATCAATATGTCATCAAAAAAGACTAATAGAAATTTTCTGAGAAAGGGTTTGAATATTATATTCATCAGTGCCTGGAAGGTGGCTGGGGCATTTGTGAGTCCAAAGGGTATGACCCTAAATTCATAGTGGCCCTCGTGTGTTCTAAATGCAGTTTTATGTATGTCCTTGTCATTAACCCTTACTTGGTGGTAACCAGCTCTTAGGTCCAGTTTAGATAAAATGACAGCATGACCCAATTCATCTAATAGTTCCTCAATAATGGGGATAGGGAATTTATCTTTGACATTAATTGAATTAAGTTGTCTGTAATCTACACATAACCTCCAAGTGCCATCCTTCTTTTTAACTAAAAGAATAGGTAAAGCAAAAGGACTATGTCTGGGCCTGATAATACATGAGTTCAACATTTCCTTGGTTTGCTTTTCCACTTCCTCCTTTTGTAGATAAAGGCATCTACAGGGTCTCAGATTGATTGGTCTACTACCATTGATGATGGGAATTTGATGATCAAACTCTATGGTAGGTGGTAATCCTCTAGGTTCATCAAAAACTTCTTGAAACTCTTTCAGTAGTTGAGAGATAGGCTCTGGTAATTCTTCTGCATTATTGGACTCACTAATGGAGTTGAGTTGATAGATCATTGCTTGCTCATTATTATTAAAATAATTTTGTAAGGCTTGGCCACTAATAAGTTGCAATGTTCCTTGTTCTGATCCATTGATTCCTTTCAAACAAATTTCTTTCCCCTCTTTCTGAAATTTTAAACTTAATTGATTGAAGTCCATTTGCATAGGACGAATTTGCTTTAGCCATTGTACCCCTAGGATAGCATCACATCCACCTAGAGGAAGTAACCTCATCTCAGTTTGAAACTTATTCCCTTGCACTTTCCATTGAAATTTCTGACACGTAGCTTCACTCACCAACTGATTCCCATCTGCTACAGTAACTCTGATTGGGTTGGTGATGTGTGTTGTGCATCCCAGCTTTCTGGCAGTGATAGGATCCAGGAAATTATGGGTACTACCTGTATCAACCAAAATCAGAATGTTGTCCTTTTTAACTTTTCCCTTAAGCTTAAAGGTATGGTAGTTTTCATTACCCATCAAGGCATGGACAGAGATAGTCATTTTAGACTGTTAATCCAGAATTTCTTCATTATTATGCACTTCTAAACTTTCTAATGGAGTTAACTCATCTATTTCTGAATTTTCTTCACCCCAAATCATATAAAGCTGTCTTTGTTTACAAACATGGCCCCTTTGACAAGTCTCATCACAATAATAGTACAAATTTCTATCCCTCCTCCTTTGCATCTCTTCTGGGGTCACTTTCTTTATAGACTAAAATAGAAAGTTTCTGTTTGGGTTTGGGTTGGGTGCAAGATTTTGAGTGGGTTTTTGGTTTGAAGAAAAGGGTTTGATTGGTTAGAAGAAGGATAAGGAAATGGAGGTGTAGGGTTTTGAGGTGGCTGTTTAGAGAAATTGGAAAATAGGGTATTCTGGGAATTTTGAAAAGAATTTGGTTTACTGGGGAACTGGTTAGTCTTTTGGGTGTATTGATTGGACCTCCTAGTGGCTTCCAAATGATTTTCTTGTGGACGAGCTATGGTGATAGCATGAGCTAGGGTTCCTGGGCTAAACATTTTCACCAGATGACCAATTTCATCTCCTAACCCACTGATAAAGCAAGATACAAAGTAATCTTCAGACAATCCTCTATTTTTTGCCATAATAAGCGGTTTCAACTCCTTGAATTTCGTCTCATATTCCTCCACTAATCCTTCTTGAGTTAATTTCTTGAATTGGCTGACAATGTCACAATATCTTCATGTCCCATTTCAGAGAACCTATCACTAATATCCCTTGTAAATCTTTCCCAAGTAACTATATTCGATCTTCGTAATGTGACTGGAACCAATGATCTGCCTTGGCTTCCAAATGAATTGAAGCAAATGCTACTTTGTTATTCTCGGGTACAGGGCTCAATTGGAAGAACCTGGTATACCTCTTTAACCACCCCTTTACATCAGTTCCATGGAATTTTGGAAAATCAATTCTTGGAAATTGAAAAGGGAATTGGTTTTCGAACCTCCTCGAACTTAAGGGTGTGGAAACCCAATTCCTCAAAATTCATGGTTTTCGTCTGTGATTCTAATATGAGTAGGCCTCTTAATTCTAACTGTAGAAGTATTCCCTATTATCATCTCTAGAGTGGGCAATAGCCCTATTTGTTCTTTTCCTTTCTCCGAAGAATTACGAATGAAATTCATCAAGATATCGAACTTAGAATCCATTTTGGCCTCCAATCCCGTAATCTTGCTATACACATCCACTATCTGTGATTGGAGTGCAGTTATATCATGCTGTTGTTGCTCTGTAACATTGCTTTTATCTTCTTCTCTGGTTTCTTGGTCCTTAACCATAGTTGATCGAACAAATTTTACCATCTATTGAATTTGGATTTAGGAAAGAACTGCTTTGATACTACTTATAAGGATTTCAGCTACAGTGAACTGAAATTCTTATCGATTCACACACAATGGAAATTGCAATTGAAGAAAAAGGAGAATTAAGAGAGAAACAAAGGGATTAGAAAGAAGAATTGAATAAGATGAAGACTCAGAGAGAGAGAGAGAGAGAGAGAGAGAGAGAGAGAGAGAGAGAGAGAGAGAGAGAGAGAGAGAGAGAGAGAATTCAGAGAGAGAAAATTAGAAACTTCATTTAGCATAATAATATGTTACAACTGATTCAGAGTATATACATTTCAGATTTAACAGAATTGAAGCTACAATTAATAAGCTATTGACACGTGTCTCCTGCCTAACCCAACTAACTCTTCTTCTATCTTCACCAAACGACAGTGTTTGATTCAACAATTCAATTGCTACTCATGTGACATCATCACTAACGGCTACTTATATATGACGGCTAGATGATGCTTATTTGAATTGTAGGGCCATGCTTATTCCTCTTCAGTACAGGATCATAGCGCACTAGAAAGCCCTATTAAAGAAGGTATCCAAAACCTAATTCAGACAATTTTCTCTAAAGATTAATAAGAGGCAATAATTCTTTATCAAAAATAAAAAGAAGAGGTAATAAATATAGAGGCTCGCAACTTTTGTTTCGTTTTTTTGTTTTGTTTTTTTGTTTTTTTATTTGTTTTTTTTTATTGTGCTAGATATGTCACTTTCTCCTCTCACGTTTTAAACTTTTAGTGAAATTTAATTATTAATTCATTCAAAACGGCTAAACCTAGTTAGTGAAAAGACTTTATATGCCACGCTCGTATCAAGGTTCGAATCTTACCCCTTCCCTTGGGCCTTGGTACTTATGTCATCGTAAGAGACTACTACACCAAATGATAATTAAAAAAAAAAAATTAAAAAGAAAAAAAAATAGTATTATTTACATCGGAAAAGATAATCCAGTGTGGGGGAAACAATAAGATGGAAAAAATTGAATCTAGTGTGGGGGAAAGGAAAGATGGGAAAAATTGCGCTGAGCGTGGATTGAACACACGACCTTCAGTCTGACGCTCTCCCAATTGAGCTATCCCCGCAAGTTTTAATGTATTTTTTGAGATAAATTATTGTGCCTCGGAGGAACCGTTTGATCTAAAAGTGCTTGCCTGCGGTCTAGGCCCGACCATGAGGCCAAGAAGCCCAATCTTGGGCTTGGAGCCCCCAATTGTAAAGGGTCCCCCATTATAAAAAAAATAAAAAATAATAAATAAAATAAAAACCATGTGTGTTTATATATAGGCCCAACAATTTTTTTTATTAAAAAAACCTCATGTATGTTTGTACATGTAGGCCTAATAGTTTTTTTGAGTTGTTAATAGCCCAGTGAGCCCAATCAATATGACAAGTTGACAACATTCCTTTCTAGAAAAAAGCCCAATCAGGAAATTATATTTATTTTCTATTTTTACAGTGCATAATTTTTATTCATTGTTTTGATAGTTAGGAAATTGTAGCTGTTTTTTGATATTAGTGATTCCTAAATTTTAGAATTTTATGATATTATTTTTATTTTAAAGCTTGAAGTCCAAAAAATCTTGGAATGTAATTGGACAAATTGTGAGATTGGTGCTCTTGCTCAATGCTTGCATCTCTTAAGGACATTACCCATTGGCATTGGGTACCTTAGGCGACTCAAACATTATTCCATCAGCAGATTTCTCTTTCAAATAAGTCTTTAGTTATGCGTTATTAAAACAAAGTCTTTAGTTACGCTGCAAGATGTGACATAAAACCAATTCTATACATAATTATGTATAAATAAATAAAAATAAAAATAAATTCGGAGGCGCTGCCCCCGAATTCTCCTATAACCTCAAGGTCCCATATTTAGAGCTCGCTTTGGGCCACTAAAAACCCAGGATTGGCCCTGCTACAGTCATCTCATCATCATAATCAAGAATAGTAGAATTTAGGTAGGAGCATGTGTATGGGGAATAGTGTATAAGGCGAGTAGATGTTTCAAACAGGAATTCGCATTCGGTTTGTATCCAATTCTCTCCTCCTCCTGCTGCTTAATCTTCACTCGTTTTACGCTTTTTTTTTTTTGGTTTTTTGTTTGTTTGTTTTTGTTTTTGTTTTTTTTTGTTAATTTGCACCTATTGAGATGTCATATGTAGTTATATTTTTTTTTTATTGATTTCTGCACAGTATGTATGAGATGGCCAATTAAGATGTTTGTTACTGTTTAACATAAACCTCTTTTTTTTTTTTTTGGGTTTAGATTGTTGTAATTTATGAGCTTTGGTCTATATGTTTTAGTTAATTTTAAATGGGTAAATTGCATTTGCTTAACTTCCAGAGTTACTAAGGTCCAGTTGGGAACTTATGGTGTACTCTTGCTATAAGGGCAATCACCTAGTGGTGATTTGAAAGGAAACTAACTATATACTCTTGTTGAAAGAATCATCAACTAGGGTAGATGGGAGTTAGATAGTTTGTAGACATAACTTTAGTTGTTATTAATTATTTTATACTAACAAAGTGATGTGATGGCTCCTAGAAAATCCAACTTCCAAGACCACTTTTGGTTGTCCGAGTTTATCCCATTGTACCAAACAATATACTAGTTCATATGCATTGGTGTCCTCTTGCTTTAAACTTTAATTAATTCGAGCATCTATATCCAATTTTTGTTTACTTTTGATAACAAATAATTGGTACCCCGATACATGTCTGTTGGGTTATTCATTCACATGTTGAGTTTCCAGCTTCAACTGCCTCCTGGGAAAGCTCTCTTTGTATTTGTGAAAAATACCTTACCTCAAACATGTAAATTTTGCAAACCTTGTAGCATACCTCCTTTACAATTATATATATATATATATATATATTTGTGAATGCTTATATGATAGTCTGCTCTTTTTTTTTTTTGTTTGCTTCTTTGTTTTTGACTGTTATTTGCAACTAATTTGATGGAATCTGTCTATGAATCCATTAAGAACGAGGATGAGTTTCTTTACATGTGCTACAACGGTGAGAAAACCTTCGGTCATGCTAATTTCCTCAATATGTGAACTCTACCCTTGGAAAATATTGCAATTAGCTTCCCTTAGTCGCTTGTATTTGATATATAAAGCATAAATAAGCCTATTGTACATTCTCATTCCTGCTGTAAGTCCACCTTTTATTTGTTTATATGCTAAATTTGTTGGGAATGGGCCCACAATCACAACAAGAAAAACACACCCACAAAAATGGAGATAAATAGAACAAGAACGACACAACCACGAAAGAAAAATCAAGCAAACCAACACAACAAAATTTAAATGTGGTTTGGCCCAACAATGCCTACATCCACGCGCAAAGGCGATCACCTCGATTAATATGAAGAATACAAGCACTCAAGACCTCATGTGTATAACTCTCCAACCAAGTTATATGACACACACAATTGCTAGAAACTAATCTCTCTCTCACTAGTTTGCAGCACTCTCTTGTGTATAGAGAAGATTTTCAACCAATCTTATCAATCTTGAGTAAGTCCTATATTTATATAGATTGTAGAGTCTCAATCCTAGTTATAGTAGGATTTACCCCCATGGTAAGTCTTGTACAACAAGGAATACTCTCACAAACATTCCTATATAAAATAGGTAACTTCCAAATCTTTATTTGATAAGGAAACCACCAAATAAGGAATCAAATCATAATTAGAAAATAATTTCACTAATGGAATTTTAGGCACAATCCTAACAATCTTCACCTTGCCTCAAATTCCTTCCCAACAGTCTTCAGAGTCTTCATCTTGTAATCTTCAACTTCCACATTGATAGTGCATTGCCTTTGCCATCCCCCAAGCTATTCAGCTACACCATTACTTAAGTTCACATCCCCCATAAACTTGAGATCACCAACGTCATCAAATACGAAATGCACAAGCTCCACTTTGCTATTGTGGTCGTCTTCATCTTGAGTAGAAGTTGTCATCACCGAAGTTGTTGGAGCCTCATCATCTATTCCCTCAATAGATTTCCCTACCGGCTTCCACACCCTCTTATTCTTCGTGACATCTCCAAAATCTGTACTTCCCAAAAAAACATACAAATTTCCAACCTTCTTTCCTAAGAACATTATACGAGAATCCCGCTTCACCTTCATGAAGCCTCTGTTTGCGACAAACGAGCATCCTTTGGAATCCAACATTCCTAAGAAAATTAAGTTTCTTTTCAAACCCGAAACATGAAGCACATATGTCAAAAGCCTTGTCAACCCATTTGAAGTCTTGATTCGAACGATTCCAACACCCTTGATTTCTCCAACTATGTTATTTCCATATAGACTTTTCCCTCCATCGGTTTGTAGGATGAGAACCAATCTACATGCGAACATAAGTGAGCAAAATAAGCTGAATCAAGAACCCCATCTGCGGTTTTTTTTTTCTCCTCCTCTGTAATTGTCATGACTTCTATGACATCTTCATCAAAATGTTCCAACACATTTGCAGCGACACCACTATTATTCTTCTTCACTGGGCAATCTCGCATAAGGTGACCCTTTTCTCCACAATAGTAACACTCCTTATCCTGATAGGAGTTTTATGTCGTGCTCCTCCATTACCGCCTCCACTAGAGTTCTTCCCTTGCCTTGGCCTCTCTTGTGTAACAAGTGCTTGTGTATCTTCCGAATTTTCCTCTTTGTTATCCATCTTCTCACTAGAGAATAGAGCTTTCTTCACCTATTCCACCGTTATGGTATCTCTACCATACAATAATGTATTGAATAATTGATTATGGATAGATTTTACTGACGTAAGGAGAATGATAGCTTTGTCCTCGTCGTCTAGTTTGAAGCCAACGTTGGATAACTTGCACAATAACTTGTTAAACTCACCTATATGGGCTTGAAGATCAACTCCTTCTTTCCGCCCAAAGGAGTACAACTCTTGCTTCAACATAAGACGATTGATGAAGTTCTTCCTCAAATAGAGATCCTCAAGCTTTTCCCACAAAGCTTTTACGGAGGTCTCCCCCATGACATCGTACACCACATCGTCCACCAAACTAAGCCACATGGTGCTAATGGCTTTAGAGTTAATCCTCTTCCACATATTGTCGGTCATCCCTTCTGGCTTGTTATCTTCACCGCACAATGCATTCTCTATACCTTGTTGCACCAAGGCGTCCTTTATATGCACTTACCACATGCTGAAAATCTTCTTGCCATCAAACTTTTTTATTCCCATTCACATATCACAAGCGAACTATCTCTAGCTGCCATGGATTCTCAACCGAGCTTTGATACCAATTGTTGGGAATGGGCCCACAATCACAACAAGAAAAACCACACCCACAAAGATGGAGATAAATAGAATAAGAATGACACAACCATGAAAAGAAAAATCAAGCAAACCAATACAACAAGATTTAAATGTGGTTCGGCCCAACAATGCCTACGTCCACGTGCATAGGCGATCACCTCGATTAATATGAAGAATACAAGTACTCAAGACCTCACGTGTATAACTCTCCAACCAAGTTATATGACACACACAATTGCTAGAAACTAATCTCCCCCTCACTAGTTTGCAGCCCTCTCTTGTGTATGTAGAAGATTTCCAACCAATCTTATCAATCCCATGAGTAAACCCTCTATTTATATAGATTGTAGAGTCTCAATCCTAGTTGTAGTAGGATTTACCCCCATGACAAGTCTTGTACAACAAGGAATACTCTCACAAACATTTCTATATAAAATAGGTAACTTCCACCATCAAATGAATCTTTATTTGATAAGGAAAACCATCAAATAAGGAATCAAATCATAATAAGAAAATTATTTCAGTAATGGAATTTTAGGCACAATCTAACAAAACTAAATCCATTTGGTAAACTTCCCATTTTTTAGGTTACACTCTGCACCAAATTCATTCTGTAAACTCACCAGTTATATGTTGATATCTACCACGCTACTCCATTTATGACTCTGACAATGTCTAGAATTGATTGATTAAATCTAACATTTTTTTTATAGAAAATCTAGTTTTGTTGTCTGATTATCACTATTTTTCAATCAAATAAATTGTCATTTTTCATGGAAAATAACTTTTTTGCTATTTGATTGCAATAATTTTCCATGAAAAAATTAACATTTTCTATTGAAACTTACCCTTTTTTTCCCAAGCAATTAACCTATGATACACAAATAAACAGTTTAAAAATAACACAAATTCAAACAATTGAGATAACTACTCGTATCAATAGTCAATTTTACAAATGATTGTTTTAATGTACTAAAAATCAAAGTCTCATCAAAGTAAAATTAGAAGTACTCATCAAACTTCCATATAAAAAAATATATTATTGGCGAAGAAATATTTTTGTCACTAATGACTTTATATAAAAATTAGGCTTAAAGACGTTTTATAGTACCCTCTAGTTTGGATGAAGTTTCATTTTGGGCCCTCTAGTTTCAATTTAAACACTTTGTGCCCTGTAGTTTCAATTTTCGTGCAATGTGGGCCTATCCCTAACTCTGTTAACAATAGAATATGGAAAAGTTTCACTTTGGGCCCTAGAGTTTAGGTGAAGTTTCACTTTGACCCCTAGAAACTCTTTATTCATTTGAAAAATATTGAACTACGAGTTCGAAAAATCCGTGTAAAATCGAAAAGTTACTTATATTTCAAAACAAGAATATATTAATAGGAACCCCAAAGGCACCCTAAGAACTAATTAGAACCTTTAAAATTTTTTGAAAATGGTAGCTAATAGTAAGCGGGTAGGGGTTAGTTCGACCGGTCGAATGATCTCCTGGCAGAATTCCTCCTTACAGTAGAATTTTGCCTAGAAATCATTCAACCTTCACCCATTACAACACTTCAAAACATACACACTTAAATCCAATCATTTCAAACTATATTAAGACTATAATTCTTGCTAAACTTGGAAAATAAAATGGTAACGAAACAAGTTAAGGCTCGTTTGGCTCAATTCCTAAAAGTACTATTAACATTCGCCCTAACCACGAGTTAGACAAGTAAACATCTAAGACACAAACTCAAGAGTTTGGATTCCTTACAAACATAACCAAAAGAAGTTTTTACTACATGTTACATCACTACAAATCCATTCTGTGGTTTCCAAGTTAAGAACGTGATTCTAACTTCTTAAACTTTATATTACATCATTGGAATGGAAAACAAAAATATAAACAAGGACGATCCCGGCATCCCATCGGCCTCACTCTTCTCACTTCTTCTTTCCTTTCTTCTTTTCACCTGCAATGGAGTAAATCTCCACTACTCAGCTATATGCTGCGTGTACAATTCTAACAAATGCATATTTGACAATTCATGCTTTAACATCGACACTCATATAAACTTGTCTCTAGGGAGAGAGACACGCATTCATTCGGTAATGAAACCAATGCCATGGAAGGCCTTCTCCTTACCACACATCATGTGTCCTAGCTATACCTTCTCCCAAACAGTGCACAGTAGCCGTCGCTACTAACTTCTCAAACATCGAGAAGCTTACCTCCGGCATTAAATTGTATAAACCCCTTTGACTCACATAATCACATAGCATGCTCACATAATTACATAGACATGCTTTTCTACAATATTCACACGCATAATTAACTGGCTTAATCTGACACATGATTTTTGCCAGGATCACAATATCACCTTTGATATTCAAAACATATAAATTTCCTATAAACATAAGTTAGGAATTCATACCTTAAACTACGATCCTATAACTTTAAGAGAAGTATTAGGAGTTCAATTCTATGCCAAATTTTCGATTACAAGTGAACCCTACAAGTTTCCATACGTTTTTCAAGAAAACAGAAAATTAGGATTTTTGTAAAAGTTTGTCAAGCGTGGCCTAACAAGTATTAAAATGCAACTCTTACCTTAAAGAATCCAAAAATATATTTTTTTTGTTGAAAATGAACGGGCGAAAGTTCGTCGTTTGGCATCGTGAAGTTCGAAGCCAAGAAATCCCCTATCTCCCTCTCTTGTACTTGGTTTGGTTTTGAAATATTTTGACAAATATCTCACAACTTCCTATATATAGGCACGATTTTCGAAAATTATGTTTAACTCCTCACGAGCTCTCTAAACTTCCAATTATCCCCCAAAATGTCTTAAACATCTAAGTTATCGATTCACGAGTGAAAATCTCTAATTCATAAAAATTTTCATCTAAGTTATGTTTGGGTTTACGTTCCGAAAACTATTTCTGTGAAATTTCTAGATAACCTACCTTTTTATGCAACGTATCATTTATGTTAATACTATATCGTTCAAAATTATCTCTAGCAAGATCAAAACTACCAGTAAACATACAAAACATGTATATTTACTATTCACAAATACCAGATAAAATCAAATAACATTTAATCACATAAATGTCATTTAATCATTTTAATTCCTCTTGGATTGTCAAATCTTCGTGTCCTCGGTTGACACTCACCGTTGACCCATGCTTAACCTCATTCCCAATTATTATACCACGCTGATAATTCTCAAAAACCGTTTTGCATTTTAAAATAAATAGATTTTTCGGGACGAATGTTACAGCCCTGGAGTTTTCAAGGCACATGAGTGCGTAGTCAAGTTGCACTAAGGAGTTCGAGGCAGGACCTACATTGGAACCCATTCTAAACTATAGGGCCCAAAGTGTTTAAAATGAAACTAGATGGCCCAAAATGAAACTTCGGCCAAACTAGAGGGTACTAAAATGTCTTTAAGCCTAAAATTTCCAAACAGTTTTGGTGACGATTTTTTCGTTACCAATTATTATTTTTTAATTAATTTATAATAAACTTTGGAGAGAAAATATTTGGTCACCAAATTCTTTTAAAATAATTTAGAATAAAGCATTGGCCACTAAAATATGCATCGCTAAAAAACTATTCTTAAAATATATATATATTTAAAATGTTTGTATATGAACCTGTTCTTATTCCTATTTTTGTACCCAGCATCACATAATAGTAATTAATATAAATATCTTTACAAGATCCTTTCCAAAACATAAACAAAATTTATTGAATAAATTATGCTTTGATTGTTCATATAAAAAATCATAAACAAACTAATACAACGTGTACATTCAAAACATAAACTAATGGATACCCAAAAATAATTTTTGGAACCCAATTACGACGTCAAATGGAACCTAAATGAAAACTTTTGTAAATTATAGTTTTCACTTGTAAAATCATCAAATAGGCGTATGCGATGTTTCGGGGGATAATTAGAAGTTTTTAGAACTCGTGGGGAGTTAAACGTAATTGTCGTAAGTCGTGTCTATATATAGAAAAGTGTTGAGATATTTTCATTATCTCAAAACCTAAATTGGAAAGCTTAGAGAGGATTTGGGGATTTTGGTGGCTACGAGCTTCAAGACACAAATCGACGAACTTTCGATCGTCAGCTTTTCTCCAAATTTCATATTCGGACTCCTCGAGGTATTAGCTACGTTTTGATATCTATTTGGCCACGTTTGGTAAATTATTTCTGAAAAAGCTAATTTTAAGAATTTGGGGAAAACACGTGTATACTTGTAAGAATCGCTTGTAATCAGATATTTGTCGGTTAATTGGTGTCCTAGTACTTTCCCTGAAGTTATAGAGTTATAGCACGAGGTATGAATTCTGGACGTGTGTCATATAGTCAATTTTGGATGCTTTAAATATCGAACATGATTTGTGATCCGGGCAATATTCATGTGGTAGTTAAAATCGTTAATTTACTCGCAAATACGTATAAAAGCATGTTTGTATGATTATGTGAGTATGCTAAATGTCTATGTGGGTCAAAGGGGAGGTTATACAAATTCATGCCGGGGGTAAGCTTCTCGATGTTTGAGAATTTAGTAGCGACGACTACTGTGCATGGTTTGGGAGAAGGCCCAGCCAGGGCATGGGATGAGTAGTTTGGGAGAAGGCCCAGCTACGGCATCAATTCGATCCATTACCGGATGAACGCGTATCTCTTTCCCTAGCAACCAGTTATTATTGTGATGATATTAAGGCATGAATTGTCATACATGCATTCGTCATAGAATTGTACACTCAGCATATAGCTGAGTAGTGGAGACTTACTCTATTGCAGGTGATAAGAAGAAAGGAAAAAAGAAGCAAGAAGAGTGAGATCGATGGGAACACCGGGAATCACCTATTGTATATGTTTTTGTTTTTAATTCCAAATGATGTAAAGTGAATTTTGAGAAGTTAGAACTATTAACTTCAACTTGGAAGAGTTGGAATGGTTTAGAAGGTTGTAATAAGCATTAAAACTTATTTTGGTTAAGTTTGTAATGAATCCGAACTTATGGATTTGCATTTTTGAATGTTTAACTCATCAATTTTGGATTTTGATTGAATGTGGATAGAGTTTTGTGGATCGATTCAAACAACCCTTAACTTGTCTCAATTTCGGTTTCTTTTAATGTTTGACTAGGTTTGTGTATGTTCTTATAACCTTGATATGTTTGAAAAGTTTAGTTTTAAAGTGTAAGAGTTTGGAAGGGTTACAAATGTGGAGGTTGTTCGATCCTTAGCAAAATTCTGCTGCATCAAGGAATTCTGCTAAAGGTTTATTCGACCAGTTGAAGGGGGTCGTTCGACCGGTCAAAATGACGCCTGCATGAAATCTTTTTCTACCCCTTCCGAAAATTATTTAAATGTTTTGATTGGTTCTTAGGGTACCTTTGAGGTCCCTATTAACATAAATGCATCCGTTTCACAATATAATTATGCTTTCAATTTTATACTGATTTTACAACTCGGAGGGTATTGTTTCCAAATATTTTGAATACTCAATGTTGTTTTTAAGTTCTTTGCCACTGCGTATGGTTATTTAATGAATTAGATGAGCCTTGGTGGCATGCCACGTGTCCTATTTCTATGCGTTGTGGGATGGTGTAGACACCCCAATTTTGACCAAACGTTGAAAAAAGGGGAGTATCACCTCTAAGATCCAATGATGACAATGTCCGACTAACTTAGGGCTTCCAAAGGTAATTAAAGCTCTTTAAAAGGCCCTTCAATTCAAACAAAAACAAAGAGAAGGGAGAAAAGAGAAAGAAAAAGAGAGAATAGAGAAAACGGCACATGGCATACTTATGCGGCACTCTTGGGTTGCCGGTGCGACACTCTCTAACTGCTGTTCGGCAGTCAATAAGTGCCGCAATGGCATTTAGTGATTACCGCCAATTTCATTCAAGTGCCATAAAATTTAAGAAATGGCAGTTCCTAGAGTTGTCTGCGGCATTCAGAGAATGCCGATGCGGCATTCACCGCATCCAATGAATGCCGCTGCGACATTCATTGAGTGTCGTTCCGTCTGTCACTGACTGCCGCTTCCATCTCCAGTAAGTGCCGCGTTTTCAGGCAAACAGCTGTAATACAGCACATTTTGTACCATCAAAAGGACATACAAAATCAGTATTTTTTGCCCCTGAAATGACTAAAATACCCTTTTAAATGTGCCTATATGAAGAGGGTGAATATCCCATTGTAAGAGGATGAGCCTTTGAATCTTCCAACCTTATCTTGATTCTTCTTCCTCTAAACCTCTAGAAAATTTTCTAAATATACTTAAGAGTTGCTTTTGTAATTTCAAGAAGAAGTTTGTGTGAGTTAGAGTTGAAGAGCTTGATTAACTTGTAGAAATCCTCCAAATCACTAAGTTGAGGATATTTAGAGGTAGACTCTAGACTAAATCATTCTTTAAATACATGTTAACTTGGATAATATTTGAACTTTGAGTCTCTACCTTTTTTTATTGTATTCATCTCTTGGGATCTATGAGACCTTCAATGTCTCATTTGAATCTCTTGATTTGAAACTTCTTGGTCTTCTTATAAGTTCATGGTTTATAAGGAGATTAGATTTGATAATTAGCATGTTTGGTTGACAAGTTCAAACCCATTTCCATGGTTTGGTCTTGTTATCCAAGGACTTTGTGAAGTTTCTTCATACTTCATTGAAGTCTATCAAGTGTAGGAATCATTAGTCTTCCATGACCATCAAATGGTAGAAGAATTAGTTCAACTAAAGCCAAGTTTAATGGCTTGGTAGTTAAAATTAGTAAGTAAAACATAAACTAGACAAAAGATGCAGTGAGTTCATCAACCACTTTTCATCAAAGATTTTTAGTTAAACATCGAACTGTTGGAATTGAATGAAACCAACGGGAAAGTGTCTATAATCAAAGTTCTACCACTGTAATTTTTGTTCTAAAGAGATTTCGTGTCTAAAGTGGTTTGGTCATGAGTTTTGTCGAACAACTACAATCTGTCCAGAATTTCAGAACAGTAACACCTCTTTGAAACAAATGAATCAGAACCTCAGTTAGATTTTCTTGGCCCCAGATAATTTTTCCTATGAATCTTAATGTGTTAACAAGACCCCCTAGAAAGGTTAGAGTCTTTTAGATTTTTTTTACTATTTTTAGAAAATCATATAAAATTTCTGGACAGAGAGTTGGAAATTCCTGAGTGATGTCTGGTCTTTGTTTGATTCCCAGAGATCTAACCGTTGGAACTTTGATTTTATTTTTAGGTTAGAAACTAGACTCATAAAGGTACCTTGTGACCAAAAATCATTAAGATCAAACCATTGGAAATATGCTTTTCAAATTCTTAAAGTCCGGGTCTGCTCTTTGGAATTTTTAGAATTTTGTGACAAATTTGGTAAATTTTGTAAATAATGGCTCAAATGGTGTTTTCATGAGTTAAGGCTTAAACTACGTTTCAATAATGATTAGTTAAGCTTGAATTCAAAGTTTAAGTGACCCAAATTAATGAATACTTCATAATTTACTCTCGTTCATGTATACATTCATCCATGTGGCTTGATGTTTATACTTAGGATTCGTTTGCTTTAGATTTAATTACATTTGATAGATCTAAGCTAGAAGTCTAGGATTATCATATAACTTTATATCTTATGTATCATGTGGACTAACCCTTATTTTGTAGCGCCAATGAGGTACGATCTTTTGACTTTCCCTTAATTTAATTATTATTCAATTTCATTGATTTCTCAACCTCATGCGCGACACCTTAGAATTAAAGTTTGCCTTATGTGTATATATGTGTGTATTAGAGACTTTCTTATTAGGATTTCAGCTTTCGTATGCATTGCACGTTTAAATATTCGCAGCTGGATCCCGGGTAAGTTTCCTAGTTCCTTATTTGCATATCATATTGCTTGCTAATTGAACTATTTGATTTTTTGGATGATATTTTGTCATTTGCAATTTTGCACCTTTTCAACATGCTTGTGTGATGTATATTTATATCTATGTATTAGTTGAGGGCATGCTTAGATTAATAATTTGATTGAGAGGATGATGAGTAGAGGCCTATCGCGAGATATGATGAGAGAGGGCATTTTAGTCCGTAGGACTCCTTCCTCTCTCATTCCATAATCCCCGGACCTAGTTAATCTCTGGTTTCTAAAAAAAAAAAAGATCAGTTTGCTTTAAAATGGTTTCTTAATTTCTCCTAAAAAATTGAGTGGCGACTCGTTGGTGTTTTGAATTTGAAAAGGGTTTTAAATAAAAATGTTGTGGGTAAGAGAAAATTGCGATATCCACAGATGGTCATGACACAATACGTGTGATGAATGCATGAACATGAACAAGAACAAGCCATGAATCATTTGTTGATTTAGATCATCTAACCTCAGGATTTAAGTTTAATTAATCATAATCAAAACATATTTTAAGCCTTAAGTCATAGAAAAGTCATTTGGACCATTATTTACAAAGTTTATCAAATCTATCACAGAATTCCAGAAATTACAAAGAGCAGGCAAGACTTTCAAAAATAGGAAACGCATGATTCCCAGGGTTTGATCTTAATGATTTTTGGATATGATGTGCCTCTGTGAGTCTATTTTCTAACCCAAAAAGAAAATTGAAGATCAAACGGTCCAATCTCTGGGTTCTGAACCAAAACCAGACATTACCCAGAATTTTACAACTCTCTGTCTAGAGATTTTGTATGATTTTCTAAAAATAGTAAACGAATCAGAATCACTTTGATCTTTTTAGGGAATCTTATTAACACATTTAAATTCATGGAAAAAATAATTTAAAGCTTAAAATACCTGTTTCAGGCTCTGATCTATTTAAATCAAAACTGACTTACTGTTATGAAATTTTGGACAGAGAATGACTAGTTCACGTACAAATCCTAAGATCAAACTAACCTCACACATAATTGAGGCAAAATAAAAAATTGAGTGGTAGATCTTTATATTATGAACATATTCCAATTGGTCTCATTCAAACCTAACGGATCATGATTTATTTAAAAATCCTTGATCACAGATTGTCGTTGAAATCATTGCACCATAGATGAATTAACGTTCATGATTTGAATCAAACTTGATATATAATTCTAGAGAGAACCTAGATCAAGTATGATTATGGTCATCAAAATAATAATTAAATACAAAAGAGATTCATGGATTTAGCCTTAGAGGATCTTCATTATAGATGTCATGAGAAAATCTAGAGATGAGTCTCAAGGTCTTACTCAATCCTATGAACTCAAAACACTTGAATTCACTTGAATCCAACAACCAACCTATAAAATCAACTTCATCTAAGTCTATCTCTCTCTCAAATTATAATGGTCCTTGAGGATTCCTAACTTATTTCCTTTGATTACTTTCCCAAATAAATGATCCTTGAGGATTAAAGACCCAAATTATAAAGAACTTAATGAAACATGAAGAGTTTCATAAGCTCCAAATTAATGAACCAATGCCATGAATATGAGCTTAGATTCATCAATTACTCATAGAAGCAACATAGAAACTCTAATCCTCATATAAATATGAATTTACAGAAAATTAAAAGGATCTAACTCAAGGAATTCAAATAGAACATTGAAGTTCCATAGAATCCCAAGAGAAGAGCATGAATAAAAGAGATGAAATCAAAACCCAATTGATGATCCAAATTGAATTCTACTTTGAAAAACTTATTTTATCTTAAACACAAAGCTATCTAGATCCAAATCAAACAAATACAAGAAGGAATCCAATCACAATTCAAGTGGTGTGTGATGAAATAAGGTAGGAAGAGACTTTTTGAAATTTGTGTAAAAATCCTAGTTCAATCTATGAATTGTGATTGAATTATGTATACTAAGTATAGGAATAAGGATTTAACCTCTAGATCTTCTCAGGATTTGATTGATTTGGGGATATTCAACCCTTATAAGCCTTCCTCTTCTTCTTCTTCCTTGAAGCTTTAAGGCCCTTCCATGGTGATTTGAAGAATTGGGTCAATTGGGTAAGGTTTCTATGGGATTTTTGAGTTTCTCTCTCTATATTTCTCTAAGAACAATCTCAATTTCCAAAATTTAGCTTCTCACTCTAAGATTCAAGTCTCATCCTCAAGATGCAAGTCTCTCACCCACAAATGAGAGAAAATGGGGTTTTATTTTTTATTTTTTATTTATAGATTTTCATTTTCTTAGAGGCTAAGATAAGGGTAGATATGTCAATTAGGGATGGTGGGAGCATGGTTTGCATGACCTAAGAGTAGGAAATATGTACACAAAAAACGGCATCGTTTGGTGCATTCATTTGATCAAGGATTGAAAATAATTTTTGTCTTAAAAATGCAAATTAGCCCAGGTCGGCACTCAATGAAGATGAGGCGGCACTCACTGAGTGCCGCAACGGCATTCACGGACTGCCGTTTGGGCACTCCGACTGCCGCTGCACAACAATTCAACACTATTCACAACAATTTAGCACCTTAATTTCATTTCATGTCATTTAAGTAAATGTTGTTTAATTTATGTATTTATTTAAGACATTAAATGCAATTAAGGAAATACCCTCCATTTGGATTCAATAAAAATATCTAAAAAATCAAAATTCTTAAATAATAAAACTCAACTCTCCCTCCGAAGGCAAAATTTCCAATTTTCTGCACAATTCTTCTTAAAGACCTTTCGATTTCTCAATATTCCCTTTCATTTAAAAATTCTTAAAAATCAATTCTTTCATAAGGGAGACCCAATGAACAATTGTCGGAACTTTTTATCTTGAAATTCGAAAATTTTACGATTGACCCCTTTTTGACCCGCTGACTTTTCACCGGGCCAACTGTTGACTTTTGATGACTTTTTCGGGGTTCATGTTGAATTTCTCTCCTTTCAAAAATGGTTTTAAGATGCTCCAAGAACAATGCT
The DNA here is from genome assembly GCA_033977485.1 of Hydrangea macrophylla. Taxonomy (NCBI): domain Eukaryota; kingdom Viridiplantae; phylum Streptophyta; class Magnoliopsida; order Cornales; family Hydrangeaceae; genus Hydrangea; species Hydrangea macrophylla. The sequence goes on along the minus strand of CM066982.1, from coordinate 117,767,656 downwards.
GTGTTTCTATACGAGTTCAAAACGCATGGTCTATAAGGTGACGGGTAAATGATAATTTTGGTCTTTTTGGCTAAAAAGGGCGATTTTGGATCGAGATTCTTCTTGGAAGAGAATCAGATTACTTATAAGAGTCTTGATTCCGACGAGACATATTCATCATTGATCTTCAGAGGTAAATCCCCCTAAGTTTAATAGTTCGGTCAAAATTGTGGTATCTACAACGGCACAGCTATCGTCCATTGTTTTCCAAGATTCAGAAGACAAATCATAAATCAAATTGTTCCAAGGTTGAAGATGAAAGGGGCTGTTAGTTTTTTTTTTAAAGATCAAATTGGATGTGTGTGTGTGTGTGTGTGTGTGTGTGTGTGGGTGCACAATAGACCGAAGGAGAATTGGGATTACAAGATATCTACTATACTATAAAAACGAAGAAACAAGCACGTCAAAAAATATGAACTTCCTATTTTACCCTTCACTACATTATAATTACTCATATATCTATATATACATTGTAAGGATATATTGATTTGTGTGAGGCTAAATCTGTCATTTTGGACTAAAAACAAAGAAACAAGCACGTCAAAAAATATGAAATATACATTGTAAGGATATATTGATTTGTGTGAGGCTAAATCTGTCATTTTGGACAAATAATTATATTCAAGTCAGCTTTTGAAATTTTATTTAATATAATAATGAGCTTCTAATCAACAATCTTGTGTCTAATTACATTTGTGTCAACAATTTTTGGGATATTTATTATTGACTTCAAAAAAAGTCAACAAAAGTGGCTATTTTGGTGGCTATTTAGGAAATGGTCACTAATATTTACAATTTGGTCAACTTCTTCTCTCAAATGAGGTTTCAATCAACAATTTGTGTCTAATTACATTTGGGTCAATAAATTTTGGAATATTTATTATTCACTTCATAAAAAGTTAAAAAAAAATGGCTATTTTAGTGGTTGTTTAGGAATTAGTCACTAAATTTACAATTTGCTCAACTTCTTCTCTCAAATTTATGATTCATATATTGTAATATGTGTAATGGAATTTAGGTCAACAAGTTTTGGGATATTTATTATTCACTTTAAAAAAGTTTTAAAAAGTGGATATTTTAGTGGCTATTTTAGGAATTGGTCACTAATTTCACATTTTGGTCAACTTCTGTTAGGAAACTGTGTTCCCAGAATCCATTGACAGCGTATAAGTTGGAACTGCAAAAAAAAAAATTACATGAAAACTACAATAACCCTACAAGGGCGGAACTAAGGTTACCTTAAACTGCTAAAACGGATTGCTGTAGTAGACGAATCGAGAACACGGGCTCGATAACAGCTCACAATCTTCTACCGTATTCCTTTGCTGCCAGAATATCGAACGAAGTGTGGGCTCCTTCGAAATCCTCTATGTTTTTGCTCTCTCTTTTTACGCTCTCTTTTCTATTCCGAGTTATAATACTCTTGATGGAAAAACACAAACTGAAGAGAGAGCCAAAACAACATATATATAGGCTACGATAGGGACCATAAGAAATCAATAAGGAATAGGCTTCCTTATGGAATTAGGAAACCCTAATTCGAACTGAATCAGATTCCTATTTTCATAAATTATAATTCATACCACTAAAGAATTATAATTGCACTCCTACCATTATCTCAAAAATATATTTCGAGCTCCATGTTATTAAATGCTTATTATCTCCTCATATTAAGATTACAGATATCCATTAATTAAATATAATTACTGACAATCATATTTAATTAATTTCTTAAAATTCCTTGAGATCCTCTGCTTAACTTATCTGATATGTCGGATACAAAATCCACCTGCAGGGTTTGACATAATCAAAACTTATAAGCTTTCTCAAGGGGACATCATCAATCCCAAAATTGAGACATGGATTCCATCATTAATTAATATCCACCACACAATTAATATTGTCACCCAATCCAATGAGATATTGACCCATTTAAGGATCTCACCCTTTTAGGGATCAAAGTGTAAATATCAAATGTACGTGTCTACAAATTAACTTATGATTTAGAGCATAAACACTCATAATAGCCATGAGGTATTAATTATCTTATAAGTCAGTATAAAGATAATTACCCCAAGTCGGTCCCGTTTAATACACAAAGTGTACCAGCATAGTGAGTTGAAATTATACCGTTTTCCGTAGTCAAGACAAACCTACTACAACACCATGTTGCAGTCCTACCGATGGTGTGTCCAATCCCATCTAAGACTGTAAACCAAAATCTTACATTCTATAATATCTGATGGCCTGATCTTCCGTGTGTAAGCCGAACTCTACACACCAAACCACCTACTATATAGAATGAGAGACACACATGCATAATATTAAATAAATAATATAATACAAACATTGCCCACACAGATTCTCATAAAAAAATGGATTAAGTGATTTTATTAAATGAATAATAAATCAACTACATAAAGCATGGCTTTTAGTATATATCCCTAACAACTTCTTCTCTAAAATTTAAGTTCTGGTATATTTAAAATGTCAAATAAAGTGGCTATTTTAGTAGCTATTATGAATTGATCACTAATATTTACATTTTGGTCAATTTCTTCCCTCAAATTCATGATTTATAGATTGTATTCGAATATCAATTAAGGCCTACAAACACATTCATGCCCTTTTTTAGAGGAAATATCCTACTTGTGTCATATATTTTTAGTGGCGCTTTATTAGGTACATTTACTACTTATTTATAAGATTGTCAGAATTATCAACTTCTTCCGTAAGAAGAGTTTTAGATTAAATAGTTACATTTACAATTTCCTATTTAACTGTTTTAACATCTTATTATATACTTTTAACAACCACTTAATCACACGAAACGACACAATTAAATTTCCTGCGCAACGCGCAGGGCTCGAACTAGTATATATATATATATATCTCATCTTGGGTTCGTGGAGATTTGGGAATAAATAAATGTGAGAGGAAAAGAGGAATGCAGGATTAACATCTATGGACGACTGGAATTGAAAAGTTCTTCTGACCAATAATTCAATCAAGCGGTTCGACTTCGACAAGGCTTAAAAAAAAGGTCAATTAATTGACCGAAGGAGAATTGGGATTACAAGATATATATATATATATATCTCATCTAGGTTCGTGGAGATTTGGGAATAAATAAACGTGAGAGGAAAAGAGGAACACAGGATTGACGTCTATGGACGACTGGAATTGAAAAGTTCTTCTGACCAATACTTCAATTAAGCGGTTCGGCTTCGGCAAGGCTTAAAAAAAAGGTCAATTAATTATGTCGTCAAAATGCTTCTCAATCTAAAAGGACTGTTTGGGTACTTTACTAACTTTTTTAAAAAAAATGGGAATTGCTATTCTCACTCCAAAACTGAACTAATGCACTCTATAGTACTACTGACACGCCATTTGAGGTGTTAAACGGGCTGGTTGGCCCAGGCTCGGCCCGGACTGGCCTGAAAAAATTGGACTAAAAGCTTAGCCCGATCCAATTTGAGCCCGATTCACATATACCGGTCCGGTCCGAACACCCCCACCTCTCCACAGCTTGGTCTCGTCCCGGAGCCCAGTCAGGCCCAACTAGAAGCCCGGTCTAACTACCGACTAGTTTGGCATATTTTTCCCACTTTTTACCCCTTTAACGGCTAGCTTTGAGGGTAAAAATATAAAATTAGCTACTTTTTACAACTTTTTCCACTTTTTTACCCCTTAATCCCCGCCCAGCCCGCCCCAAGCTTAGTTTAGCCCGCTTTGACTTAGCCCGGCCCGTTTGACACCTCTACACACCATGTAGTACCAAACAGTCAATGTATTCAATAGAGTGGATTGGTTCATCCATGGAGTGTGAATAACAATTTCTTTTTTTCCTTATCATTTGATCATTGGTATAGTAATCTCATGCAAGATCATAACTGCCTGAGCACGATTAGGCTAAGATGTTGCACAAGTACCACACTAACGAATAATAATAACATTTTCATTTGGTTTACTCATGTACCACATAAACTCTCTTGTACCCATAACTAATTACAATTTTAATATTGTCAAAAATATATGCATATACTTAATTTACCCAAATCTTTTCTCTAAGGCAAAAGTGATAATTTTTAATTGAGGGCTAAGATTAGATGGATCCCCAAGGCAAAAAAGAAAGGGCGACGCTAGAGACACAAAATAGTCACAAAGAGATACTCATAAAAGGATGTGGCATTCCACGGATTGACTTAAGTGTGATGGATCTTACTGCAACATGGGATCTACATCCTTTTGTGGACATCTCTTTATAATCCTTTTGTGTCTCAAATATAGCACAAAAAGAAAATTTATTGGATCTATTTATTTATATGTTTAGGCGGGATTTTCTAAATATCACTTTATATGTTTGGGCGGGATTTTCTTAATATCACTTTTTTTTTCCCTAGTAATAAAGATTGATTACTAATTGTAATTAAAGCTTGATTGATAGTAAAATAATTTGGATAAGACTAAATAGATAAACGATAGAAAATTTGGTAGGACAAATATTTAAGGTTGATTGAATTATAATTGAACCAATATATTACATATGAATTTTTTTTTTCCAAAATTTAGCAGAAACTGATTACACATATTATATACTCCCTCCGTCCCATAATAAGTGTCCACATTTCCTTTTTTAGATGTCCCACAATAAGTGTCCACTTTCCTAAATTGGCACATATCTTTTACTTACTTTCCAAAACTACCCTTATAATAAAGACAAATAAGCATTTATTTGTGGTGCCAAAACAAACAAAAAGTCAAACACCCATCACATCTAAGGGTAAAATTGGAAAGAGACTCTTTAATTAACCAAATAAATTAATATAATATAACTTTCTTAAACATTGTGCAAAAAGGAAGTGGACACTTATTATGGGACGGAGGGAGTATAATTTTTGGTGTGCATCCAACTAAAGGTCCACCCAGACTTTTCCCCAACTATTAAACCAATTTAATTGCATTGTCCAATGTTTAGCTGTGAAAAAGGGAAAAAACTGGAGAGACTCCCATTTGGGACTCCCTTGGCCCTAATTTGTCATAAATGGCAAGAAAAACAGTTTCCAATGCAAGGTAGGTGCATTGGGAACTGTTTTTCTTGCTATTTATGGCAAATTCGGGCTAAGGAAGTCCCAAAATGGAAGTCTCTCTAGAACTGCTCGTGAAAAAAGGGTATCTTGTATAATGAAACTAGAAATAGAAGGTTGATCAAACACCACCTCTCTAACTAAACATCTTACTCCGTACGTTTTAAGACATTTTAATAATATTAATAATGTTAGACTCACACAAAATTTCACACAAATTAATTTTGACTCTTAATTGTGGTAGATTTTGATTGAGACCTATATATTCCCCACATGAGGTCTACTAGAATGAAGGGTCATGATTGTTTTGTGTGAAATTTTGTGTGAGTGTAGCATTATTAAAAATAATTAAGTTTGTAGAACACGGGCAACTGACAAGCATAAAAAGTAAAATAGAGGAAACAATATTCTGATCTGGATAAGAAAATATGAAGTAACTTTGGATCCCAAGTCAACAACTCTTGTTATTTAAAGGGCAATATTTGAGACATAAAATAGTTACAAAGAGATGCTCATAAAATGATTTGGTATATCACGTGACATCTCATGAGTTGAGTTAAGTGTGATGAGTCCTACTGTCACATAAGTATAACATAGAATACCACATCCTTTTATTAACATATCCTTTTGACACTTTTATGTTTTTACCATGACCTTATTTAAAGACACCAATATGTTCCCAAGAGCAAAAAAAAAAAAAAAAAGGAAAAAAAAAAAAAAAATTGCATATAATTTAAGCAGTTAATGTCTCTAACAAAAATTCAAATACTAAATTCAAGGCCTTGGAGAGAAGGGCTCAAAACATGGTCATTGTATTTGAGTAGCCATGGATTCTAAAATTTTGAGTTTGAACAATACTAGACACATTACACATTTTATAATATATTTTATAATAGGGTTTTAAATGCTATGTACCGTGTGTGATGTTTGAATTTTTCATATTTTTCTTTGTATCACTTCCACAACACAAAATACAAAGCATTTAAAAACTATATATATTATTGTAGAAGGTGTTATATATAATGTGTTAAGTGTGTGGTATTTTTGTTTTTGACAGTTTTGAGTGATTTTGGGGGAGATCCAATATTGAAATTAAAAATCGCAATGAATCCACAGTGGATCATCGAATTGACCTCTCAACTTATCTCCAACCTTGCAGTCCAAGCTCAAACGGCCAATGTCCAGCTCAGCACTTGGGTGCCAAGCTGGAGTGCCATTTTCGTACCCATTCCACGTCAGCCTTCGCAACCCACTGCCATCCAACCTCACCACAAATAGGTCACCGTAGGGCTGAAACTGATTGGGAAGGGACACTGGCTCCGCCGTGACGCCCCCCAAGTTCGCCGCGAACAGCAGCCACTCACCGTCTGCACTAAAGCAAACGTGGTTGATTCTCTCTCTGTCATCAGATCCTGCAACGTGGACTCGCCGAAGATCAGTGCCGTCCGGTCGGATGAGATATATGCTAAAAGCGTCGACGTTGTCCGGGAGGTTGTGCCTATTAGAGGAGAATGCAATAAGATTTCCCTGGGGCGACCAGCTGGGCATGGTATCGATCCACGGGCCTTCCGTCAATTGACGGATTCCGCCGCCGTTAAATTCACCATGAACGGCATCAACTATGTATAAGTTCTTGTATCCCGAACGGCCGGAGCGGAAAACAACAGAGTTGCCGTCAGGGGAGCACGAGGGGAAGGCGTTATTACCTGTATCTTCTCTTGTGAGGATCTTTATCTTTACATCATGGTCATGGAGGAGGGGGATGTGGTGGTGTTGTTGTTGTTGTTCTTCTTCTTCTTCTTCAGCAAGTTCATGATCATGATGAGCAGTAGCAGGAGGATCGAAAGAAATGCGAGCAATCTGGACGGTGGCTGTTACTGATTGAAAGATGGGTCCGATGGATGTGTAAATGACGTTCTTCTCCACCGGGCTCCAGGAATTGTAGAAGGCTGTTCTGTCTTTGAACAAGGTCCATCTCTTTGAACCGTCTGATTTAACTACCTTTAACCCGGAATTCGAATCAAAGTCGTGATTGAATGCGATCAAATCACCCTTGGGAGAGAAGGAAGGGAATGATCCATTCAGCCTGAGCATTCGCAGTGTTTTGATTGGCGACGTTACTGGCTGGAGGTGTGGGATAATGGACTGATCCACCTCATCCCCTGACCCTGACCCTGACCCTCGCCCTCGGAATCGGTGATAGCCGAGAAAACCAGACTCTGGTGAGACGAAAGGGTTGTAGTGGTGGAAATTCGGGTTTAAGGATTTGGTCACCGGGTAAAACTTCTGAGACTCAACATCAAAAACCTCGATGTGGCGGAAATTGTTGTCTCGCCGTCGAGTAGCCACAGCGATTTGATTGCGGCGGTTGTGCATAGCTGCCGGAGTGAAGGAGTGTAGACCAGGCGGGGTGACTCGGCGAGGAGGAGGAGGAGGAGGAGGGGAATGGCCCGCTTTTGAAGAAAGCTGAAGATCAAAATCAAAATCAACCCGGAAAATGCTCCACCAGCCATCATCCGCCTGACGGTGAAAGTAGATGGTAGTGTCACCGGACCAAGTGGGCCACCCACCGTGTTGGCAGACGACCGTACGCTTAGTTGGGTCGGAGGATGGGAAAACGACGATATCTGTTTGGAGGTCGTGAAATTGGGCAGTACTCCAGGGACGACACCCGTAAGATGCGACTGCGACGAACTTGCCGCTCTGAGAAATGGAGGGACTGTAATCAACGCAGCCGTATGGAGTGAGGCGAACAATATTAATATTATTCTTATTCTTATTCTTACTAGTAGTAGTAGTTGTAGCACTAGTACTGATCATATGGTCATGATGGAGGAGGCCTATAAGGCCAGCGGAGGAGGAGAATGATGATGATGAGTATAGAGCACACCAGCTTTTAATTAAGGAGGAGGAGGAGGAGGGTTGATCTTCATCTTCATCTTGATCTTGATCTTGATCTTGATCTTGATCTTGATGGGGAGCAGCAGCTGGTTGTTCATGAGCAGATACAAAGTAGAGCCGTCCGTGTTTGATGACAGGACGGTCTTGAAAGAGGGTTTCAGGCGGATAAGGTAGTAGTAGTAGTTGCTCCTCCGATTTAGGAATTATTAATCCAGTACCAGCAGGGTCAGGGTCAAAGTGTGGGCGTGGGCGTGGGCGTGGGCGATTCAAATAAATTCGAGAAGCTCCAGTTCTCTCTGTCACGTCGTTAAAATTAACTGATATCCCGTCAGTTAGGCGGTTTTCGGAGATGGAGTAGTTGTTGTTATCCAAATTTGACGGAAGTTTGACAGAGAAGATATCGAAGCCGTAGTATGGTCGGCCGACGGTGGTAAAGACGATTGTTCCTTTGGGGTCGTCCATAGTAAAGTGATAAGTGTCGCTGCTGTGCTGGCCTGGACTAGTGCACTGCGAGCGTTAGCCGGTTTATTAATGAGGCGGCCAAACGGATTAACTTTGCAATCGTATGCGATGACGTATTAATTGAAGGAATAAGAAAAACACAAACCCCCTTATCTATCTATCCATGTAGTACGTACGAGTAATCGTTATCATCTCAGGCTTTGACACCTTTGCACCACATAGTCCACAAAAATTATAGACTACATTTTTTCAAACTCTTAAAACAACTTTCCACTATAACATACACTTTTAGCAACCGCCTCAGCTCTCTCTCTCTCTCTCTCTCTAGGCGATTCCTGGAGAGAGAGGGCAGAGCTTGCTTTCCTCCGCCCTTGCCACAGCCGCCGTCCCTCCCCTCCCTCCACCGTCCCCCCTTCCCCTCCTTCGCCGGCGCCCTCCATCCCCCTTCTCCTTTCCTCTTTTTGTCCTCAGTCTAAATAAGGCCTTGTGTGGTTTTCTCCTCTTCCTTTGTGAAGATCTTCCCCTTCCTTTGTGAAGGTTGTTTCTCGTGTGCTTTCCCCAGATTTGAAGATGTTTTCTTGCAGATCTGGTGTTGTCTTGTTCAGAGCTGGGGTCCTCAAGCCAGTTCTGACACATCTAAGTTCTCTCCTCAAGGAAAGCGGCAACCGCGACCTCTTACCCGTCCAGGGTGGTACTCTGGTATTCCGGTGGATAGGGGTTCCCATAGCTTACACGCATGTGGGTATAAACTCTCCTTGGTTGCCTCTCTTAGGTGCACGGGGATGTGTTCCTGTGTTTTCCTTTTTTATTTTCTGCATGAGGCGGGAATCTTGTCCCTCCCTTGCTTTTCTGTTGTTGTTTGGCCAAAGGTTATCCGTGTGTTGTAGGATAGTCCTTTTTTATTTCATGTACTTGTGTTTGTTTTGATGATATATATTGGTGTTTTAGCAAAAAAAAATACACTTTTAGCAATATTTAAATAATAATAATAATAATAATTTTTTATTATTATTATTATTATTATTATTATTATTATTATTTATTTATTATTTATTTATCATTTTGGTGTAGTGATGCAAAGATATAAGTGGCAAAGTTCGTATGAGCGTGATATATAGAGCATTTTTAACAACTAAACTAACTTATTGTTCAATATACTTTTTATCATTACATTAGAAATTAATTAAAAAAAAAAAAAGTGGAGAGCAAATAAAGTGAGGGATTTATTTAGCGGGAATATATTATTGTCAATTTTTTCAAAAAATGATCCAAAACAGATGATGATAAACAGAGAAAACAAAAGATATGCTAGTATGTTTAATCCAGAAAATAAAACAAATAGTTTAAAATTTTCCTTTTTCTTATCTTATTTGATATGTGAGAAAGAAGAGAAAAGTTAAAGACCTTCGATCCTCGCATTCTAAACACAACACCACAACTAGTGGATTGCCATTTAGTACACTTATATTATTTCCTTGGACTTTAAAAATAAATAAATAAATTTACAAGGCATTTTTAGGAGGACAATAATATCTTCTTGAGTATGAAAGAAAAATACTTAGCTACATTTACTCGGGCGCATTTTGAGCTACTTTAAAACTTTTAATTTTTTGTGTGCAAAATTGTCTAGAAGTGGACCAATTATGCATATGCGCCATCTTTTTCACAACAACAATGAAATGAAATCTCAAGCCAACAAAAATGCAGTCTTACACAACTCCATAAGCAAGAAGGGGCTTCTAAATCTTACAAGCTATTATAACACCTGGCAAATGAGGAGATGGTTGTCACTAGATATGTAAGATGGGACATGCTTGACAAATATTTTTGGAATTGTTGGTTACACTTAGAAGAGATAAAGAGTAGGAACGTCAAAGGGTACACTCTCCAGAAGATTTGCTCGGGCCAGAGTAATCTGTGTTTCTTTATCCACATCAATTATGTCCTTACACATGAACACTAGTATTGCCCACTCCTCCCAAAACCTCCCGACATTCCTCCCTGATACAGCATGAAAGAATAATTAATAAGTGTGAAGAAGAAGAAGAAGAAGAAGAAGAAGAAGAAGAAGAAGAAGGTCCACTTCACTTTGTAAGAAGTTAGCAAGCAATTGAAAGACAAATCAGCTTATTTGCGCTGGTAAATGCCTAAACAAGTGTCTAAGTTGTCATTTCACTTGAGAACGACTACACAACTACTATTTCATGAATTCTATACGTGATCCACAGTCAAAGTCAGCGAGCCATGATCTGCATATATCTACTGTCCAACTGGTAAACCTTGTAATTGCATGATGTGCATCACAAAAGCAATATATTTGTTAGGGGCAGTAGAAGAATGAATGAGAAAATAAGACAATGAGAAAGTTACGGAAGAAAGAAAAAGAAATTTAGATGCTGCTGAAATTAGGGACAGAAAGATTTCATTACTAATATCCTTATTACAAGGATTATGCAAAATATATTGCTCTGAACTTATACCACTGCTGCTGCACAAGGTATGAATTAGATTGACTGTTTTAGAGCTATTTTAGAGCATACACAAATACAAAACATACTTGACAATATATAGATGCTGCTGTAAATTCTAGAAAATCTGCTGCAACTACTTCCTTAATTCCCTAGGTCATTGGAAGGTGAAAAGACACCTTGGAACACAAAACCAAGACTGATTTTGCTAGAGACTAGGATTCCAGATTATTCTACCAAAACAACTATTTTGAAAATTCCAAATTATCTTTCAACACCCCCTCTTAATTTGTAATTTTTATTTGCTTCTTGAACCTCTCAAACTTTTTGTAGTGATAGCCTTTGTCAGAATATCTATTGGTTGTTCATTGGTGTTAATAAACTCCAATCCAATTTCTCCTTTGCTCACCAAATCTCTAATGAAATGATGTCGAAGCTCAATGTGCTTTGTTCGAGCATGAAACACAGGATTTTTGGTCATAGCAATTGTAGACATATTGTCGCAATGTATGGTAGTTGGCTGCTCCTGCACTTCTTGCAAATCTGAAAGCATTCTTCTTAGCCAAATTGCTTCACACGCTGCATCTGTGGTAGCAATGTACTCAGCTTCTGCTGAGGATAACGCCATTAGTTTTTTGCTTCTTTGAACTCCAAGAAATTAACTTCGTTCCAAGGAAAAACAAGTAGCCAGATGTGCTCTTTCTATCATCCAACGAACCAGCCCAATCGCTATCAGTAAAACCAGCTAGCTTATTGTTTTCTTCCTTCACATATAAGAGGCCATGATCCTTAGACCCTTGAAGATATCTTAGCACCCTTTTAGCTGCTGCATAATGAAGCTTGCTTGGCTCACTCATAAATCTAGATATTAGACTTATAGAATGTATAATGTCCGGTCTTGTATTTGAAAGATATATCAAAGAACCAACAAGACTTCTAAATGATTTTGCATCCACCTTTGCTACACCATTAGTTTGCTGCAACTTTTCATTCAATGCCATAGGTGTTGACACTGGTTTGCACTTGTTCATCTGGAACCTTTTCAGCAAATCTTCAATGTACTTTTCTTGAGAGATAAAAATCTTACCTTTAGATTGCTTCACTTGGATTCCAAGAAAATACTTCATTAGACCCAAGTCAGTCATTTCAAATTCTTCCATCATTTTCCTTTTAAAAACTTCTACCATTTTCAAAAGTGTGCCCATATAAATCAAATCATCAACATAGAGGCAAACTATGAGAAACTCATTCATACCTTCCTTTTTCATATAAAGTGATGGTTCACTTGGGCTTCTTTTGAATCCATTTTGACAGAAGTATCCATCAATCTTGCTATTCCATGCTCTAGGTGTCACGCCCCGAAGTACCAAAAAAAGGGAAAAATAAATTTCCTTTATGGGTTCGTAGACACGTGATTGGTTGTGAGTGTCACCTGATTGTCCAAACATGCTTATAACAATAATGTGATATGGGAAAGTGACTAAGTTTAGCGGAAGCAGAAATTTAAAACATCCAAGTCTTACATCAGTAGTATATTACAGGCCAAAAAGATATCCAAAAGATACATATTACAAGACCAGCTAAACTATTACATCACTAACATAATAATAATAGAACGATAATAAAAGAAAAAGCTCCAAAGTCTTCAACTGGCGAAACCGTAGCCTTCCTCGTAGTATTCTTCACCAGCATAGTCTTCAGTAGTAAAGTCAGCATCTTGATAGCAGTCGGCTCTGTCTGGACCTGCAAAGGTAAAGTCAGCATCTTCACCAGTATAGGCTGGACGTGGAAGGTCCAGCGGCATGAAAAGCCGTTAGCGGTTAAGCTAAGTGAGGGTCCCCTTAAGGTTACCACCACTTAAGGTAAGTTATTCTTCATCTCTTCTTATTTCTCGAAACCATATCTCGTTCATCATTTCTTATTCTCGATACTATGTCTCGTTCGTCTTTTCTTATTCTCAAAACCATGTTTTATTTAAACCCAATCATTCCCTTTTGAAACTTAACCCAGAACTGAACTGACCAATGACATTGACTGAAAGAAGACTTAACTCCAAACACATTTACTGGTCAAGAAAGTACAACACTCAACAATGAATAGTTAACTGTCGCCCAACTGGCACTCAAACTGTCGCCCAAATGGCATAAGTGTGCGGGACATTAACAATCTCTTGGTCGAACACGTCATGCCTATCCTCAGGTCGCCCGCACGTTACCGAACACGTCATGCCGATCCTCAGACCAAGGGTACATGAAATTAATAATCACTTGGACGAATACGTCACGCCGATCCTCAGGTCACCCGTACATAACCGAACACGTCATGCCGATCCTCAGTCCAAGGGTGCGAAAAACTAATCAACTACTTGATCGAACACGTCATGACGATCCTCAGGTTATCCGCACTTGACCGAACACGTCATGCCGATCCTCAGATAAAGGAACAAAACATAACTCACCAATCGACACCATGGAATTACCGACAGACCAATTTTGCAAGAAATATCCAAACACGACACGAAAGTTCACGAATCAACTTTGATCGGTAGTCACACGATTAGAAACGAGGCCCAATGTCCCTTATTCGCATTAAATCTGTTATCGAAGGTTTTATCATTATTTTACGCGTTCGCACGTTTCGTAGTTTAGTTCATTAATATCATCCATTTATAACCGTTAATATTTCTCTACACGTCCGACATTCCGTTTTCCTCTCAATATACTTACGATGGAAACTTTACCAATCACTTACCAATGCAATAATCGTGCCATTCAACATACTTATATGAACTTTCCAACGGTCATTAAACTATATTCACGTAGCTTATGGATTTATAATCATGGATTTAATACCAATAAACATATAGACGAAACCCTTAATATACTCATCTACGCGATAGCACTACCATAGCACGAGATTTTTATAACAACACATGTACCGGAAAACTAGCATCAACAATCAACACCATGCATAAACAAAACATTATACAAAAAGCTGTACAATCTGCCAAGATACATTTTCACTGTGTTGACTGAATTAACATGATTTATTTGGGCATGATAAATTGCTTTGTAGATCAAACTCAAAATTAAAACATTATAGATAATAGGAATATCTTCATTTACAAAAAAAATCTAGCTTCAATTACATTTTTGAGCTACTCAAACTATTTATTTTATAAGACATTTCTTATATCTCGGACTGTTCTGTCCCAGATTTATAGTACTGCATTGTACGTGAATTTCACCTATGAATGAGGGGTTTTTAGACTGAGCTATAGAAGGGCTATTTGTAGATAAATGAGTTAGCTTTCTTCACAAAAAAACCTAGCTTAATTCTCATTTTTGAACTGCACAAAACATTCATTTTACTAAACTATGTTCTGCTGAAAGTTTCAGTTTCTCAGATTTATAACACTGCGTTGTACATGCATTTCACCCATGAAGGAGTGATTTCTAGACTGAGCTATAGAAGAGTTATTTGTAGATAAATGAGTTAGATTTTACCACAAAAAAACCTAGCTTAATTACGATTTTTGAGCTCCTCAAAACATCTATTTTGCTAAACTACATTCTGCTGGAAGTTTCTGTTTTCCCAGGTTTATAACACTGCGTTGTACATGCATTTCACCCATGAATGAGTGATTTATAGACTGATCTATAGAATAGTTATTTGTAGATATATGAGTTAGATTTTACCACAAAAAACCTAGCTTAATTCAGATTTTCGAGCTGCACAAAACATTCATTTTACTAAACTATATTCTGCTGAGAGTTTCAGTTTCTCAGATTTATGGATTTGTCTTGCATGTCATGAAAACTTCAACACAACAACATCAAACTTCTACTAAACATTAGTACATATTATATGGGTTCTAAATTGAGTTAGATTACTCACAATTACTCATAATTTCCTCACTAAAGCTTGAAGTTTAAGCTTGATATTGGTTGACGCTTAGTGAAGCTTGAATCTTCAAACTTCAAGGATGAACTTCTTCTTCTTCTATTCTTCCATGGAGCTTTAACTCTAGCTCTCTCTCCCTCTCAATTATATGCAGATTGTAGAGACAAAAGTGTCTCAATTGTGTGTATGTGCATGATATATAGGAGATTGGCATGGCTAATGTCATTTGCATGAGTTCATGCAAAGACACATGTCCAATATGTGGACAAATGTCATAGGAGGAGATGACAAGTGTAAGGAGTGGCACATGGGGCTGCCATGTGGCCGGCCATGTGGGGCCCACCTCAGGTTGTGTGCAACTTTCTCGGTTTACGTGCATAAGTTCCTCGGTATGCATGTGTCGCACCCCGATTTTTGGACAACCAAATATTTAATCCAGAGCCTATATCCGGACTAATATTCAATTTCCAAAACACCGAGAGTGACACCCTCACACAGGCTAATAAATAATTTATTTAAAAATAGAATTTAATACTCATTAAATAAGGACACGTGATCCTGTGTTAATATAAAAATTATTTATTATTAAACTTATATTCCCAATCCTCCATTTCATTATAAAAGAAATAATATTCCATTACAAATATAATACCATTTTAATTTACAAAAGGAATACAAAGTTCGTTAAATAAAATTTCTTACAAAGTTCAGAAAAAAGAAATAAAGTCTATACATCCGATGGTCAGAGCAACTATAACGTTCCAATGCCCAAAGACTCCACAGCCAAGCACAACGGTCACATCATCAAAAGCAATATCCTGCACATGTCATCCAACTACGTTTCAAACTGAAACGCACCCGAATGCATAACACACTCGGGCAGTCACATGACTGGTATGAGTTAAACAAAAATAATAAAATCTGAGGGCTCCAACCTGAACCCGTAGACTACAAACCACATTACAACACTATTGGGCCAAGACAGGTAGTTCCACACACATATTTGGACAAAAGAGTAGTTTTCATTTATGTGGTGGCAAGTAGTTTCTTGCCCAAAACCCAAAGCTACTACGATTTCATACTTATCAATCTACTTATGGTGAGCCAAACCTGTAAAACATTAGTGGGCCCATCATCCTGCAAATTGAATGATCACAAACCAAGCAAACAATTCCGTATACAAACAGTCCACATTCTAACTCAAATGTCGCATTCATTATTCCACGCTTATCAATCATATGAAATAATCCATTTTCATTATTTATTAGCATTAAATTTATCTTTGTATTCCCTAGGTTCACCACTTGGCCACCCTCCATGGTACAGCCCACACATATATCCCATGTGTGCCCGGACATACTACCAACACCCACTCCGGTGCCAGTTTGGTTGGGGTATCAACCAAATCAGGTATACACAATGGACGGCTGGTCAATATGTCAAGACGTCTATACAATATAAGCCGAGCATAAGGCTTAGGCCAGCTTGATCACAAAGCCACTGGCAAAAGTACACTCAACAAGTCTTAAGCCAGCTTGATCACTAAGGTCTTATGTTGCTATTATCGCTTATCGTTTGTATTATCCCAAAAATTGTGAATTTCACGTTTATCACAAAGTTCCGTCTCACCATAATCCAATCATATCTCTAACTTTTAGATGCATTCCAATTTCTTACAATAAAGGGCTTTATCAATTAACCCATAACAATCTTTCCTCAATAATTTCCAATCAAATTACAAGATCCCCAATATACTATTCAACGTATCTAATTTACTCCTGTTTATCAAATGACTACACAATAAGGTCAGTTATTTCAGGTACAATAAGATCAACCCAACATTCAATATTAGCCTACATGAAACCCATAATAAAATTTCAAATTCTCATATCGTAAAGTATTGTAACAATCGTTCCACAATGTTTTCATCGGACTCAACGTTAATGACTATCACCCATTTTTTTTTTATAGCTCAACATTACATGAGAATTCATGTATCTCTAAGTAACTTTCGTTAAGTCATACGAACGAATAAAAAAAAAATACAACGAATCATGTTTCTCCAATTTCGTACAATTTAATATACTAAAAACTGCTACTAAAATATTCAATTTCTGCCCAAACGGTGCAGAATCAGGAAAAACTCCATTAGACAAAAAGTGTGCAGAATTGCGTTTTACATAAGACACGCGAACAGAATGTTCAAATTCGAAGCCACAATTTTCTAATAATTTTCTAAAGTTTCTACAACTGTGTAAATTTCAAAAAAATGAATTTCACATATATTTCTTAATGACCATGAATATTTCACATATGGTTTTATCAAACTAATTATTCACCTAACCCTTTCGAATACCCTAATGTCATAATTACAAAGTCACACGAATGGGAAAGAAAATATCTAGATTACTTCAACAATAACAATGTGCATCCATTACAAAGATTTAACCCTAGCAATTAAATTAAACATATACTAATTTAATTTACTCCCGTGTACATGTATATATACATACATGTATATATATATATACTCGGATACACAAAATTTAACTCACCTCATTTATCAAAAAAATCGACCACCACGAATGCTCCGCGATTCCCCACGTGCCCACGAACCCGAGACCATTCTCCTTTCTTCTTCTTCTTCTTCTTCTTCTCTCTCTCTCTCTCTCTCTCTCTCTCTCTCTCTCTCTCACACACACACACACACACACACACATACACACACACACGTCTATTCTCTCTTTGGGTGGCTAGGGTTAATGATATATAAGTATATATGTACACTATACACACCACACATGTCAATAAAACACATACAAATATATATATCTTGTGTTTTGTCTTACGGGCTCACAAAAAGGCTTCATATGGGCCCAAAATACAGTACAAAGTATTAAAATGAGTAGTCCAATGGATACCCATGACCCCAGTACTAAGTTTTAATGTTAATTACATTATTTAACACATTCGCGGGCCTGTAAACACTATATAACAAAAATACATATCAACCCTTCATTTTTTTTTAACAAATAAAAATTAATAAAATATAACTTCCAAACTAAACGCGCTCACTCATGATTTAATTTATATGTCCACCAAACACTAAAAATTTTCCAAACAAATGTCTTATATAGGCACACTCATATAATATTGCTAACTGAAAATAATAATTAAAATGATTATTTACATAGAAATTTTAGGGTTGTTACATTCTACCCTCCTTACCGAAATTTCGTCCCAAAATTTGTAGCAACGGTAAATACACAAGTCAGTCATAACTAAAGTTAAACACGCAATTTCATACAACTATGTATTACGTTTGACTTTCAACCATACGAGACCAAGTACGTCGAGCGACTAATCCAAAAAAGGAAACCCTCATATATATACCTTATTCTCGTATAGTCAATCATCAAACGTTAATAGATATTCCAAAACACAGAGATTGATGCAAACCATGTGAATACAAACTATGCATGCAACATGCTCACAGTTAATCAAAGATTTAACTATATATATGCCCATGTTGACCTCTTACCTTGTCTCGTACCACTTCTCATCGGAATACCCAATACTTGCCACTCAAACCAATAGCTTTAAAATCTTCCATAAGCTTGCACTAAGAATAAGAATACCCGTCTAGATCCATAAGATATTATAGACATAAGAATACTGCCGGCTCAATATATGCTCTCGAAAAAGTATAGAATTTCCACACGGAGATGTACGAGAGAGATGTAGTAGTAGAATACCAATCGATATAACAGCTTCATAATAAGAAATCCAGAGTGCCAATAATAATAATGTCCTCCAAAAATGGCCAGATAAGAATAATATAAAGAATAGAAGTCTTGCAAATAATAATAGAAATCCCGATCCTCCGATAAAATAATAATTCAGCTGGAAGATAATTAGATAACTGTCCGGTAATAATAGCTTGAAGAAGATTATTCGATATCACGCCAGAATTTCACTGCTTGTTCAAAACTCCAACTCCCCGCTACTTCTCCAACATGTCACAAAATATGCATGCACTACTATGCGATTCATAATATAGCAAATGATTTTAACAAATTAACATGTAATGATAGGCTCGGAAAGTTATGCAATTAATCGATTGAAAATAATTATACATGTAGGCAACACATGGATAATACATAAATCCGCGACCTATAGCTCTGACCAACATCTAGTCCATAATCCGAGGATCACCTAGACTCGCTAAGCTAACCATAAGCTCTAATACCAAACTGTCGAACCCCAATTTTTGGACAACCAAATATTTAATCCAGAGCCTATATCCGGACTAATATTCAATTTCCAAAACACCGAGAGTGACACCCTCACACAGGCTAATAAATAATTTATTTGAAAATAGAATTTAATACTCATTTAATAAGGACACGTGATCCTGTGTTAATATAAAAATTATTTATTATTAAACTTATATTTCCAATCCTCCATTTCATTATAAAAGAAATAATATTCCATTACAAATATAATACCATTTTAATTTACAAAAGGAATACAAAGTTCGTTAAATAAAATTTCTTACAAAGTTCAGAAAAAAGAAATAAAGTCTATACATCCGATGGTCAGAGCAACTATAACGCTCCAATGCCCAAAGACTCCACAGCCAAGTACAACGGTCACATCATCAAAAGCAATATCCTGCACATGTCATCCAACTACGTTTCAAACTGAAACGCACCCGAATGCATAACACACTCGGGTCAGTCACATGACTGGTATGAGTTAAACAAAAATAATAAAATCTGAGGGCTCCAACCTGAACCCGTAGACTACAAACCACATTACAACACTATTGGGCCAAGGCAGGTAGTTCCACACACATATTTGGACAAAAGAGTAGTTTTCATTTATGTGGTGGCAAGTAGTTTCTTGCCCAAAACCCAAAGCTACTACGATTTCATACTTACCAATCTACTTATGGTGAGCCAAACCTGTAAAACATTAGTGGGCCCATCATCCTGCAAATTGAATGATCACAAACCAAGCAAACAATTCCGTTTACAAACAGTCCACATTCTAACTCAAACGTCGCATTCATTATTCCACGCTTATCAGTCATATGAAATAATCCATTTTCATTATTTATTAGCATTAAATTTATCTTTGTATTCCCTAGGTTCACCACTTGGCCACCCTCCATGGTACAGCCCACACATATATCCCATGTGTGCCCGGACATACTACCAACACCCACTCCGGTGCCAGTTTGGTTGGGGTATCAACCAAACCAGGTATACACAACGGACGGCTGGTCAATATGGCAAGACGTCTATACAGTATAAGCCGAGCATAAGGCTTAGGCCAGCTTGATCATAAAGCCACTGGCAAAAGTACACTCAACAAGTCTTAAGCCATCTTGATCACGAAGCCACTGGCAAAAGAGTACACTCAGCAAGTCTTAAGCCAGCTTGATCACGAAGCCACTGGCAAAAGAGTGCGAGCTACCAAAAACAATAACACAACAACGGGGAGTAGTGAACACTAAGGTCTTATGCTGCTATTATCGCTTATCGTTTGTATTATCCCAAAAATTGTGAATTTCACGTTTATCACAAAGTTCCGTCTCATCATAATCCAATCACATCTCTAACTTTTAGATGCATTCCAATTTCTTACAATAAAGGGCTTTATCAATTAACCCATAACAATCTTTCCTCAATAATTTTCAATCAAATTACAAGATCCCCAAAATCCTATTCAACGTATCTAATTTACTCCTGTTTATCAAATGACTACACAATAAGGTCAGTTATATCAGGTACTAACCCAGTCATATTGTCATACACATTGAATAGCCCACAGTGGTCCGAGTGGTATAGTCAAGTAAATGGGAACAACGATGAAACTGCTATAGGGCCCTGCTAGGCGACGATAGCCAGAGTTTCCATTAAAACCATTGAAGTTATGTATGAGTTGATGGTTGATACGCTATAGGTTCATGCTAGGCGATGATAGCAAAGTATCCATCTGAATACAATAGTTACCTTTTGAATGCTATAGGGCCATAATAGGCGACGATAGTGCTGTAACTATTCTATTCTCCCGGTAAGGTCACGAGGACCTAAGAATCCACTGATTACACTCTTTTAAAACCAAAATTTGCTATAGGGCCATGCTAAGCGACGATAGCAACGTAATCATTCTACTCTAAGCTAACGACGTTACACTGGTAATGTAACAAGTCACATGAGTCAGTTGTGGTGTCTGTGGTCGAGTTAAAGTCAAATATATCGATACTGCATTGTGTCGTCATACTACCATGTCATACGTTCATTAATGTTGTTTCAAGATATTGTGGCACCTATATATCCTTAAATGTATTAGGAGTGATCAGTTAAGACGATCTCACTTAGCTTCAATAGCTAACGGCTACTTTCCTACCCTGGACATTTTACGTCTAGGTTATAATGAGGAGGACTATCAAGGTAACCCTGAAGGTGAATATCACTATCCTTAAGATGGGAACTATCAGGAAGATGATCCTGAGGCAGACTATCAGGAAGAGTATGATAACGAAGGTTACGGATTTGCCAGCTAGAAGAAGGACTCTGGCCTACTTTCGTATTAAGACTTCTTTTATGTTTTAAATAGCTATCTTTTGTTATGTAATAATTTAAGTGGCGTCGATCGCCCAAACTTTTCTTTTGTGGTTTTCATTTAGAACTTCTGTAATAGCCTAAGTAGCAAACACTTTAAGTTCCCCTATGAATACCATTAGACGCTTTTGTAATTCCTTACTCTGATATATAATTATGTTAATATGTTGCACGAACAGGTCAGTTTTATGTAACTCGTCATTCCCTAAGGGTCCAGAAAGGAAATTTCAAATTTTCCCTATTTTTGGCTACCCCAGGGACGGAATCTTTAATAGTAGGTGGATGATGTAATATCCGTAAATTTTCTGATATTAATAAAATTAGTCTCCGTATTTTAATTTCAAAATTTCTGAACCTAATCATATACATGTGCGTATTCATATTATTAATTACTTGGACTGCAAATTACAAGCCCGGACTGACGTTGCACGTAAATCTGTAAAATATATGTTTAAATTAGACTGTGTTGCACGTAGCCCCAGACGACGACTCAACTACACAAATATAGCAATAGGAATATTTCCTAAAATGGCATGTGTACTAGCCTAACCTACCCTTACCTATTGGGTAAAAACATTACCCAAATACCTCCCCATTGCCCGCCGGATCTAACACCACCCACACCCAAACCGCTGGCTATTCCACCTCCCTAGGATCCAATTCACATCACCCCTCTCAATCCCTCCCAATCCCATCTATCTTATTCAAACAGATAGTAAAATCTGTGTATCTATATTTATATGTGTGTACACATGAGGTTGTGTGCATATGAGAGTTGAGAGAGTTGCCGAGAGAGGGAGATAGACACACACACATCCTGCCCTCACCCTACACACACACTCACTTAACCCAGAAGAAGAGTGAGAAGGAGAAGAGACGCAGATGAGGGCCTCACCGGAGAAGCTAGGAGAGAGAGAGAGAACCCGAAACAGGTAAACCCCACCCCTATTTATTATTCTATGTATCTGCACTCTCTAAGTTCACACACACACACTCGGAGACCCCTATGTGCGAACTAAACAGAGCCCTGGACTAAAAAGACAGTCCGGTCACCATTAAAGCTCCATAGAGCTGTGATTTTTGAAACCATCACTAAGGCTCGTAAAAGTGGTACCAAACAGACCCATTAGGTCCCAGGAAGACCCCCTAAGAACAACTTTTAAATTGGGGCATGTTTAGCTAGGCATGCAAGCCATTATCATTCCAAAACCGAAAAAGAATAATCCATTGGTGGGACACCAAAATGAATGAACCCAGTTACCAGCTTGTAGTATGTTGTAGAGGGGACCAAATCGGCTCTTTTGGTGTTGGGTTGAGCCATTTCTATGGAGAAACGATGAAGATATGAGGTTGGGAAGTTTTCCGGCGAAATCGCGCCTCACCGGCGGCGGGCTAGACACCGGAGAAGAAGACCGGAACCCTAGTGCTTTAAATGCTTGTGCATTAAGCTTTATAAATTGTACAAACCCGTTTCTTATAGGGTTATATCATTTTAATTATAAACGGGTCGGGTCATTTAAAACAACCCGAGAATCACTTAACCAAACGACGTCGTTTGGCTTCGGATCCAAACAGATTTGGTTGGGTCAGATTCGGGTCAACGGGCCAGGTTAGCATGTGAGTTAGCATGGATCCGGGTTTGGGTATACGGGTTGGACCAGTTACTAAGTAAATGGAGAACCCGATTCGGTTCGGGTTGAACCCGCGAGTTTTTGGTCATGGACTCTTCTGAGTCTTTAAATGGGTAGTCCGTTGGGTTCGGGTTGGATCGGGTTTGACCCGCGGGTCTTTGTATTGGATATTAATTAGTTTATTTTATATTCTTAATTATCCTGTTAATCCTGATTAAGGTTTTAAAATTCTATTTTAGTAATAAATTAGCATTTTAATGATTCTGTTAATTAGGATTAATATTTATGAGGACTATTGATTATTTATTTATAGTATACATTAATAATTAGTTATAAATGATTATCAAATGGTTTTCTTTAAACGATTTTTTTAAAATGGTTTTAAATTCCTTAAAAATAGTTTAAATACTATAAATAAATGTTATATATAATCTGAAATATTAATTTTAATAACATTCCTGATATGTCAAGAAATATTCTGTAATTGTTCGACCGCCACGTGTTCAGCCAATGGCCCGGGAAAACCGTATTTGAGGCGTGGAGCCCACGCTCCCGAGGTGTCCTGCTGTTGCTGACCGGGATACCCGGGCGGTCGTGGTGAGGCCCCAAGAGATGCGGCATCAGTTATGTTTCCAAACTGTTTCCTTATACAGCCGTGACTCTATCAAGAGGAATCAATGGTTTCCTAAACCACTTAGGAAACTTTCCAAACATTGTACAAATCCATTGCGATTAGATTAGGCTTCCTAATCTGACAAGCTTACCATGTAAGAGTGGACTCTTGCACCTATAAAAGAGCCCACCTGCCCTCTCAAAAGGGATCCGAGTATCAACTCTCTAAGCATACAAGCCTGTACTAGGGAACTCACCATTTACACGCATACACTTGGCCGGTATTACTGGTAGTGCCGCCCACCATTGTTGGCTCACCAGGCCTGCTGGTGATCTGCTAGTGAGACGCGCATAGACGCACCCGTGGATGTAGGTCACCTCGTTAACGGGACCGAACCACACGCAAACTTTTCTTTGCTGTCTTCTTGCGTAAATCTTGCTTACCAATTTTTGGCATCATCAGTTTGGCGCCGTCTGTGGGAAATGACACAGTTTTCTCATCAACAAAAATCTTTGACTGATCGATATGCCGCCAAAGAAGGGTAAGAAAACCGTTGATTCAGCCGGTCAGGAAGACCTGCAGATCGAGCCGCGGGCTACCTCCATGACCACTGACCAGGTCACGGCGGCGCTGGAACAACTCTTGGAGGGCCAGCTCCGAACACAACAGCAAATAGAGGCGCTTATGGCCCAGCACGAAAAGGCGGTTGGGGACCATGAGAAAAGCCCTTCGTCGGGAAAGCGGCCCGAAAAGAGCGCGCCCAGCCAAGGGCCCGTTCGGACGCGCGAAAAAACCCGATCTGCTCCAGTGTCCCAACCAGATCGCGAACGTCATCCGGAGGGAGAACGTAGCCATGCTACCAAGCGCTCGTAGAGAGGACCTCGGTACGTCCCTCGCCGAGCGCGCTGCGTGGAGGATGCCAGGATCCTCATTGAGCGGAGACGAGCTGCGAGGGGAGAAGCGCCCGGACGCAAAGCCCGGGAGTCTATCAATGATCCACCCGTCCTGAGCCGGGGGGATCTTAGGCACAGACTATCCCGGACCCACAGCCGAGTGTTGTCCCTGAGGTCGATGCACTTTGAGGATGAGGCCTCGTCATCTGACCCTACCTACCACTCGAACACAGAAAGGAGGACCGGGCACACGGACGTCAAGGCCCAGGTTGAGGAGTTGCAGCAGCAGATTGAGAGGCTGAACCGCAAGTCCGGCCATGACCTCACAAATACAGAAACGGAGTCGCCCTACACTATCCGGGTGACGCAATTTCCAATTCCGCGGAAGTTCAAACCCCCTCACCTCAGCTCATATGACGGCAAGGGGAGTCCGGTGGACCATATCCGCACTTATAAGGCGCAGATGGCACTGGTCACTACGGTAGATGAGTTGCTGTGTCTGGCCTTCCCTAGTACTCTCAAGGGATCAGCCGCACAGTGGTTCCATGCTTTGAAGCCCCGGACGGTCGACAACTTCAAAGCCCTCAGCAAACTCTTCATCAGCCAATTTGTCGGGATGCTAGACAGCTCCCAACCAGATACCCAGCTGCTAGCCGTCAAGCAGCAAAAGGGTGAATCTTTAAGGGAATACGTGGATCGTTTCAACCAGCAGAGGCTCCTGATCCGCAACCTCAATGAGACGGCCGCGATCATGGCCTTATGTTCAGGAGTTCAACACACCAAGGTGGCCACGTCTTTTCATCGGAATCGACCGGCCACCCTGGTGGAACTCTCGGAAAGAGTTGGGAAGTATATAGACACCGAAGAATTTTTTAAGGCAAAACGCGCCGGCCAGGCGGGAGACGAATCCCCGCAAGCCAAGCGCAAGCGCGAGGGATCAGAGAAGGGTCCGGGAAAGAAGCCGAAGCAAGATCATCGGGATGTTAGGGGCCAGCCCCCAACAGCTTTTACTCCCCTTTCCCGGCCCATACATGAGGTGATGGCCGCTGCAGAAGCACAGAGGCTGCTCCCGCAGCCAGCTAAACTCAGAGCCCCACCCGGTAAGAGAAACCGGGAGAAGTTTTGCCGTTATCACAGGGATCACGGCCACGAAACGGAGGATTGCTTCAAGTTAAAGATAGCAATCGAGAAGCTGATCGAGCAGGGGCATCTTGCCGAGTTCGTCACAACGGATAGACGGCCCCGACTGGAAGCCCAAGCTCCCGGTCAGCCCCCTCCACCACTCGGCCACATTAATGTGTTCTCCGGAGGAACATCTGGCGGAGGTGATTCTCAGTCGGCGCGGAAGAGGTATGCCCGAGCATCCCGAGCGGATGTATGGCAGGTCCAATCCACCGGCTCCTCACCAGCCGATGTTCTGACGTTCTCGTCCGACGACGCACAGGGCCTCCACTGCCCCCATGATGACCCGCTAGTAGTAACGCTTTCTATAGCTAACTATATGGTCCAGAGGGTGCTGGTTGACACAGGCAGTTCGTCCGACATAATGTTTGCAGAGGCGTTCGACCAACTCGGGATTGACCGGGATCGGCTCCGGCCAGTTGCTACTCCCCTGGTCGGATTCAACGGCTCCAGCACTCAACCGCTCGGCACGATCGAACTCCCAGTTCTCATGGGGACCTACCCGCAGCAGGTTTCCATGCTCACCAATTTCGTGATAGTGGAGGCCCCATCGGCCTACAACGTCATTCTCGGGAGGCCGACCCTCAACAGAGCCCGAGCAGTTGTCTCCACATACAGCTTGATCGTGAAATTCCCGACTCCCCAGGGACCTGGATGCTTGCGAGGAGACCAGACCATGGCTCGAAGTTGTTATGTTAGCTCATTGCGCCGGGGGGCAATCACCGAATCACTGAACGTCCAAAAAATGGACCCCCGGGACCAGAGGGACGTGATCGGGCCTATGGAAGAATTGGAGCAAGTTATGCTAGATCCAGAACACCCGGGCCGCACGGTCAACATAGGCGCACTACTGGAGCCCGCCTTGAAAGAAAAGTTGATCCAGTTCCTGAGGCAAAACCAGGACGTTTTTGCTTGGAGTCACGAGGACATGCCCGGAATTGATCCCCGAGTAATGTCCCATCGTCTCAATGTCAGCCCAGACTGCCGTCCGATAAAGCAGAAGCGAAGGGGCATGGCCCCCGAAAGACAAAAAGCTGTAAGTGAGGAGGTCGCGAAGCTCCTAAAAGCTAACTCCATCCGGAAGGTCCACTACCCCGACTGGTTGGCCAATGTTGTCCTGGTCAAGAAGAGCAATGGCAAATGGAGGATGTGTGTGGACTTCACCGACCTCAACAAGGCCTGCCCCAAGGACTATTATCCGCTGCCCAGGATAGACCTCCTTGTCGATTCAACGGCAGGCCACTCACTCCTCTCGTTCATGGACGCCTACTCGGGGTACAATCAGATCAGCATGTACCCCGGGGATGAAGAGAAGACGGCGTTCATCACCGACCAAGGCACGTACTGTTACAGAGTTATGCCCTTCAACCTCAAGAACGCCGGGGCTACATACCAACGCCTGGTCAACTTCATGTTCAGAGACCTCATCGGAAAGTCCATGGAAGTATACGTGGACGATCTCCTGGTCAAGAGCCGAGATGAAATCGATCACCTGGAGCATCTGGCCGGGGCCTTCAGCATTTTGAGAAAATTCAGGATGAGGTTGAACCCGGCCAAATGCACCTTTGGGGTCTCATCCGGAAAGTTCCTCGGTCATCTAGTCAGCAGACGGGGAATCGAAGCAAATCCCGACAAAATCCAGGCTATCATCAACATGCGGTCTCCCAAGTCAACAAAGGAAGTTCAAAGCCTAGCCGGACGGGTGGCCGAACTGAACAGATTCGTCTCCCGAGCTACTGACCGGTGCCTCCCGTTCTTTAAAATCCTCCGTAAAGCTTTTCAATGGTCGGAGGAGTGCGAAGGGGCATTCCAGGACCTCAAGAAGTACCTGGCCTCTCCTCCTCTACTGACGACACCTACAGCCGGAGAGGAACTATTCCTGTACCTGGCAGTGTCACCATCGGCGGTTAGCTCGGCACTTATTCGGGAAGAGCACGGGATACAGTTCCCAGTGTACTACACCAGCCGGGCGCTGCAAGGGGCGGAGAGCCGATACTCCCGCATCGAGAAATTGGCCTTCGCCCTCATTACCTTCGCCCGAAGGCTCCGGCCGTACTTCCAGGCCCATGCCATTATAGTACTCACCGATCAACCTCTCCGCAAAATTCTCTCTCGGCCAGACACGTCCGGAAGGCTCGTTAAATGGGCTTTGGAACTAGAGGAGTTTGAGGTGACTTACCGGCCGCGGACGGCCATCAAGGGACAAGCCGTCGCAGATTTTCTGGTCGAGTTTACGTATCCCGAAGACCCGGTTGAAGAACCCGAGCCTGCGGCCTTGCCGCCCGGATTGCAATCCGGCATCCCTACTTGGGTACTGTATGTCGATGGTTCTTCTAACCAGCAAGGTAGTGGTGCCGGGATCATCCTGACTACCCCCGACGGAATCCAGCTCGAATATGCTTTGAGATTTGGGTTTCGTGCCTCCAACAACGAGGCCGAATACGAAGCCCTCCTGGTCGGGTTACAATTAGCCATTTCAATGAGTTCACAACAAGTCGAGAGCTACAGCGACTCCCAGCTCGTGGTCAATCAGGTAAACCAGGAATATGAAGCACGGGAAGATAGCATGATAGCCTACTTAGCCCTCGTCCGGACGGTTTCCAAGCAGCTCCGAGGATTCTCCCCCACTCGGATACCTAGAGAAGAGAACACCAGAGCTGACCGGCTTGCTCGCCTCGCCTCGTCGTCTGAATCCGACTTGCCCGGGATAAGGATACAATTCCTGCCCGAGCCCAGTGTGATCAACTCGGAAGGCATGGAGGTCGACCCGGTCACTCTGGGGCCCAGTTGGATGGACCTGATCGTGACATTCTTGACGACAGGAGGGCTGCCAAACGACAAAGAGGAAGCAAGGTGGGTCAAATACCGGGCAGCACGATACCATATTCTCGATGGTGTCCTCTACAAGAGAGGATTCACTATCCCGTACCTCCGCTGCGTTCATCCAACGCAAGTTCAAGCCATATTGTTTGAAATCCATGAAGGTGTGTGTGGGAACCACGTAGGAGGCCGGACACTTTCCAGAAAGGCCCTACTACAAGGTTACTACTGGCCAACCATGGCCCGAGACTCGCAGGAGTACATTCGAAGATGTGACAAGTGCCAACAGTACTCTCCCATGACAAACTGACCGGGAGAACTTCAGACCCCGGTCCATAGCCCCTGGTCATTCGCCCAATGGGGGATTGACATCGTTGGTCCCCTACCGACAGGAAAAGGGCAGGTTAAGTTTGCCGTAATAGCCGTTGACTACTTCACCAAGTGGGCAGAAGCCGAGCCCCTGGCAACGATAACCGAGCGAAAGATGGAGTATTTTGTGGAGAGAAATATCCTTAGCAGGTTCGGCATTCCACGAGTCCTGGTCAGCGACAATGGAAGACAATTCGATACACCTATCTTTAGACAGTTCTGCTCGGACTATGGGATACTGAATCATTACTCTTCTCCCGAGCATCCACAAGCTAATGGTCAGGCCGAGATAACCAACCGCACGATCTTGCAGCCGATTAAAACAAGGTTGGAAGGTGCCAAAGGCCTGTGGGCTGATGAACTCCCAGCCCTCCTGTGGGCTTACCGCACCACCCCCCGGGCAGCTACGGGTGAAACCCCATTTTCCTTGACTTATGGTTTCGAGGCAGTAGTCCCCACAGAGCTCGGGCTGCCCACATACCGAGTGGCTACCTTCAATGGTCCGGATAATGGAGAAGCCCTCAGGACAGAACTAGACCTAGTGGAAGAAAAAAGAGACCAGGCCTATCTAAAAGTGGCAGCTTACAAGCAAAGGGTCTCGCGGTATTACAATAGTAAGCTAAAGCATCGTAGCTTTTAAGTATTATCAGTCCACCCGAGTCCCAAGCCATGGGAAGTTGGGAGCAAACTGGGAAGGACCGTATATAGTAACTCGGGTCAACCGACCGGGAACCTACTGGCTACAGAGCATGGACGGGCACGATCTCACCCATCCTTGGCACGTGCAACACCTCCGCAAGTATTATCAGTAGCATCTGGCTACGGGAGTTTAGTGTTATAAGGAAAATTCTTTTCATGTAGTCCTGATGGGACAATTGTTACAGATTGTTACCTTTTAAATAAAATTGAAGAGTTTGCTTTAAAAACTTACTAGCCCGAGGCAACAAAAAGACCTCGGGCCTAACCCCGAGGCACCAAGAAGACCTCGGGCCTAACCTCGAGGCACAAAGAAGACCTCGGGCCTAACCCTGAGGCACGAAAAAGACCTCGGGCCTAATCCCGAGGCATAGAAAGACCTCGGGCTCCGAACCCAGGCACCAAAGGACCCTGCAACCACCCATGTTCCAGGTCGGTTTCCTATGGTCGATCCCCAGCACGCCCCCGCCTTAACAGGAATCTCGGGGGCAAGAGGGTTCACACCTAAACAGGAAATTAACTAAAGTTTCGCCTAGGTCCAGCCAACGACGGGGCCGAACCCCTAGGTGGCCGACGATGGCAAGCTTAAAATGCTCCTGCGACCACCCATGTCCCAGGTCGGTTCCCTACGGCCACTCACTCCCGTACTCCCATACTCCCGCCTTAGCAAAATGCTTGGGGGGCAGGGGAATAAGGGGAACATAGAGAGCTAAAACAGGGAATCATACCATCCTACTAGGTATTCTGTTGGTTACGGTCCTAAAGCATTTGCTAAGGCAGATGTTAGGTCGGCCACAACTGTACGGATGCTAGAAAATACAAACAGCACAAAAAAAGGCACGTATACAAAGTTGATGAAAGGTTGACCTTAAGGGTCTTTTTCATTAATTAAATATACAAAGCCTGGGGGGCAATTGTAGCAGTCTCCCCAAAATAAAAAAAAACTACAAGCACTGAAAACAAACAGCAGGAAGGAGGGACCGGGGAGTCAGTCTTCCACATTGACCGCATTTTCGGTCTCCACAGTCTGCTCCCGTGGGACGGCAAGTTCTTCGTTCCCCGCGTCCTCGCCTGGGGCAAGTTCTGGGGCCTCAGCAATGGCCGAAAGAACTTCACCGGCTGGGGGATCCTCACTGACATCCCAGTAATCCGAATTAATCCCCTCGTAGGCCGAGAGGACCCACTCGGGGTGGTCCCGGGCCACCCATCGCTTCAGATCATCGTAACCTTGGAAGAAACCGTCATCAAACGCGCCCTCCAAGGCCCCTACAGCGGGCGTCTCGACAGCCACCTTCGTAACAGACGCCTCGGCTGCTACCTTCGCCTGGGCTTCAGCTGCCGCAGTTAGAGCCCGGGAAACCTCCAATTCGGCCAACGCCGCTGCCAGGTCCGCCTGGGCCGTACCCAAACTCAAAGCCAACGACTTCGCCTTGCTCGTCTCGACGGCCAGGGCCGCCTAGGGGCAGACACGACGGAATATCGGCCCCGGGCGCGGGCTCGTCAGTAGCCGGCCTATGGGGAGCCGACGTCTCCATAGGGTCAGGACGGTTAGTCGTCCCGTGGCGAATACGCCTGAGCGGGCGCTCGCCACCCAGGCACTCAGCGGCTGGCCTCTTTCCTTGGGCGATTGCCGCCCGAGCGGCAGTAGCGGCGGCAGCTTGCCTCTCCCGCAGCTGGTCCAAATTGCGCTTAGGGGCCATTTCTGCAGAAACCAAGGTCGCACAATCAGAAGTGCAAGGAAAAATGCAAAGTTAAAGCATAATGTAGCCAGGATACTCACCAGGAATGATGGGAAAAAAACTGGGGGCTGGAACGGGTTCCTCAGGGGAATAGGTCTCAACAAAGTCCCCTGTTCGGGATAATACGTTCCAAACACTGGTGGGCAACTCTGCTAGCTTCCAGATCCTGGCCTGACACCGCTCGGAGATTTCGGGAGGTTCTGTCGAGCCAGCTGTGCACAGAGAAATGAAGTCAGTTAGTAAGCCATTGCGTTCTTAAAAATCGAAAGAAACGGACAAACGCGGAAGGGTGGTCTTACCCCTCAACTCCCCAGCCCAGGATGTCCTCAGCTGGGTCCCTGGGGCCATATCACAAAGGCGAAGGGTGGACACTTGGAAGAATTTGCCCTTCTACCCCTTGTTGTTGCTAGGGCATCTGTCGATAATTTTTCTGCCCGTCCGGGCAGAAAATGAGAAAAACCCCAATTCATTATGCACGGGAAATGGTCGGTGGGCCCAGAGGAACTCCTGGAGGGTAAGCTCATACCCGAACACTTGGGGCCACAATGATATACACCCCATCAGGAACCTCCACCCGTTGGGGGCCAACTGACCGGGAGCGATGTCGAGAAAGATCAGCATATCCCGAACCACAGGGTGAAGCGGAAGTTGGAGGCCCGCCATCATAGCGTCCTCAAACAGGGTGACGAACCCCGACTGATATAGATGCGCGCTGCCGGTGTTTACGGCTAGGGCGCAACCATCAGGGAGGGAGTACCTCTCCCTGATCCGGAGAAGGTCTCCAGAGCGCAGGACGGAAGAGGTGGACTCACAAGCGAAGACCGCGCGGTCAGTCCCCTCAGGCAACTCGTCGCCCGAACCCCTCGAAACGGAGGCAACGGGGGCCTCCTCAGAAGACTCACTATCGGACAGACAAATGGGAATCCTGGCCCCACTTTGGTGGTCGGACAAGGACTCAGGAAGCCGGCCCAGACTGAGACCGGGGGATTCTGACAGATACTGGTCACTCTCTGATCTCGACGCGGAATTGAAGCCGGAGTGTTCCATCTCTGGCACTCCGACGGGAAGGAACGGACACAAACTACGACCGGCGAACGGATCGAAAACCCCAAACCTGATGTACAGGGGGGGCAGAGTTACTAACCTGAACGGTAACGAATAGACGCTCCTCAACACTAGATAACACTCTCTCAAAGCAGCGCAAGAAATACCCGCTCGATCAAGAAGACTTAGAGTTCCACCCGACTCGAAAAACGCGCAGAATCTAAGAAGGAAGAAATCCCACTCCCGCTCGAACTTCACCAGATTTGTTCTCTCCAGCCTTACTCTGAAAGGAAGAAGGAAAGGAAAGCTGAAATAGAAGACCAGAAAGGGATGCGAGAAATGAGGCGAGCGATCCTTATATAAAGACCTTGAACGGCCAAGATCAGAACAGATCCAGCGGTTCAGAAGAGTTCCCGCCCAAACCGTCGCTTCGGTCACGTGGGGAGTCGCCTCAAAAGGCGCGCGCATTAAATATGTGGAAAGACGGTTCCGTTAGTCTGCGAACGGTTCAGTTACGACCACGTCTCCACTTGTTAGGATCTAACCTGACCAATGATTGGTGGGTACAGGATAGCAGTGGTCCGGGCCCGAGCAATTGCAACCCGGGCGCCTTTGCAAGCCGGTCGGGTATTAACCGCCCCGTGTCGCACCGAATTGATAAACAGTTTGAAGGGCATGGTGAAGGAAAAAGTTGGCCTCACGGACCTTTTTATTGCTATAAAGGGTGAACTATACAGAAGACGGGGGCAGTTATAATAGCCTTCCCGAAAAAAAAAAATAAAAAAAAATAAAAAAATGCCTTCAAGGTCCTTGGCCTTTCAACGCCTTCACCTCCTCTTCCAAGGCCGCCACCTTCGCCACCAGCCCCTCTACGGTGAGCTCCAGGGCATGAACGTCAACCCCCTGAAGGGCGGAGTCCAGCTGCAGCTCGGCGCCCATCTTCTCCACCTCCTGCAAACGGCTCTCCATGTTCGCAAGAGAGGAGTCCGGCCATGAGCCGGGCATGTGAAGACCGGCGGATGCTTCTGACCGGCTCCTTTTCGGTTGGGGCTGAGACTCTTCCTTAAGTTCTTTCTCCTTGCCCTTCTTGGATGGGCCTGGTGGCGGGCTTATGTCCTCAGATGAGGAGGAATCACTGCTGGTGGACAAGGTGACCGGTCCCTCGGACAGGCCCGCCCTGCCGACGGGGCGCGTCCCGGTCGCCATGGATCAGGTATAGCGGCGCGACCCAGAAGCCACAACGGCAGGAGCTGCAGAAGAAGGTCCGGCACCCGCGCCATTCGCAGGTCTCCCTGCCAGATAAGAGAACGACATGCCGGCCTCAATAGCTTGGTCAAACGCCTCCGTGTCATCAGCAGTAGGGGCAACTCCACGGAGGGCGGCAAAAGCCTGCTTGCAAAGATCAGGGTCAAAAGCTGCCGGAGGACAGAGAACGGCATCCTCCAGCCAGTTGTCGGCGACCACAACCCAAGGGTACCGCTGCCAGTTCTTGTTCGGGAAGTCCAGGCCTCGGACAAGGTCCTTTCCCTCGGTCCTGGGGCGGAAGTAGGGGCCTCTGTTGTCGATGCCCAATATGTAGCACCTCGCGACGTCGGCAGGCCGGAGGAATAGTCCTAATCGCTTATTCAGCGCTGATATTCCCCATAGGAGGTGGGCCACGTTTGGGCGGCACTTGTGGAGAGGAATGCGCAACCCCTCAAGCAAGTCGCAAAAGGAGAACGGGAGGGGAAAGCGCAATCCCACGATGAGCAGCAGATAGCTGCTGATGAGGACGAAGGGAAAGGCTATTTCCTCCCCCTCAATGAACGGGCAGACCACTACATCGTCTGGGATTTGACAATCCTCTCGAAATGCTTTAAGCCCTTCATCTAATGTCAGGTCAATACGCGAAGCCATTTGATGTAGATGAAAGTCTGGGAAAACGAAGACGGCAGAAAAGAGGGGGCTCGGAGTGTTTTGCTCAAGCGACTCAGTTGATGCTGTGTAGTGAAGAAACAAGGTTGAATGAGTGCTCCTTATATAAGTAGCACGAACGGTTGGGATCCAGTTTGATCGAATGGCTCACATGCTCTCCCGCCGAAACTGTCGTTTCAGGCACGTGGGGCGTCGTCTTAGAAAGCGTGAGTATTAAATGCGCGACGTGATGGTTTCGCTGCCAGCTGGACGATTCGGTTACTTCTTGAACTGGATGCTTTGAGTCCGAACTATACCAGGCCTGTATAGTTATCGCTCGGTCGATGTGTCGCCGGGTCATTCCAAGTCAGCCCCGTTCCGGCGGAAGTCCTGGTCCTTTCCCGACCGGTATATGAGAGGCGTTCTTGATTTTCAAATCTCATCTGACAAGGTGCCGTCTCAGCTTTGAAAATGGGGGGCAGCTGATATGTCAAGAAATATTATGTAATTGTTCGACCTCCACGTGTTCATCCAATGGCCCGGGAAAATCGGATTTGAGGCGTGGAGCCCACGCTCCCGAGGTGTCCTGCTGTTGCTGACCGGGATACCCGGGCGATCGTGGTGAGGCCCCAAGAGATGCGGCATCAGTTATGTTTCCAAACTGTTTCCTTATACAGCCGTGACTCTATCAAGAGGAATCAATGGTTTCCTAAACCACTTAGGAAACTTTCCAAACATTGTACAAATCCATTGCGATTAGATTAGGCTTCCTAATCTGACAAGCTTACCATGTAAGGGTGGACTCTTGCACCTATAAAAGAGCCCACCTGCCCTCTCAAAAGGGATCCGATTATCAACTCTCTAAGCATACAAGCCTGTACTAGAGAACTCACCATTTACACGCATACACCCGGCCGGTATTACTGGTAGTGCCGCCCACCATTGTTGGCTCACCAGGCCTGCTGGTGATCTGCTAGTGAGACGCGCATAGACGCACCCGTGGATGTAGGTCACCTCGTTAACGGGACCGAACCACACGCAAACTTTTCTTTGCTGTCTTCTTGCGTAAATCTTGCTTACCAATTTTTGGCATCATCAATTCCTATATTCTAAAATTTTGGATAATTTCTTATATAGTATAATTATTATTATTTAATTTAAATAAATGATAAGTAATTGTTTTAAATTAAAATAATTAGGCAATAAATACCTAATAGCCATTTTAAAGTATAGGAAAATTTTAATTTTCCTAAGGTCTAATGCTTTATATTTTTATAAATTATTATTTATAAAATCCAAACTTTACTGTTTCTAATAATTATTAATTATATATAAAAGACCCGTTTGGTTGTATTTAAATTATTTAAATACCAAACGAACTCCGAAAATTTTAAGAAAAATACAACTAGCCTACTTTAAGGCCTAGTATTTAATAAAAATATTTATAAAGGCCAAATGTCTTCCTAAATTATATTTTATAATTATGGGACCTCGCAGTCTATTATTAGACGTTTAGAACTTCAGGAATTCATAATAAATAAACCATAGCTCAGAAAAATACGCAGTCAGTTCACAGAGTCTTAAAATGATGTCTAGAACATCCCCTTAAAGTTTGGTGACTTTTCGACATAGTAAAAAATACAGCTTATCTTTAGGGCCCACACTGGTATAGGAAACCCAGCATTTTATGCGACGGACTCCGATTTGAGTCTAGT
Source organism: Hydrangea macrophylla (assembly GCA_033977485.1). NCBI lineage: Eukaryota > Viridiplantae > Streptophyta > Magnoliopsida > Cornales > Hydrangeaceae > Hydrangea > Hydrangea macrophylla. Next base: position 117,731,569 of record CM066982.1, on the reverse strand, counting down.
CAATGGCGTTAGACTCAGAATGATGTCTAGATCATCATGTTGAGGTTTAGGAACCCATCCGACACAATTACCATTATGCCCTTAATTCTAGTACGCTTGTTAATCAACGTTCTATGAATTTATATACTTTGTAGGAACCCCCGCTACGCTTGCTTTTACGCACCCGCATCGAGGTGAGTCATTCTAACTCACTTGGTATATTATAGAATTATTCTTTGTGTATTATATATACCCAGTACGTCCTGCGTGGACGAAGCTGATAAGTACGATTTATGTAAATGACGAGATTGTTCCTTATATAAAGAACGCATATGTTAGTTAGCTATACTTCGTGTTTAGTTAATGTTCGTTGTTATTCTTGCTTATCATAATTTCACATTTATACAGTCACATGAACATTCATATGAATATAGTCGAGTCATGATGTCAATGTTGACGTCTGCATGGTTAGTCACGGGGACTAACCCTGTCATATTGTCATACACATTGAATGGACCGCAATGGTCCGAGTGGTACAGTCAAGTAAATGGGAACAACGATGAAACTGCTATAGGGCCCTGCTAGGCGACGATAGCTAGAGTTTCCATTGAAATCATTGAAGTTATGTATGAGTTGATGGTTGATACGCTATAGGGCCATGCTAGGCGACGATAGCAAAGTATCCATCTGAATACAATAATTACCTTTTGAATGCTATAGGGCCATGCTAGGCGATGATAGCGCTGTAACTATTCTATTATCCCGACAAGGTCACGAGGACCTAAGAATCCAATGATTACACTCTTTTAAAACTAAAACTTGCTATAGGGTCAGGCTAGGCGACGATAACAACGTAATCATTCTACTCTAAGCTAACGGCGTTACACTGGTAATGTAACAAGTCACATGAGTCAGTTGTGGTGTCTGTGGTCGAGTTAAAGTCGAATATATCAATACTGCATTGTGTCGTCATACTACCATGTCATACGTTCATTAATGTTGTTTCAAGATATTTTGGTACCTGTATATCCTTAAATGTATTAGGAGTGATCGGTTAAGATGATCTCACTTAGCTTCAAAAGCTAACGGCTACTTCCATGCCCTGGACATTTTACGTCTAGGTTATAATGAGGAGGACTATCAAGGTAACCCTGAAGATGAATATCACTATCCTCAAGATGGGAACTATCAGGAAGATGATCCTGAGGTAGACTATCAGGAAGAGTATGATAACGAAGGTTACGGGTTTGCCAGCTAGAAGAAGGACTCTAGCCTACTTTCGTATTAAGATTTCTTTTATGTTTTAAATAGCTATATTTTGTTATGTAATAATTTAAGTGGCGTCGATCGCCCAAACTTTTCTTTTGTGGTTTTCATTTGGAACTTCTGTAATAGCCTAAGTAGAAAACACTTTAAGTTCCACCATGAATACCATTAGACACTTTTGCAATTCCTTACTCTGATATATAATTATGTTAATATGTTGCACGGACAGGTCAGTTTTATGTAACTCGTCATTCCCTACGGGTCCAGAAAGAAAATTTTAGATTTTTCCTATTTTTGGCTACTCCGAGGCGTGACAGGGTCTCACACATGGCATGGAAGAGCTTCAAGCCTCACAATCAGTGGTGGGCAGATGCAAAAACTTGAAGCTGGGGGGCTTGGTAGGGGTGAAACCAATAAGTTGCATTTAAGGTAGTCGAGTTTACAGAGTTTGGGGCGCTGCCCCGAGGCGATTTTTATTGGGGTATAAAATATACTCCCTCCGTCCCATAATAAGTGTCCACTTCTCTTTTGCACAATGTTTAAGAAAGTTGTATTATATTAATTTATTTGGTTCATTAAAGAGTCACTTTCCAATTTTACCCTTAGATGTGATGGGTGTTTGACTTTTTGCTTATTTTGGGACCACAAATAAATGCTTCTTTGTCTTTATTATAAGGGTAGTTTTGGAAAGTAAGTAAAAGCTATATGCCAATTTAGGAAAGTGGACACTTATTGTGGGACATCCAAAAAAGGAAATGTGGACACTTATTATGGGACAGAGGGAGTATATTTTTCTCGTGTAAATGATATCATTAAGCTAATGCTATAAAAACTAATACAATAACTCAAGAAATTTTCTCCCATTGTATGATACATATATCTCAGTTACAACACTTTGAGACTTGTTACTGCCAATTATAAAATATTAACTAACAAATTGAGCACCTAAAAGTACTACCAAATGATATATTAGAGAAGTCTAACACTTATTGGTACCAAAGATAAAATAAAATAACACATTGTTACTACAAATTGAGACCAAGAAATCGAATATATCATACTTGATTGTCTTGTATAATTTTTTAAAACACAAATGCTAATAAAATAGGAATTTTTTAAATTTGAGAGGGGGCTCAAATGTAAAAAAGTATAGTTTATTTTTTATTATGGTATAATGTTCACGAAATCGTGGATCATGGCACGTGCCTTGCACATGCCAATTAGGAAGTTATTTTAAATTGTCGAACAATGAAATATTTTTGGAATTTGAATACCAAATATAATTTTCAAATGCTTTGATATTTGTACTACTTAAAATAAATTCCAATGAAAAACTCATTGATATTCTCTAAAAAATAAATCTATATCTATATCTATATTAAAATACTAATCTATATCTATATTAAAATACTAATCTATCTATATCTATATTAAAATACTAATAGCGAAAGGTTTGAGCAGAACTGAACTTGGTGGTGACACGTGGCACTGACTCTTTAAATGCCCCAAAAGTTGAAACGAGTTACTGCTTGAGAGTTCAAACACCAATCGTCTCTCTCCCTCTCTCTCTCTCTCTCTCTCTCTCTCTCTCTCTTAATTGCCTATTGAATGTCGAATGAGTTACTGTGTATCTTCCCAAAAAAAAAAAATCCAACTCCATGTTCTCTCTCCAGTCTTCTCCATCGTCGGTTCATTACAAGTATGATGAAGGTCTCATTTGAGGGATTTAAGGGAATATCAATTTGTCATCTCAGCAATCAATTTTTTGGCTTGTGACCAATTTTTATATGTAGGTATGTAATAATTTGCTTGCCTATTTTGTATACAATTGTAGGGTTTCAGGTTATTGACAACCACGATGCTAAGACTGGGTTTCTCCGGGACCGATACAAGGTGGTCGTCGATGATTCAGAGGATAAGTGGGTGAGAATCTTGAGATCCAGAAGAGCAAACACGTAGAAAGCTGACGAAGCATTGCAAAGGCCTTCAAGTTCAGCAATTCCCAACCACATACACACCTCTACCAGGGAAAAAAAAGTCCTTTTACTCTCTCTATCCTCTAGAGTGCATGAATCTATGTGCCTATATTGCTCTTAGGGAAAAATGACTGTCGATTAATGGATGATGGATGATCTGCAATGCAACTATAGGGTTTTGTTACTCTTTGGTCTAGGTTTAGTCTTTAGGGTGAGCATTGAATATTTGGTGATGAGATTTGGGTTGTATGCCCATTTCAGCACTTTTTTTTTTTTTTTTATTCTTATTCTTATTTTTTTTATTTTTTAATCTATTTCCTTGTGGTTCTGTGTTATTATTTTATCGGTTCGCTTTATTCTCTTAAAACTAATTTGTCAATTCGATCATGTTAGATAAAGATTTTTTTTTTCATGTAACAGTATTTTTTGAAAACGAATAAATCTATGATATGTGTCTCATCTAACAACATTTTATTATCTAATTTATCATGTTACAGTCATGGTGCTGACAATATCCTTCACATGTCTTAACATTCGGATTTTGATTTTGATTTTTTTTTGGGGGATCCTTTAATCTAATGTTATTATTATTCTGTATTGGCATTGAATTGAATGGATAATAGAATGTGCAATGGCGAGGGCGATGGAGATGGAAGGAACAATTCATTGGCATGCCTTCAACATCTACAAAAAAAGCTATGAAAGAGGGACCCTTCTTAATTGGGTATGCATATATTATTGAATTGAAGTTTCATATTCACTTGAATGATTTTTCTTTTGGCACAAGTATAAAGATTTAGACTCTATGGAATTGGAACTTTATGATATCAAAGATATGAGAAGAGTGCTCAGATCGTATGATGCTTACTTTCTCTATCTTTCCCTCTCCAAAGGTATCTGATACGAAACTCTCTATGACATCTGCGTATGAACCGTGAAGTCGCTTCAATCTGTTTTGCAATCCAAAGAAGATAAGTGGAGATTCAACTTATTAGTAGCAAAGATTGAAATTTTAGATAGATTCAGACTTGAATTTCTTTCCTTTTTGAAAAAGTGATTCTAATGTCACGTGTCATTTAATTAATGATGTCTCTATAATGTCCAGGTTGGTATTCAAATTGGAAGATACATCATAAATTTAAAATTTTATGGTTATACAAACTTGGTTATCTGCAACAAGAAATTTGAATTATTCCATCGGTGGAGTTGAATTTACTATTCCTAACTTCCATCTTTTCTTTATATCTATAGTCTATCTATCGATAATAAATACTAATAGCATAGAGTTTTTTGGATGAACAGATGATTCTGAGCAAAAGTTTGTGGTATTGAGTAAGAACGAATCGAACTTATCAAATTCTAATGTTTATGTTCTGAAATTCTTTTTATAGAGCGTGTTCGTCTCTGTTAACCCACGCTTTGATTTTTTTTGTTTATTGTAAATCGTAAAATACTAAGTGATGATTATTGTTATCATGTAAGGTGCAAAAAAACTGTTAAAGAATTGGGAACGAATGTATTCTGAAGGTGAGAGAGAAGCATGAAATCTAATGCTGACACGTGGATTTTTTCTTTTATTTCACGGCAATTCAAGGGATTTACTAAAAAATTTAAGACTGTTGGCTAATTGAAACAGACATGGCCGTCTGTCTCTCTAACGTTTGCACGCCACTTCGGCTCCTCCCCTCACTATTTTCACGATCATATTTCACTCTCTCTCTCTCTCTCTCTCTCTCTCTCTCTCTCTCTCTCAACTGCTCACTTTCTCCATTTTCCTCTTCCTCACCACCACCTAATAGTCAACCAGTGGCAGGTCGGTACGACCACCACTGCCTTTGCCTTCTGGGATGACCCGTCTCAGGTATTCCCATCTACAATCTCTTTCTCTTTCTCTTTCTCTCTCTCTCTCTCTCTCTATATATATATGTGGATCTATCTTTCTCTCTGTAAATGCTCTTATATATGCATATGTATTTTTTGAGAGATATCGCTTTGTTGGTAGGTGCAGTTGAACATGGGTTAAGGGCCTTTGGGATTTTCTTGGTGGATTCAAGGTATTATCATTTTCTAATTTTTGTACAATTTGTATATGTGTATATATACATATACATATATATATATATATATAATGTCACAGAGGAAATGGAATTTGGTTGAAAATTCACTGTGTTTCCCATTCGGTATGTTCAAATTCAAAATTCATCTCTTTGTAATCACATGTGTTTCCCAGTCGACTGGTAACCGTAGTAGTGGTGCAATAGCTATGTTTAATTGTCTCAAAAAAGTGTTGTGTTTTTATTTCTTCACTCTTCAGTCAATGATTTGACCCCTCTTTCACCACTAATATTTTTTTTGTGGTCTAAAGATGAAAGAAATGGTATTTGATAGCTCATATTATGGTTTAAATTGTGATGTTTAGGGATATTTTTAGGAAAGATGAGCTAGGTCAGGAGGTAGCAACAATTGCAATACCGATCGCACTGGCTTTCATTGCAGACTCTATTGCTTCTCAAAAAGCATCAACAACGGTGGGACTCCATACCACAACTTAGGGTAAACTTAAGTTTTAGTCTCACAATAGTGTACTGTATACCACAATTTAGGGTAAAATTAAGTTTGGTAGGAGAGTGGAACTTAAGTTTGTGGTACGCCAAGTTTTGTTGTTGTATGAGTACACGCTTTAGACATAACTGTTTCTAAGTTAAATGGTTTACACAAAATCGTTTGCATTTCATACGGTTTTGTATATGTAGTATCAGTGCGGGGATTCGGGTATGGGGATGTGGGTGCGAAGGATTCGCCAATTTTCCAAAAAGTAAGGGTGTGGGTCATACCAAAATTGAGTTGTGAATAGTGTTTTTTCAATTTGGGTTTATGTTTGTGTAAGACCCAATTTGATATGTGTTTGAGTCAAGGATTGGAGGAGGTTGTTGGGAACTTTTACCAAACTTGAATCGACATGAGTTTTGGGTAAAGATTGGAGATGCCTTACAAGGGTCATAGTATATGGCTTTTGGGTGTACTGTATTTTATGTCGTAAAATGTCCCAACTGAGGCTGATTTTACTGGTTTGCTCTTTTTTGGGCAGGGGTTTGTTTAGGATTGTTTTGGTTGATCTTTGTTTTGGGTTTTGTCCCATTTCTCTGCAAGTTTGGCTTATAATTAATGAAAATTATTGATGTTTAAAAAATGCATGTATTATGGTGATGTGGTGCAATTTTCTGGCAATTTATGTCTCAAGTTTTCTTAACTAAAAATATGTGAGCTTCTTTCTCTATGTTTCATCAGAAAATGAATATAGAGTGTCTTCAAATTAAAAATTGATGTACAAAAGGTTTCATCAAAGATGGTTAATTTTATATCCTCACTATTTTGCAAATTATTTTTTTTAAAGTAAATACTTGCTTAGAAATTTATTTATTTATTTATTTTTTAAGTACGTACTTGCTTAGAAAATTTTATCATCGACCATTACCCTGAATCACAATAGTTGTTTAGAACATGATGTTACGAGAAAGACCTTAATAGTGTTATCTTATGGCCATTTATGTGAAAGTAATGTGATGCTGAAGGAAGGAAAAATCATTGGAGCATCTCACAGAAATTTTGTCAAGCTTTTCCTTTCTTGTGTTTTAAGCCAAGTACTAATGTGCCCCTTGAAAACCAACTTATTATCGTTTTTACTTGAATTAGTTCCCCATGTTCTTTTCATTAGGTAGATTTGATCTGCCTTGATTGGGCTTGATTGGGCTGCAACAATATTAATGGGGTGATCCATGATCGAAGAGGTATGAGAAGTCGTTGACTTGAACATAATCTTTAATTTTTTTTTGTCCGTCTTGAGAAAGGAACATGATAATACTTGAAAAAATATGGTGGCAGGGCTACGGTTCCCAACTTGTAGATCATGAATTTGGTGTTATGTGAATATGAGAACACAGGACACTAGGACAAAACATATGTAAATCATAGAACTCTTTGCAACTTGGCGGACTATGTTCCATTGATTTTGAAATGTTCAAATTAGTGTGTGGAACTATAGCATTTGTAGTTCAATATGAAAACATGATGTTCATTATAAATTTGTGGTTAAATGAAGGATGTTATATGTCAGTTTTCATTTTATTTCAACAGTTTGTGAAGAAAATTCATATGACAAATACGTGCCCGCGCATTGTGCGGGTTACAAGCTAGTGGCCTATAATTAGCAAATCATTTGATAACAGTATTTGGTACAACCATAGCATTACTCTTGTGTCCTCGAGGCCTTTAACAAAATGATTGCGCTACATGGGATTTCATTTCATAAAAATTATATACATAAAGAAAAGATATAACAAAATGACACACGTATGTAATTTTCTCCTACCAAACCTCAACAATTAATCATATTAGAATTTTGCTAAGGTGGAGAGAATATGAACATAAAAATGAATTTTTGTTAATTCATTTATCGCTCTCACTCTGATGAATGATTTAATGTTAATTACTTGATTACCGGAGGACTACTGCTGGAAGCGTTGTCACAGCAACTTGGTACAAGGCATGTGGCTGTTGGAATATTAAAAGTAGAATATTGTTGTTTCAAAATACAAATTTCAAATTTCAAATTTTGTTCTTAAAAACTTTGATAGCTATACCATTTGAAACGACTTCCAATTATATCTAATTTCTTGAAATGTTCCATATAATTATGTCTTCTTAGTACTCACTATGTCCCATTTTATGTGTCTATCTTTAAAATTTCAACTTTTCAAGAGAACATTAATGATTGCATTCACACGTATATAGTAATGACATTTTTTTTAAGACTGCCTTTTTTTTTTCTTTTTTTTTTTTCTTTCTCGCCTATATATTTTGTTAGATATTTTTTCAACAAAGGTAAAATGACGCCACAAATACATAGGTTGACATAGCTCATATGACATAGAGTTTGGCATATATATGACCCCTCCCATGTATAGGTTCGGGATTCTCCATAATTAATTATCAATGCTAAATAAGTAATTTCATCATGTAATTTACTAATTCAATAATTTAATAAATTAATATCACATTAAGTTTGGGAACCATTTGAAATACCAAATTTTAAATGCTGGCATTACTTCATCATCTAAATGGAGCCGAAATTTTAGAGTTAAATTTACCAAATAGGATAAAAGAAATAGGCACAGTACGAAATTAGAGAATTGATTTCAAAATTGCACGCACACCGAAACATTCACACTTTTATATATATATGTTGTTATTATACATTACTGCGTGCCTATACCCTCATATTAGCTTCTTTGGCTATTACAATCATTTTTGTAAAGGAAAAAAAAAAAAAAAAGAACAGTTGTGCCAAAATTCTGTAATTTTCCTTCCAACAATTGATAACAAATCAGGAATTAACCAAGTTCTCCATTATCTGAGTCTGCCACTTTTTGTAAGTCCACCCAACTCACCAATTTATGTGGATATATATATATATATATTTGTACTTGTAATCTTTATATATATATATATTTGTACTTGTAATCTTTGACACTAAAGTAGATTTCACAATAACAATCATGCAGCCAGGCTTGGAGATGGTTTCATATCATTGCTAGGGGAATCTCATCACTGACAGTTATCATGTAGAGCGAGTTTGGTGCTCCCAAGGGCAGTTTATGTTTTTCCAAAGAGTTTTCCACGACTCTGAGACTGTCTACTTACAGTTACAGAGAGAGTATGTATGGGGATCGCGGACTTGGTTCAAGGGGTTGACAAGAGTTTTGATGGAAGGGTTACCACCGTGTCATATCACCGACAAGAGAGGGCTCTGTTGGCAACAGAAACCACTGGTTGAGACAAAAACCGGTGTACCTTTCTTGGCTTGGCCTCAGTGTTTGTACATATGTCCTCGTCGTTCATTTTTCGCCTTACTCATTCAATGTTTCCATTTCAATTCCTTTTCTCTTTTAAGACAACCAAGGAATGAATGAAAATAAATAAAATATTCTCCACAAACTAATTTGCAATCTAAGTTCTATTTCAAGTTCTCCCCAGCACTAATTAATGATCACTGTACATTCTTAATACAATTATCTCTGAACCCATACAATATATTACATACTAATAACAAAACACATTTGATAGGGTGCACTAACAGCATACACAAGCATAAATTATGGGAATGTTCACAAGCATATAACCAATCAAGCAGAACTCTAATTTTAAGCTTGCTTCTTCTCCAGTAGTGAATTCCTCCTAGTGGCAACTAAATTCCTGCCATGTAAGAGAGGCATTAGCAGAGAATAAGAGGATTATTAATGAATGGTAGAATCCACCTGGACATATAGTTCACTCAAATTTTTATTAAACTTTTTCTCAATTTTGTGCATTATTTATTGGGTTGGATTAAATTGCAGGCACTATTTTCTTATCCTTAAAACCTTCTATTATTTCATTTTGTCCATAAAATTCTACAACTTTAGTGCTCAATTCTAGGATAACTAGATCGATCTATTTTTTTGAGGCAGTGAGAAGTAATACGACCTCCCAAATGCGTAGGGGAACATTCTAGAGAAGATCGAGCTTTTCGCTTTAATGAGCATCACGTAAAGCCCATAGCAGGGGATGTGAACTAAACCCAACCCCAAATACCTGCAATAAGCAAAACTAACATTAGACTAGTCTACAACTTTCAGCAAGACATGACACTAAATGTCGAGTACGCATAATACCATAAAGGTGCCCATGGAGTAGACAGCTCAAGGAAAGGGTATGGCCACCTACAAGAGACTCGTGAAGGTCAATAATCTACTTCTTGAACCCCAAATTAGGGTTAAAGGAATAAGAGAGGAGTTTGCATCTCCAGCAAAGCCACAAGAAATAAGTATACTGAGAAAAATTACCATGTAGAACCACATGCATGAAGAACCCATAGGAATACAACATAGCCTACGCTCCACAGCACAAAATACGCAAGCCGGTACCAAGGAAATGGCTGCAATATATGATCAAAATAGAGGTCAGGATCTCAGCAAAGTGGCGAAAATCAATGAGATCAATTGGCCAGAATGATGTGAAATCTTACAACAAAGGCATGACATGATAAGCATTGGTTGGAGATGCGATACTTACCAGGTTATTCAGAGCGGAATCAAGAATGAGAAATATTGCATTTACAGAATGCATGCTTCCAATCAACTGCCAACCATAATCAATGGAATATCACAGTTAACCAACTTTAAAAAATGAAGAAGTAATCTCAAAATGACGAAGAATCAGAACAAGATGTAGGCAATAGGCATCTCATTCAGCCAATTACGTAAGAACGAAGCTTTAGAAGCACAAGTAAAGTAACTTCAAATTGTCTAAAGCTAAAGTAACTACTTTTTCTTTTTCTTTTTTCATACATCATGTATGATGAGCCAATTGAAGAAGAAACTGGAAGTTGCAATGAAACTAGAGAATACAGATTCTATCGGGGAATAAGGAAGTTTGAGGTGGAATTTGCTTTGAAGAAGATGAAACCCAACAAGGCCTTCGGACCAGATAGGATCCCTATTGAGGTTTGGAAATGCTTGAGAGATGTGGGGGCATCTTGGCTTACAAAAGTTTTTAATAAAATTTTAATGACTAGAAAAATGCCTGATGAGTGGAGGAAGAGCATCCTAGTGCCTACATATAAGAATAAAGGAGATGTACAACAATACAACTATAGAGGTATTAAGTTGATGAGCCATACTATGAAGCTATGGGAGAGAGTGATGGAGCATCGCTTAAGAGGCGCAACATCATTGCCAGAAAATCAGTTTGGATTTATGCTTCGGAGGTCAACTATGGAAGCAATTTATTTACTTAGGTCTAATGGAAAAGTATAGAGAGAAGAAAAAAGATCTACATATGGTTTTTATTGATTTAGAGAAAGCTTATGATAGAGTGCCAAGAGATTTAATTTGGTGGGTGCTAGAGAAGAAGGGAGTGATCAAGGGTTATATTGACGTGGTGAAGGACAAATATGATGAAGCGGTTACTACAATTAGATCACCGGCCGGAGAAACAAGAGAATTCCCAATTACCATAGGCTTGCACCAAGGGTAAGCCTTAAGCCCTTATTTATTCGCCTTAATTATGGATGAATTGACTAGACACATTGAAGATGAGGTCCCATGGTGCATGTTTTTCGCAGATGATATTGTCTTGGTTGATGAGTAAAGGGGGACTCAACACTAAACTGGAAGCTTGGAGAGAAGCACTGGAGACTAAGGGGCTAAAGATAAGTAGGACAAAAACAGAATACATGGAATGTAGTTTTAGCAACAGTGGAAGTAGAGACAACTAAGCAGTGAAGATCGATGACCAGGAGATCCCAAAAAGGGAAAACTTTCGCTATCTAGGTTCAATGATCAGTAGATATGGAGAGATTGGTGATGACGTGACCCATAGAATTAAAGTAGGTTGGCTTAAGTGGAGGAGTGCTTTTGGAATACTATGTGACCGGAGAATACCAGCAAAATTGAAAGGAAAATTTTATAGGACAGCTATTAGGCCAGCTATGCTCTACGGGACAGAGTGTTGGGCAACTAAGAAACAACACATTAGCAAAGTGAGCGTAGCTGAGATGAGGATGCTAAGATGTATGTGTGGTAAAACTAGGAAAGATAAAATTAGAAATGAGTACATCCAAGAGACTGTAGGAGTGGCATATATTGAGGATAAGTTAAGGGAGAGCAGACTTCGATGGTTCGGCCATATGCAACAAAGACCTGTCGATGCACCTGTGTGAAAGAGTGATAAGATCGTAGTGTCTGGAATGGTTAAAGGGAAAGGCACTGACTTGGGAATATGTAGTGCACAAGATATGAATATATATAATTTAAATGAGTATATAGCTCTTGATCGTGCAGAATGGAGAAAAATGATTCATACAGCTGACCCCAATTGATTGGGGACACATAAGGCTTGCTTTGGTTTGGTTTATACATCATGTATGATATCTACAACAAAGTGAGGAATACTTGTTTAGGAAAGTAAGATGTTCAATGGTTCATCATGAACTGGTTATTCTTGTTCCATGACAAGGATCTCCAGACAATACATAAGATGAAAAAGTTAAGATGAACTAAAGAATGCGAGAAGTAGGCAGGTGGCTGTGAGAAGTGTACTAAAAGTCCGTACAAAAGTACTTACACCAAAGTGGTGGGTTAAGATTTTTGATTGCCAACATAGTACTAGTAACTCCTATTCCATTAATCCGCTCATGTGATGTAACGCCCCAGAAACCAGGCCACGTAGACAAGGTCAACGAGTCAAAGATTACAAAGGAAAACAAGGATTAATCCTACGTGGACAATCCATCAAGGCGGAAGCAAAGAGGAATCCTACGTGGATTCCAAAGAAAGTCAATAAGTCAAGGATTGATCCTCGAGGACCAAACAGGTCAAATAGGGTCAATTACATAGTTTTGGTTTGAAATGAGTTTATAAGAAGACATAAGGAAGGCCCAAAGGTTAAGTGAAACAAATAAGGAAGTTTGCTTTGAAAGTCTAGATAATAGGTTTTGAAAAGATTACGGCCAAACGGCCCCCTTATGAAATCGAAAGTAGTATTTTTTTTCCCCATAATAGGGTAACCATGGGCTAAGTATAAACCTTCGAAAATTTTGAAGTTTTTGAAAAAGTTACTATTCACATCAGAGGGTCTTTTGACCGGTTCGAGGGGTACCTTCGACCGGTCGAATGCCCCTCTGCCAAAAAGGTTACTCGCAGTGTATCCTTCGACCGATCAAATGGTCCCGACGGACCAGTCGAAAGGGTACCTTGCAGAACCTAAGCCTAAGAACACCAAAAAAAACTCTGAAGTGTCAAAAGCATGGAAAGCCTAACAAGTATTAAGAACATAAATTAACAAGGATCCAGGAGGATCCAACTAATAAGTTTAAAATCAAGAGGGGGATAGCTAGGATCCCCAATATAACACAAGATCAACCAAGTCCATAAGAAAAGGTTATAAAGTAAGGGCTAAACATATACCCAAATACAACTTATGTGATTACCATATACATGAGTCAATAATGGATAAAAAAAGGAAAGGAAGGAAACATGTAAGCTTAGTAATCTGTCAATATCTAGGTATTAGATTGCAGATATTACAATACTTTCTATCCATCTATGATATAAGAAGTTGAATTCAAAAGATAAGACTCCATAAAGGATGTCTTCAAAAGGGAGCAACGAGTCGACTATTCGTGGGCCTTGCCCTTGTTGACATCACCTTAAACAAAGTGGTTTTATAGATTCATTAAGCACGACGGCTTAGTAGAAAGCATTGTAGAAATGTACTACTACTTCTAAAATCATGCTAAGACATGCGGTGCATTGATTTGCTGTCGTGGCAATGCAATTAGCCAAAAGGCCGATTATGCAGTGATGACAATACGAGTCCCAGTAACCACTCACTCTCAACACCAGATGGTGAGCCATTCTCACGTGAATGTAGCATATCAATCTTCGATAGCTAGTCAAATATGATTGACATTTTCGAATGTTTTAAGGCTCAAACAACCATTTCTCACTTCACACCCACCTCCGGAATTTCCGATAAATAAACATCCTCCAACAAAGAGGATTTCAAAGACTTTACAAGCCCCAAGCCCAAGTGATGCGTGCTAATGCTATGAATGTTTTGCGGACTTAACATGAAATGCTTCTAATGATTATGCCTTGACAAAGTCATTTCTATGATTTTATTATTTTGAAGTAAGCAAGATGAGTCATAATATCCAACTAGGACAAATCTTGAAATTCATGTAGAGCATAAGCATTATATTAGGCATTAAAGAAATTACTAACAATAAAAAGTAATTTCACAATGGCAACTCATTGAGCATTTAAGTTAAACAAGTAATCAACTAAACATATTATGGGCAACTAATCAAATAAATATTCATGTTGGAAAGGAAACAACACAAAATTAATTGGTAATTGACAAATGGGGGTATTTGTAAAATATAACCGCACTAAAATATGAAAATAGAATGATTTAGTTTGCAATTCCTCATTTTACCTACCGTTTTATTACATTACATGTTTGAACACAATGAAATGAATCTATGACGAATTCTGTTGTTTTACACCATTTCCTGTGCAAAGTTGCTATGTTGTTGTGTGCAGGGATAACTTCCAGGAAAAAGGGTAAAGCCAAGATGCAAAGGAAACATTTCAAAAGGAAAAGAGGACTTCAATCGATCAAAGGTAACTCGAGTGATCGAGTGGTCAAGCGATTGAAAGGTTATCAAGCGCTCGAGGAATTTGACATTCAAGCGATCGAACATAGTTCAATCGATCGAATATGGGCTTATCAAAATTTTACGCGCACGCAGTAGAAACGTAGTGTGAATAACCCTAGCTTAGGTTTATGTATATAGAGTTGTTATAAAAACGTCCAAAGGGACGCCCACACTTTGTTCTTCAGTTTTATAGAGAGAGATAGAGAGTTTTGCTTGGTTTTGTAGGTGATCATTGCTTTAATATTACTTTGGTCTTGAAATTTTGAAGTTCAATACAAGTTTTCATTCGGTTCAGGTTTTACATTGGTGTTATTTATATTCTGTCAGTGGTTTTAGTAGTGTTAATCTGATTGGATCATAGCTTTGCAAGTTAGTTTCTTTTGAATCCATAGTTTTTATAGTTTTCATATTTGAAACTCAACCAGACACGCCCTTTGTTTTCTTACGTTAAAAACCAATCTTTCATACTTAAAAAAATGTCTGAGTAGTATCAGAGTTGGGAGATCACGATGAAACAGTGATCTCCAGCCTCTGCCATGCATACTGCAGAAAACCTGCGTTCAATCAATCGAAACAGTTTCGATCGATCGAACGTGGGAACAGTCAAGCAATCGAAGACATTTCGATCGATTGAGAGATGATGCAGACAGAAAGCAGTTATCTTACGCAAGCCAGTCTTCGTCTTTCTTAAAGCCAGTGTTATTCGTGCTTCCATTCGATATCCATATCCATCCGAGTTTTTGTAGTCATTTCCATACGAGTTTCAAAGAATGCTTTCTTTATAGTACTAAGGGCTATACATATAGTTGAAGTGGTCAGTTTATCAAATTACAGTATGAGTTGCCCTTTATTCGTGGGACTTCTGTTACATCCCGTGATACTTTCCTTCCAGCGATTGAGCCTTCCCTGTAATCAAGTTCATTCAATCAAGTTTCACCAAGCAAGCTAAGGGCAAGGGTAGGTGTAACGGTATTTTGTTTACCACCCAGTCAATTTCTTTCTGTCTCTGGTAAGGCTCTAGCTAACAGATGGATATCTTTACATGGGGTTTGAGTTGCTGGCGTCTTACATGTCGTTGGAAGTTGCCTGCCAGCAGTTCAATCGATCGAAAGCGCGTCGATCCATCGAACCTGCTGAATCTTGAGATAATCCTTTGTGGTATTCCTAGACTTTCTGTTTTCGAAATATGTTATCAAACTGTCCTTATAAGCTCAATTTGTTAAAGCAGTTTCTTAACTCTAAGCCTTAAAGCATTATTCTTCAATAACTTTTGCAAACCACTCTGAATGCTTACACCATTCATAGTGCGAGTTTTAACTATTGTTTTAAACCGCCTTCTACGTATTGTAAATCAACTGTGATGATATAGTCCCGGTCATTAAAGGACTATTTTGAATCTTTATTTTTAGGAAAATACGGAATACTGTCAAGGGATGTACTCCATTGAGCATTAATGAATGTGCATGGTAGATGGCTAGTCGCTGTGGATTCGTGTGATCCAAACGCCTTTTTTATATTAAGTAAAACCTGTTTTTAAATAGCGCTTTAGTTACTTAGTTTATTGTTAATTTAATCTAATTGCTTTACTTTCGCTAGTTAGTAGTTCGTGGAACTTAGTGTTTAACACTTCATTTTAAACATTGAATTTATAATTTCCTTTTCGAGATTAGTCTAAGTTAGTAGTTTTCCACCTTCCCTGTGGGATCGGCCTGGTCTTATCCAGTTCACTACTTGCACGTCCACCTACTCTTAGGTGTTGCACACAAGAGCGCACAAATTATTTTCGTGTCAAAGTTTTTTTGCGCCGTTGCCGGGGAAGGCGACAAGTTATTCCTTAGATTACCTCACTCTATCTTCATCTATTTCTGTTTTCTTTTTCTTTTTAAGTTCTTTAGATCAAAAATCTTCTTAGGTTCTTCTCCTCTTCATGTCCGATAATTCCATTGAGGGAATTTTCAGAAATTCGCTCTTTTCATCTGACTCTAATAGCTTTGTTAATCCAGTAGTCACTCCTACAAATTCAATGGACGACGAAAGTGAGAATGGTGAGAATAGGATTGCCCCCATTGACGATTCGTTGCATCCTTTGCGCGATCTCATGCAACCTACCCATGCACCTACACCGTCTTGCATTCTCATTCCCCCGCATGCAGAGGAATTCCAATTTCGAAATGGAATGATCCAGCTGCTTCCAACCTTTCATGGAATGGAAAGCGAGAAGGCATATCTACACGTCAAGGACTTCGAGGATGTTTGTAAAACATTCTCCCAAAACTATCCGGTTGATGTAACCCGCTTGATGCTATTTCCCTTCACCCTGAAGGATAAAGCAAAAGCCTGGTTGCTCACCCTTAAACCGAATTAGATATTCACGTGGAATGCGATGAACACTGCATTCTTAAAGAAGTTTTTTCCACCACACATGACCACCGAACTGAAACGTCGAATTAACTCCTACAAACAAAGAAACAATGAAACCTTCTCTCAAACATGGGAGTGTTTCAAAGATTTGCTTCTCTCATGCCCACATCATGGGTACAAGAAATGGCGAACCATTAGCTTCTTCTTTGAGGATTTAATGGAGAAACTAAAAAAGTTGTAGAAATCATGAGTGCAGGCGAGTTTCTAAGTAAAAATACCGAGGAGGCTGAGGCACACTTCGAGTGGTTGGCTGAACATTCCCATGAATGGACCAACCAAGAAGATGTCTCGAGAACTCAACCACAAGGGAGAGAGGATAAGAGTATCTACCAATTACAATCTAAGGATGCTCTAATGACTAAATACAAGGAGCTAGCAAGGAAGGTGGAAGAGTTAGGAATGAAAGGAGAAAGATCTAGGCAGGTTTTGCCTGAAGAACCGTACGACACATGCAACATGCTAGGACACACTACTCAATACTATCCCAATGTGTCGTACTTTCAAGAACAAGCCCCAATGGAGATGAATGCCATGCAAGGGTATAAAGGGGCGGGGAATTCCTACAATAATAACAATAACAATTTTCAAGCTAATAATAACAGATGGAATCACCCCGGTTTTGATTGGAAGAATGACGCTGCGACCCAAAATCAATATCAACAACAGCCCTACAATAATAACCAATATCAAGGGCAACACAATAAGCAGTCCCAACAATTCAATCAAAATAGATCTAATAATTATAATCAAATTCAGCCCTCTAATCAACAGTCGAATGTGCATGTACCACCGCATAAAAAGGTGCAAGAGGAAGATCCACTGTCTAATGCGAACTTAACACAGCAATTAATTCAAATGATGAGTAAGATGTCTGCCACGTTAGAAATGATAGATGCTCGACAAGAGGGAACGGGAGGAACATTTCCTGCCAAACCACTTCCGAACCCTAAGAGATACAATAATGGTCCCAATAATCAAGAACATGCTAAAGCCGTGACTACCCTAAGAAGCGACAAAATAATAGGGCAAAACATGCCTCTTTCTACAACTGAAGAGTATGAAGAGGATGAAGTGATAAATAAAGAGGAACCGTCTACAAATGAAGATGAGCCATCCACTAATAACAAACTGTAAAATTAAATGATGAAGCTCCTAGAGAAGTAAACAAAGTTGAGAGAACGCCTGGAAAGGAACCCATAAACGATAAAGTTCCAGAATGCCCTTCCCCGCGCCTTACCCTCAAAGACTAAAGAAACCCAAAAATGAAGTAAAGAATCAGGAGTTTTTGGAACTGTTTAAAAAAGTTAAAAAAAACCTTCCACTCCTTGATGCAACTAAGCAAGTGCAGGCATATGCTAAATACTTAAAAGATTTATGCATGGTCAAGAGGCGGCAGAGTAAAAAAAACTCGCCTATGTTGCTTACCAAGCAAGCGCAATTATTCAAAATGAGCTGCCTCCGAAACTCAAATACCCCGGTACCCCTACTGTCCCATGTCAAATTGGGAATCAAAGAATAGACAATGCACTCCTCGACCTAGGAGCGAGTGTAAACCTGCTACCATACTCAGTCTATAAACAACTAGGGTTAGGTGAACTCAAACCTACCCGAGTTGCATTGTAATTGGCAAATAGATCGATAAAAAACCCTAGAGGGGTGCTGGAGAATGTCCTTGTACAAATAGACTTGTTTGTCTTTCCGGTTGATTTTGTGATATTAGACACTGAACCTGTGTCCAACCCATGTGCACAAATCCCGGTGATTTTCAGATGTCCATTCCTCAACACAATCGATGCCACGATAAAAATAAGAAGGGGTATTATGACCATCGTATACGGGAACATGACGTTAAACGTGAAAATCTTTTCAAATCCCCAACCTGAAGAATACAAGGATGAGGAAGAAGTAAACCTCATCAAGACTGTTATCGAAGATGAGATTGATTTTGTCGATTACAAAGATCCTGTGGAAGTAGTTGTGTCACAATTTGACGCTGTCTATCAACCTAAAAATTCTACTCCACTGGATGCCGACTTAAATCAAACATGTCTCATGATGGAAACAATTAGAGGATAACAGAGCTGAATGCATATGGGTAACACCATATGAACCATTGCCTCCAAAAACAAAATTAGCTATGCCCTCAAATCTCCAGTTCCCTGATCTGGAATTAAAGGAAGCTCAAATACGCTTTCCTAGGAACTGAGAAAACATACCCCGTTATTATATCATCCACTCTAAATTCTGAGCAAGGGGTAAATTGGTTTGAATGCTGAAACAACACAGGGGAGCATTGGGATGGACTACTGCCGACCTCAAAGGCATAATCCCGTCCATGTGCACCCATAAAATGTACTCCCTCTGTCCCATTTTATGTGTCCCTTTTTGGGAATCCAACTATTTAAGGGGACAAAAAGAATCTACACCTACTTTCCACAATTGCCCATAATCATTGCACTTTCTTGTTTGTTTTGTTTTGGTATTGGTTGTAAGCAAGGGTAATTTGGGAAACTAAATAAAATTTACATACTAATTTAAGAAAGTGGACAACAATTTTGGGACATACCAAAATAGAAAGGGGGACACATAAAATGGGACGGAGGGAGTATCTGGAAGAAGATGCTAAGCCAACATGACAAATGCAAAGGTGTCTGAATCCCAACATGCAAAAAGTTGTTAAAAGGAAGTTTTATAATGACTTGATGTTGGGATAATATATTCAATCTCTGACAGTCCGTGGGTCAGCCGACCCAAGTAGTACCTAAAAAAGCGGACATAACAGTTATTCCCAATAAAGACGGCGAGTTGGTACCGACACGTGTCCCACCGGTTGGAGGATGTGTATCGATTACCAAAAATTGAACACTGTGACCCGGAAAGACCACTTTCCTGTACCGTTCATAGACCAAATGCTAGAACGAGTGGTGGGTCACAAGTACTACTGCTTTCTAGACGGATACAGTGGTTACAATCAGATCGAAATCGCTCCTGAAGATCAGGAGAAAACAACTTTCACGTGTCCTTTCGGAACCTTTGCCTACCGACGAATGTCGTTCGGCTTATGCAATGCACCTGCTACCTTTCAGTGGTGCATGCTCAGTATATTTAGCGAT
This sequence comes from Hydrangea macrophylla, assembly GCA_033977485.1. NCBI lineage: Eukaryota > Viridiplantae > Streptophyta > Magnoliopsida > Cornales > Hydrangeaceae > Hydrangea > Hydrangea macrophylla. The sequence continues at coordinate 117,711,554 of CM066982.1, read as the reverse complement.
ATGGTTGAACAGATACTAGAAGTTTTCATGGACGATTTTTCTGTGTTCTGCAATAGCTTCGACAATTGCTTAGAAAATCTTGAACGTATGCTAGCACGATGTGAGGACAAATACCTGGTGTTAAACTGGGGAAAGTGTCACTTCATGCCATGGTGACCAGTGGGATAGTCCTCGGCCACATAATCTCTGACGAAGGCATCCAGGTAGATAAGGCTAAAATTGATATTATCTCAAACCTTCCTACTCCCCGCACAGTCAGAGATATCCGCTCTTTCTTGGGACATGCAGGCTTTTATAGAAGGTTTATCCAAAACTTTAGTGCCATTTCCCGACCACTCCGTCAATTGCTTGTCAAAGACGTACCTTTCGAGTGGTCAAATGCCTGTCAAACATCTTTTGATACACTAAAGCAACTCCTCACAACCGCACCTATTATCCGAGCTCCCAATTGAACTAATGCGCGATGCTAGTGATTATACCATTGGCGCAGTCCTAGGCCAGAGGAAAGATAATAAGCCTTATGTTATCTATTACGCTAGCAAAACTCTGAACGATGCTCAAATGAACTACACTACAACCAAGAAAGAGTTGTTAGCAATAGTCTTTGCCTTGGACAAGTTTCGATCGTATTCATAGGGTCACCAATAGTCTGTTTCACACACCATTCAGCCCTTAAATACCTCTTGTCCAAGAAGGATGCAAAACAAAGACTCATTAGATGGATACTGCTACTCCAAGAATTTAACTTAACCATTAAAGACAAGAAAGGAGTAAAGAATGTGGTCGCCGACCATCTATCCAGGTTAACCTTTGTTGACAACACTGAACCGACACCGATCAAAGAAGAATTCCCACATGCACAGCTAATGACTGCTTCTAGTTTGCCCTGGTACGCGGATGTCATAAACTACTTAGTCACGGGAGAAACCCCCGCGCATTGGTCAAATCAGGATAGGAAAAGATTTCTCTCGTTCGCACGTCACTTTTTCTTCGATGACCCATACATTTTCAAATATTGCGTTGATCAGGTCATCAGACGTTGCGTTCCGAATGAGGACATCACCATAATCCTAGCCTCATGCCATTCCGAGGCTTGCAGTGGCCATTTCGCTTCACAGAAGACCGCACAAAAAGTCTTACATAGCGGTTTCTACTGGCCCACCGTGTTTAAAGATGCCCACTCCTTCTGTAAAGCATGCCAACGTTGTCAGTAATATCTCAAATCCTACACATAGCAAACCATGAGATTAGAAAGAGGAGTGCACTTAAACAATGAAATCTACCTTGATCTTGAGAAGAAAAGCAAGAGAGATAGAAAGTCCAAGAGAGGAGAAATGAAAGAACCCAAGTGTAGAGCTTCCAAGAACAAGTAATTAGAAAAGTTCCTCATCTTCCTCTAGACCATGACTTGAGCTAGGGAGCTTCAAAATGAAAAATAAGAACACCAATGGAGAGCTCTTGATAAGGGGGACAATTTAGCTCCAAATAGGCTTGCTCCAAATGTGCTAGGAAGACCCCAAAAGTGAGCTTGAAAGAATGCTTCAATGGAGGGCCTTAGTGCTTCCATGTTCAAGAGAAAGAAAGAAAGATATAGAAAGAGAATGCGGTTGGAACTGTTGGAATTAAATGTTAAATAAGGTGTTACATACGTATTTTAGTCCGTGATTTTAGAGGTCATGTTGACCAGTTATGATTAGTTTTTATTTTCTCTTTATTTCTTTCCTATCTAGAATCTCTTCCTTATAACTATATAATATCATTGGGATGTAAATACAAAAAATACCTTTTCTTCTCTTTTTGGTATCAGAGCCAAAGCCAAACCTTACCTCACCACCACCACCATATCAGCCGCACCTCACCCATCACCCTCACCCTTCTCCGCCTTTCACAGCCACCAGCCAGCCTCTCGCCCATCTCCCCCCTTGAATCCCACCACCAGCCGAGACTCACCAGGGCCAGCCGCACCTCTCACAAAGCCAGCCGCACCCTTCCAGCCTTCAAGCCCTTCGGCTTGGTCCTAGCAGCCTTGCCGACTACCTCTTTGCCCTTTTTGGGCACCCTAGTTGTGCATTAGAGCCCTCTGTGTGCTCTGTCTCTGTTTTGGGTGGAGCCGAGTGTCCGGCTGCCCTGTTGGTATGCACTAGAGTTGTCTTTGTGCTCTCTGTCTCTTGTTGGGTGAAGCCGAGTGTCCGGTTACCCGTTGTTTTTCAGTCGAGTATCCGGTTTTGGGTGTTTGTCTGTTGTAACTTCCGGTGTTGATTCTCTTCAGCATTTGTTTGTGTGGGCTTTCATGGCTACTTCTGGTAAAGATATTGCCACAACACCACCGGCTCAGCGGGTTACTAGTATTTTGTTAAATGGTAAGAACTTTCATGCCTGGGCTAATACTGTAATAACCCAGAATTTCTATATTTCTTTTATGCTGCAATACGTGAGCACGAGTCATGTTAGCGTATGATAAATAGATAGGGGAACGAGACTTCATTAAAAAGATGGAGCGGTCCCATGACAGGAGCATAATAATGAAAGGGTCCGAGAGGAGACACAAGGGGAATTCCATTACGAGAATGGAAGGTACAAATGGGCAAAAAAAGAGAGAAACGATGAGATGAAAACGTTTCCATAATTGGTAGGATAACTAGTAACTCACAAGAATGTGAGGTGTTAATTGGTAATAAGCAAGAAGTGCATAACATGGGGGTAAGCTAGTATCCCGGTACGGGTGAATTCATTGAATTGAATTAACATTGGTGGAAAAGGGTATAAATGATAAGGGTGTATATGTAAACATTTCTACAACTAGTAGGTCAAATAGTAATTCATAGAAATGTAAGGAGCTACATTGGAATAATTGAAAGTACAGTAGGTGAATATGTAATTTAGGAAAGTTCAATTCTAGAACTTGGTGGAATCTCCTAAGTAGGGAGATTAATTAACTTAATTGAGGTTAATTAGCTAATTGAGATTAATTACCTTAATCAAGAAGCTTGCTTGTGCCAAGCAAGGAGGTGTTAAGTGTCATGACTTGGGAGATTAAATCTCCAATTGACATGTGGTGATGACTAGCCTAGTGGAAGAATACAAAATAGATGTACATCTTTGAGGTGCTTGTGTAGAGACAAGCAAGAAGGTGAAAGAAAAGAGAGAATAAGGGAGAAAATAGAAAGAAATGAAAGGAAAATAAAGAAAAGGGAAGTTATGAGAAAGGAATTGGAGTTGGAATTTGATCCCCAAGGGTAAGTAGACTTGTAGTCTATGGTTTAATTCCACTTTGATTTAGAAAGGAACATAACATGTTCATATATTGTTTACATGTTGAATAGTTAATGTAGGGGGATTAAAGGGGTGATGTAGAAATGAGCTAGTAACCATGTAATTGAATCTACTAGCAAGGTGAGTAATTCTAATCCTTGAATTGACTCTTGAATTGATGATCAAGATGCTATATATATATATATATATATTGATGAGCCATGATATTTGTAAGTGATCATGTTATCTTGCTATGGTTTCATGACGTAATGTTATAAGCATGACTTATGGAGTTATGTGTTTAATTATGCTCTCTATTGAGTATAATAAGGATATGGATAGATATTGTTATTGTGGTGTGCATGAAAAGGGGTATGAATGTTTTGACATGCGAATGGATTCCGTAATAAACAGAAGGCAAGGGAAAGTAAGAGAATTCCTACGGGGAATTGTGAGAATGGCACTGGAGAGAGCAAAGAATGAGAAAGTATGAAATGAGGTGTAAACTATATGGTATTAAAGTAGTGTTGGAAAAAGAATGCGTTTAATCGGTGTACTTATAATCATTAATGTGCTTAAATGCTATGTAATGTTAATGTGCACTGATTATGTTATTCACTGAGTTTTATAGCTCATTGGTTATTTATATAAACATTTCAGGTATTTGGGAAGCAAGGTGAGTTGAGGTGAGGTGAAGAATTGAAGAACGTTTTATTGTTTATATTTCAGATAATTAGATGGTGTTGTAATAATATGGCAGAAGAGAATGCAGTGAAATTGGTAATGAACTACGACTCCTATAATGAGATTAATGGAGCAGTAGGGATAGAAGTGGTACTCTAGAGGTGAAGCCACATTTGTTAAGACCTCAAGGGTACTACTATGCGGAGTTATAGATAATAGTGGATTGTGCGTGTGTTTGAAAATGAATGGTGACTCGTGGGAAAGAGATTAAAAAGGGGAAAAACACGAGGGAATGTGCATACTTGCATGACATGTTAAACTTGTTTGAACGTAGATTGTGTAAGAGTGATTGTATGTCTTACATTTGCGAGATATGACGATAACTTTGGTTGCATGGAAAATATTGTTTAGCTTGTGTTTAAAGGTTTCTACATATTATTATAAGGAAAGAGCCTTTATGGGTTTTAAAAAAAGGGATTTTATAACTCAACTTGAGAAAACAAGATGCTTGTTTGGTTTTGGTCCATTTTAATTTGCATAGAGTCAACTAGTGACTCTTTAGTTGATTAGTAAGGTGGGGAATAGAGCCTGGGTGGCAGTCACGTGTCCTAAAGCTACTCTTTGTGGGTTTGGGGCGTGACAATTTCACTTCGTTTGTTTCTTGGCGGAAAATGTAAGATTGGATGGTTACTTGGTAAGGTAACGTTCCCAGGGGAATCTGATGATAAGTATGAGGAATTGTATACTAATAACTGTATTATTTTTGGCTGGATGTTTAATTCCATGGAAGAACGGGTCTACAACATGTTCATGTATCATCGGATTGTGTATGATCTTTGGACTGCGCTAAATAAAATGTATGTGCACGCTCATAGTAATTCTCGTATTTTTGAGCTCCATCAGGATATCTCTCATGCCTCTCAATCTGCCTTGGGTCTTTCTGTTGGTGATTACTTTGGGTATCTACAGACTCGCTGGGAGGAGCTCTCTCAGTATGAACCTCTAAGTGGTTTTCCGAACGATGGTGCTGCTGAGTCCAAGCTACTGGATCACCGTCATACCTACCAGTTCTTATTGGGGTTCAAACCCGAGTTTGAGACCCCTCGTACCCAGATTCTTAATACGATTCCTCTGCCCTCTTTATTTGAGGCTTTTGCTATGGTGGATGGAGATGAGCGCCATCGTCGCCTTATTTTCGTCTCTTCTGTGCCGAGTTCTTCTCCGTCTGTTCCGGATCAGATGGCTTCTGCTGCTCCACCAGGCTCTCGTTCGATAGGTTCAAAAAATTTTTGTCAGCAATGCCGGAAGCCGGGCCATACTATGGATTGTTGTTTTGACCTGTATCTAGAATTACAACAACATTTTGCTAGGAACAAGCCCCCCGCTAGTCGCGGGAAAAGTGCTCCTCGTATGGGTGCCATTGTTGAGGTTGTTTCACCTTCCCCTGATTTTAGTCAACTTCAATCCCAGATTGCCCCAGCTTCAGTCCCATTTGGGTTTAGGTGCTTCCTCCTCTGTTTCAGGCTCCATCGTTTTAGACCCCACGGTTGCTGTTGCCACTGGTACACCTACTGCTCTTCTTGGTAAGTTGGCCCATCCCACATGGATTCTGGATTCTGGTGCTTCTAATCATATGACTGGGGAGTGCTCCGGTTTTATTTCTCCTTGCACTCCTAGTGATCAGTCAGTGTGTATTATGGATGGAAGTACTATCCCTATTCATAGTCAGGGTGATATTCATTTGACTCCCTCTTCTGTTTATTATGTTCCCAACTTTGCCTATAATCTTCTATCTGTTAACCGTCTTGCTAAAGACCACAATTGTGTTGTTGTCTTCTTACCTCATGGTTGCTACTTGCAAGACTTGACTTCGAAGAAGATTTTTGGCAGGGTATGAGCGGGATGGTCTATACTTTTTTGGGGATCCGCCAGCATCTGGGATGACCTCCAACTTGCAAGCTACTGTTTCTTTCATTCCGAATAACTCCGTTTTACCGGATTCTAATAAATATGTTTTTTCCCTTAAAACTTTGGATTTGTGGCATGCCTGTCTTGGTCATGGCAATTTTAAGTATTTGTGTTGGCTATTTTCTCCATTAAATAAAGCTTGCAAAGATTTTCAGTTTAATTGTGTGGTTTGTGAATTGTCTAAGCATAATCGCATTTCGTATATTTCACGTATGCACCGCGCACCTAGTGCCTTTGAAGTTATTCACTCTGATGTCTGGGTTCCTTCTCCTGTCACTGCATTGTCACAGCACCGTTATTATGTTACTTTTATAAATGATTACACTCGTTGCGCTTCGGTGTTTCTAATGAAGAAAAAATCTGAAGTTTTTAGTCACTTTATGAATTTTCTCCAAATGATAAAAACTCAGTATAATACAGTTGTGCGTAATATTCGGTCTGATAATGGTCGGGAGTATCTCACTGATGAGTTTAGGGCTGCCCTTAATAAAGATGGGATTCTCCAACAACTTACATGTCCCTACACTCCAGGTTCTTCCTCGTCAGGGCCCGCTCCTGTGGAGCCTGTCATGCCTAATAACTCTATTCTGCCTCGTCTGGTTCCTATTATTGACTTTACAGATACGTCATTGCCTCCGGTTGTCTCTGGTGATCCAATGCAGGTGTACACTCGCCGTCAATGCTCCTTTGCTACCCTGCCTCAGTCTTCTCCAGCCGAAAAAGAAAAGAAAAAGATAAGGTGAGGGGAAGAGATAGCCGGCCGAAAATAGGGGGAGAGGGTAAGGGAGTTGTCTCCCAAAAGTCAAAAGGTTGATGGGTTAGGTGTGGGTAGTTCTAGGGTGTCACACACACACACAAAAACATAAGTATATATTCACATATGTGTGCCCATGTGTAACCAAATAAGTAATACCAACATGTACCAAAATAAATACACTGTCCCAAATCAAGACCCACATTAGTCCAAAATTACTAATTTACCCTTTAATAAAATTCTGGGTTTCTACATGTGATCAGCTTAAAGGTGTTGATGAAAGAGCAATGATCACAACTGTGATACCTCGTATTCGAGAAGACGTTAGAAGAATCTCTCCTCTAGAAGAACGAAGGTGTATAGTGTCACTAACACAAGCTAGTCTTGATGAACCCTTCGCAATCAAACCACATAATTATAAGAATCCCATTAGGAGACGAATAGATTTGCTACATAGCGATAATACGAGTCATATAACTATGCAGTGTCCTAATGGTAAAGAAGCTCCTGTGGCTTACCGAGCACAGGCTCATCAGTAGTTGATAGGGAGAAGCACAAAACAGAGGAGATAAATAGATACGTGGCGTGATGAGTTCAACTCAATTAAAGAAAGAAAACTCTAGTTTGACCCGAGTAGCAGCTAGACCTAGGTTTCCCTCAAGAAATACCTTCATGTCCAAGCCATGTTTGCCTTAGATTTCCAAAAATCTGTTAAATTGAATCACCACAAATAGAGCCGTGTAGCACTCTGTAAGAGGTAATCGCAAAAAAAGTACTGAAGTTAGAATAAGATGATGTGACCATTGGGCTCGTATGAATACCAGTGAAGGATTATCATATGGAATTGCCCATCACGGAATAACAACCGCCCAGACTACGTAGGAATTAATCAAGTTGCCATCGTACTAACAATATGTACTCGCCATCTTCTGATTTGAAGTCACAATATATGTGAGCAGAGAACGTTGGCCACTTGAGTCTTGATATAAACAGCAAGCACCACAAATGTGATGTGGGTTTAAGATAACACAATCATTGTTCAATGCAATAAGAAAGCTATAACATGCAATGGCTTATGTACATCTAGAGGCATAATGCGGGAAAAGATATGAAAATATAGAGATGAAGCTACAGCGCTGAAAAAAAAACTATTTAAGAAGAGGACTCACTAGGTCGAGGTGGAAATTTTCATCTGTCAGGAAAGGGAGTATAAGACACCAAAATACAACGTCGGTTAGGATAGCAGCACCTGCACAAGTCTGTTAACAGGAAAGAATGAGCTTCATCCCGGTGTTAAGAAAGATAAAAACTTAATAGGGATTGAATGAATGTCTTGAGGGTCAACTCATCCGTCCACAAGTCTCATGGACACATATAAATTAATAGTTAAGCCTGATTGCAGAACCAATGAGTGAGTGAGTGAGCAAGCAGTTCAGCAGTCACATAATAATGTAATGGCACTATTAAAACCATTCTTTGAGGGGATAAATATCCCAGCAGAAAGAGGATAGCAATTGTTCTCACAATCTCACTCGATGTGTATACCAATGCATCACAATGCAAATTATAGTTGAAAGCTTTGAAACAATATATATATATATATATAGAGAGAGAGAGAGAGAGTAAAAGACTCATCAAAAGTAAATGGATTTGAGGGGGGTGGGGTAGGTAACTGTAATTGCTTTGCAAACACGACTTTCATCAGCCTAACATTTGAAATAAATACTCCAAATGAAATAACATAACATATATATCTATATAATAAGGAAGAGCGGTGTGGAGCCCTCTCAATTTAACAATTTTCAATCTTGACCATTGAGACACGTCAAGATATTTTTAGCCGTGGGACGAGAAATGCTCACAATTAATTTACACACTTCATACACCATATCAATTCTATATCTCTATCAAACTTCCCAAAACAAATCTCCTAATTTTACTCTCATTAACTTATATCACTCCCTCTTTTTATATCTCTCACTAACTACACAAAGTTTTGAATTTCCCATTAACTACACAAACGCGCATTAGGTTTCTCTCACTACTCCTCAGCGCCATTCTCACTGTGTCATGTTTATCATCTCTCTCTCTCAGGTAATTGATGTTTAACGTTTGTTTGATTTTTACAATTTTAAATACTATAATTGAAGGCCTTTTGTTTTATGGAGCAGGCATGAGTTGTTGAGGAGGCGATGTTGGATTTGTTGCTGCTGCTTAGCATGAAGTAATCTGAACAAGTGTAGGGTTTTGGCCCGGTAACATTTTGATTTGGGTTAGTCTAATTAGGGTTGATTTACTATTTTTGGGCATAGCTGGTGATCAAGAGGATGAGAGGGTTTAGCACTCCCAATGGTGGGGTAAGTTTGATCTCTTTCTTAAATGGGTTCCCTCACTTTTTATTCCATTGGGTCTGAAGCAATTTGGACAATTGTGAATTTAGACATTTTTTTCTGAATCAAAGTCGATTTTGACACAGATCTAATCAGTGAGAAGGGTTTCTGATTCAAGGTATGGATTCATTTTCTTTCTAAACTACATGTACGTTTAGGCAGTGGGTTTGTAGACTAGGTTTCAGTTTGGGGTTTATCAAGTTCTCATTTGATTCATGTATGTATCTAGACTTTGTGTTATGATTGTATATTGTGATGGTGCTAGATTCTTTTTCTTTTTTCTTTTCCTAAAGAGCAAAGTATTTGTGATAAAATAAAAAATCGAAGAGTTTTTGATTGATCAGGTGGAGCCAATATCACTAGAATAACAAGAAATCAAATAAGTACATACTTGAGCATGATTATTTCTGATTGCTTAAGTTCCCTTTAATTCATACAGTGGAAGTGATGTGGTACAAGTTCTAAAGTTGAGAACCAAATATGGGGGCTCAAATTTGGAAAGAATGTACAACATTACTCTCTCTCTCTCTCTCTCTCATTATGTTTTCTTTTTCAACTTTCTTTGTTGTATTCCTTTTTGGCCATCACCTCCATACTTGAATTTGAACATTTGATTATGGTTTAATTGAGGAGTAATACGTGGCTTATAAAAGGGTCACAAAAATTTGCTCACAAAAGAATATGGCATCATCTGTGGCAGTGGGCTCCATAACAACTTATCCCATTTGGTAGCAGCATCCCATGGTGGGGACTCACTGCCACTTGGAATGCCATATTATTTTGTGAGCAATTTTTGTGACCCTTTTGTAACCCAAACATTATTGTTAATTGAACTTCGAAGAGCTTGGGTCACCTCCACTCCTTTCAATTTTTTTTGGACGTCCTGCCCCCAAGGCACGGGGAATAACTAAATGATTAGGCCAATTAAACTAAGGATTGTTCTTGGAAATTGAGATGATTCGAATGTTTTAATAATTTTTGGGTGTATTGTTGAACTAAGTTGTACTAATTATTGTTTATGTTTTTTTTGGTCCGTGCCTCGGAATTTTTGGGTGTATTGTTGAACTAAGTTGTACTAATTATTGTTTATGTTTTTTTTGGTCCGTGCCCCCGAGGCACGGGTTAGTACTAGTATATATATATAGATTATTCATTATAGAGAGAGAAAGAAAGGCTAACCTGATAAATAGTTTGCATAGCAGATTCAAAAAAACCTGGTGTTTGATCAATTTCCTCCAGGTTAGTATTAGTAGAACGGCTTTGCAACTTGATGTTACCCTTGATTTCTTTTGAGCCGGTGGCGGAAGTACTACTTGTCATAGTACTGAGTGTCTTTTTAAGTAATTCATCCCGCTCCTGCTCCTGCTCCTGCTCCTGCTCCCCCCCATTTGTGGGAAGAGGTTTGGTTGTGTACATCCAGCATTCACGAGCAGATATAATGGTCGCAAACTATATATATATATATATATATATGCCAATTAAGACATGGAAAATGAAAACCAATTAAGAAGCTTGGTTTACTATATGAGTAGGATAAATAATACAAAATCAAATTATACAATCATGAGCTATTAATTATTATGCTCATATTATCCAAGTGGGAGTGTAATTTTGGTGAATCGAAAAAAAAAAATTTAGGCAGGTACATTTAATAGAGAGAAAGAGAGAGAGAGAGAGAGAGTTAAAAAGACATATGTATGTACATACCGCAAAATAGATGATGACCAGCACAAAAGACCACCTGCAGGTCAGTTAATATTACAAATTACACAACAGAATATTATACTTCTAGTTAGATAATCCAATAATAATGTAACCTAGCCAGCCTCCTCAACTTTAAATGCGGCGTCAGTGTCACGAACACACACACACACACACACACACACACACACACACACACAAAAAAAAAAAAAAAACATTCTAGAATATGAATTCCAAAAAAACAAGGGCTACTAATAGTAGAGGTAATTTAAGAAAGATGAAATTAAAAAGAAAGAAAGAAGAAGAACTTGAACTTACTGAGTGTAGAAATAGAAGACGAAAAGACCGAAAGAAGAAACAATATGGAAGAGTAAGAAAGACATAGAAGAGAATGCGAAAGCTCTGAAGAATAGAAGCCAAAGGGGATTGAGGTTTCTCCAGCAGGGAATCCATAGATCAGAGGAATAGAGAGGCCCAGTGGGGTCTGTGTCTGTGTCTGTGTCTGTCTTCTTCTTCTTCTTCTTGTATCTGTTAATGAGGAGGATCACTGCTATCACAGTGGGGAGGATGAAGATGAGACCACAAACTATGACTTGCCATTGAACCCAGTACTCCCATGATCCCACCACCACGCCCCGCCTCGACTCCCCACCCCCACCCCCACCCATTTAGATTTATTAGTGATTCAGGCTCCCTCTCCCTCTCTCTCTCTCTCTCTTTATTCAATGAGTATTGTCCAACCCAAACAAACTCAACATTAGTCAACAATGACAATCCACCCAGTTGAAATTTTATTTTTATGTATTTTTTAAACAAACAAAATACAAGTGCTCATCCAATTGATGATTAAGTAAAGGATCTAGTTGAAAAGTCCGATTACATTCAACACACTTCAATTGATGACAAATTATATTGGTATCTGAAATATGGGCCCCAATGGACAATTGGTAATGCATTTTTTATGAAAATTCTGTTGTGAATTGGGTCTTTACTAGGGTGCAACTCGGGCGGGCTAACTTGTGGTTAACTCGGGCCTGGTCTGAAAATTATCGGGCTTGGGTACGTGATACTTTCATCATGAACGGGCTTGGGCAGAAAAATGCAAACCCGAATTCAATTCGGGCCGGGCTTGGGCAGAATTTTGCTAACCCGTGGAACCCGAGCCCGAATTCTATATATGTATTATTTTTTGCATTATATTCTAGTATTTTTTAGTGATAATAATACACTATTAGATATTATTCTAGCACTAAATTAATATATGAATGTTTTTTCTCAAATCTAAACAAAAAAAATTAGATTTGATACTCTACATATTGTTGTTTACATACTAAAAATCAATTTGCACCAAAAAAAAATTTGTAATTCGGGCTCGGGCTAGGGTTGGAGAACTAATTCACAAACCGGGCTCGGGTTGGTAAGTTCGGGTTTATGTCGGGCTCGGACTTGGGCAGACTGCTTGAATTCGAGCTCAGGCCTGAGCAGAGCCAAAACCCTTTGGGTCCCGCCCGAATTGCACCCCTAGTCTTTTCCGTGACATCATAGAGAGAGTCCCATGAAATAATTTCACATAGAGCATGTTTGGCACACTAATAACGTTGCGACTATGATAACTTAACAATTGTTTTTGTGATAAGTTGTGGTGTTTGGGTGAAATATTGTAAAAATGGTTATGGTGGTATAATAGATTATGTAAGTGTTTTGTTACATAAATATAAAAGTGATTTTAATGTCCAAAAGACAATTGTATCCTTATATTGTAAGATTATTATATTATTATTGTGTACATAGTTTCATTGATATGTATTATTAATTGTTATTAAATAATTATTTAGTTACTTAATCAAATAAGTAAATATATTAATTTGTTAAAAAGTTATCCAAAAAAAAAAAGTTATATTTTAAAATATTTAAATAAATTAATTAACGAACATGCATTGTTCCATCACATTGATTGGTATAGTTTTACTCACCCCAAAATTATTCACTCATTACTCACTCAACTCTCCTATTGGCTAATGCACTAGGATCCATGGCTTTTTTTATTATTAATTAATTATTATTTAATCCCGAGTCTCACTGCATTAATTAATAGAAGAGTTGAGTGAACAATAATAAATTCAAAAACAATAGGGGTATTATAGATAAATTAATTCACAATTCTCTCTACTATTTGGTCAGTGTGTTGTAAACATCATAAATTTAGGAAACGACTTGAGTACTGTTAGCATGGTACTGTGCGTGTTGTGCAAGACACAAAAAGCAATTTTACTGTTTTAAACTGTGTCTTGCACAGCACGCACAGTATTGTGCTAACAGTACTCAAGTCGTTTCCATAAATTAAAGCATTGGAAAATAGTCTTTTACGTGGTAAGGGGGTGTAATTCATTGAAAAAACCATGGGCATGCAAAGTCATTTAAGAGGGATTGACTGAAAGCATTAAGTGTGTTCACTTTCAAAGCTGGGTTACCCCATTCAAATTGCGAGTAATCGTGCGCCAATCAAGGATTTTCGCCGATTGCGATTGGAATTTAATACCCGAAACGACTTGCGATCAACTTTTTACCCAAAAACAAAAGCAACGCAGTTCAATTGCAACACCCCTCCACCCCCCACCCAAAACAGGCTCATATTATAGTTTTGGTCTCGCTCAGCGTTTTGTAGACCGACTCTCTCTTTCTCTCTCGAGTCGACTATCTAGCTCTCCCCAAGCTCTGAAAGATGGCATGACACAAACCATTCAAATTAAATTATCAATTGCTTCAGCATACCAAACATGGTGTGTTCTCATTTACTGCATGCCGTTACTTTTTCTGATTTTTCTCAATCATAATGGAATAGCCATTTGCATGTCAACATGTCCACAACACAAACAAAGGCTTTTAACAAATCGAAACATATATATATATATATATATGTGTGTGTGTGTGTGTGTGTGTATATGCAGCCTTCAAAGCTCGTAACCTAATCTCATGAGTCCAAGTGAGTGAGTGAGTTAGTTTGATGCATAACTTGTCATTGTTGAATAGTTTACGAGACTCTGGGCTCTCTCTGTCATTTTTCTTGCATTTGATGAACTCCAATATATATATACCCTCAATGCACTCTTATATATGCTCCGTGAAACATGAACAGTGCTTGTGTAATTGCAATGTTATGTCTCTTTCTTAATTTTTTTGCTTCAGAACAAAAGTAAAATCGAAATAACCAATAAACGTTTAGGTGCAATATTGTCGTTTGTTTCCTATAATTAACGACCACCATGAGATAGACTTATAGCATAACTCTATGGGCCGGGGGCAATAAATTCCAACATCTACAAGCACAACTTCTACCAAATATATGAATTCTCAGCTAAAATGATATAGTCAATTAATTAATTTGTAAAGACAACAAAAAACTAACAAGGCCCCGCAAAAGCATGGGGGAACAATTTAGAGAAAATGGAGTTTTTCGCTTGTACAAGCAAGGAGTATAGTCCATAACAGGGGATGTGAACCACAGCCAGGAAAAAATACCTGCAGGACACACACACACACACACACATATAAGTTTTTGAACTAAGTAAAGGTGGTGAAGACAAAAAGGATATTAACAATGTCAATGGTGTACATAGATAATTTACCACAAAGGAGCCCATGGTGTTGACAACTCAAGGAAAGGATATGGCCACCTAGGTCCAAATAATTAGTTGACAAATATTCTCGATGCATAACATAATTAAGTTTAACAAAAAAAGAAAAATAGAATAAATGTTAATTTGTTAATTAAGTGATGATCAAAGAGAAGGAGACATATATATTTACAATATTAGATCTTTACCATGAAAAACCACAAGCGTGAATCACCCACTGGAAAATAACATAACAACAGCTCCACAACACAAAATATGAAAGTCGAAACCAAGGAAATGGCTGCAAAGAAGAGGGGTTCTGCATCATTTAACCTTCACAAGCAGAAAATTAAGGTAGCAAAAAACTAGAGATCTCAATAACTAGTAAGAGACTTGGTTTGGCTTTCCCGGTTCTGTACAACTATATATGAGGTGTGAACTGTGATCGAACCTTTTTCTCTCTCATCTGATCATCAATTCCAGGGCATGTATTAACCCAAATAATTAGAAGTGAATGTGAAACACCAATATGGGTGAAAGTTGAAATTAACAAGGAATAAGAAGGTTCAAATGATTTCCAAAAGAAAGGAAAAAAAAAAAGTTGTCTCTTCTATGTGCATCGAGTGTGACGTGCATTAATTCCATGGCCTACCCGACTGAAAAACCATCCATCTTCTATACTATAAAGTCTCAACTTCTGAATATATAGTTATACTCACAAGGCTATTAACAGAAGTATCAAGAAGAAGAAAAACAGCATTCAGAGTATGCATGCACCCCATTAACTGCAAAGAATAGATCAACATATATACATTCAGAATATGAATTAAATAAGTACGGAGAAACATGCTAACCGCGACAACGGCAAAGTGATCAAACCAAAGACAGATAACTCCTGACATCTATGTACAAAAAAAATGAATATTTACAAGAAAAATAAAATTTTCATTTTCTCGTCTATCAATCTTTGCTTACTATAAAAGGTGATAGACATTAGTCATTTACAAGCAGACAACATGAGCCAGCGGATCACAATTTTGTTTACAGTCGGGTCACCAAGTACTGTTAACAAGAGAAAAACATGCTCATATTCTAGCTTCGTTCCTTGTATACAAAATTTTTTTTTACACAAAATCCCAGTTAAAACAGTTTCTGGTAACAGATTCCACTCTCTCTGTGGTCCAATGGAAAATAACTGTCGATGTCACACTCAAGTAGGGTGTGTAAGAAAAACCGATGAACCCAACCAACCAACCAAATCGAATGGTTCAGTATCAAGGGAATGCTATGGAAAAATCAAAACCAAAAAAACACAGTAAAGCTAACTAAACCAAACCCCATCGGTCGGTTTTAAAACTTTCCCAAAACCAATCGAACCGAACCGATTACTACCCTACACTCAAGGCTCTGGTCGTAACAAAATTGCCATCTTGCCTTATTTTGTATTGCCAAGTTCTATGATGACCATTATGCTGTTGTGACAAGTTATATGAATAATAAAAATTCATTTTTGTCATGCCACAAATTTAGACACAATAAAGTACTCTTCAAAATATCACGTCCTCGTTTTGCTTTAAGTACTCTTTTTCCTTATCCAGTACTGGAAAAAAAAAAAAGAAAAAAGAAAGAAGGTGAAACTTCAATATAATATTGTAGCACATAGTGCCACTTCATTCATAAAGAAATTAAAGAGAAAGAGAAAGGATCTCACCAGGTTCAGTTTAAGATGTGCATTCGTCAGAAATGGGACAATAACACACCAAAATACGATGTCCGTTAGGATTACAGCACCTGCACAAGTCTGTTCATGAAACAAAATTAGATTCAACTAGCTAGTATCAAGGAGGTACAGTACTAACAGAAGATCTCCAGGCTTTCCATCTCAAGACATAAAATGCACATGAATTGAGGACTAAGCTGCACGGCTCAACTATATATATATATACACATATAGTATATTATACAATTAGGGGTCGCAATTTGGGTTCTTGTGTCATAATCGTGTCATTAATCGGGTTGTGTGCTTTTTTAGTTTTGAGTGATATTCATCTATGATACAAACTATTTCAAATTAATCGTGTCGTGTTCAGGTTGTCTTTATAAAACAAAACAGGTTGTTGAGTCATAAATTGCCACCCCTATATAGAGTGTTTGGTAGGAAAAAAAAAGGGGAAGAAAAGACCAATTTATTCTAAATCCTATCCCAATTTGTATATTATTGAGGCTAACTACTTATTATGTCTGTGAGGCTTAGGTTTCTACTCAAGCCAAAGGTATCATTGGCTAATATACCTGAATTCTGAGAGAGATTATGTCATTTTAAACAATATCACAGGAGAATTAAGTTTACATGCATGCACAACAGTCAGAAAAGCAAATAGTAATATTGGACTAACCTGATATGCAGTTTGCATAAGGTATCCCCAAAACCCCGCTCTTTGATGAAGCGCCTCTTGATCATAATGGCTTTGCATGCTGCCCCGAAATTGCGTCGTCTTGAAAGTTATGCCATTTAAAGATATAGTATGTTCCACATGATCATCAGTTTTGAGAAACTCTCCTCTTTCCTCGTTGTCAGCAGAAGGTTTGTTTGAGTAATGCAGCATGCATCCATTCGCGGATACGACGACCCCAATCTACACACAAAATCAGTTAGTACATATAGAACGAGAACATGTTTGTTTAAATTTAACAGGTACTATTATAAATCCAATTAAGTGCCTTCAAAAAAAAAAAAAAAGAGCACACCTTTACATACTTTAAAACTATGTGGAATTTGTTAGTGCCCCAAATATTACTCTAAAACTATTTCGTTAATTTTGCATTCATCTATCATGAGAATATTTCTAATTCAAGGGATATTGTAATCACAAATTAGGCAGAGTGAGAGCACACAGTACAGAAAAGAATGTTAAATCATGGGATTAGGAGCTCAACATACCGCAAAGTAGAGGATAACAAATGCAAAGGTCCACCTGCAGATCAACATCACAAGAATATATATATATATATATATATATTCCAAACAGATTTCATTAACTGTAAATAGATCAATAATCCAAAGTAAAACAAAGAACTCGTCTGGAAACAAGTGGACAAATTAAGAAGTCTCCATTTACACACAAATAATTAAGGATATGGTTGCAAAATTAAACTTAAAAAGTTAAGAAAATTAACAATGAACAATTTTAATACTCGATATTTCTTCTGCCATAATACTAATTAAGTACTTCCGATTCCAGTTTACTCTAGACATTTAATCCACATATTAAAATACTCCATATATATTCGTATATCAGAAGTACGCAATGCTCATGAGAATTAATACCTATAAAAAATTTAAATTTGCAACTGTCATTCCTTTTACGACAGGCAGAGGGAATTCATAAAACTCAGGGTTTAGTTTTTGGAAATTAGAACGATCGAGTGGAAATGAAAGCATTTTTCACTTTCTTTGAATATTTCTACTCATTATTCTCTTAATTCTCCAAGAAATTAAAATTTCTGGAAATATTGGAGATCGACTAGGAAAGAATATATATGACAAAACAATTAAATCCCTGAAATTAAGTAATGGGAATGAGATTTGGACATCGGCGGCGACAG
Source organism: Hydrangea macrophylla (assembly GCA_033977485.1). Classification (NCBI taxonomy): domain Eukaryota; kingdom Viridiplantae; phylum Streptophyta; class Magnoliopsida; order Cornales; family Hydrangeaceae; genus Hydrangea; species Hydrangea macrophylla. The sequence goes on along the minus strand of CM066982.1, from coordinate 117,693,585 downwards.
TACCTACCTCAAGCCAATAGTACTCTTTCGAAATTCTTGCATCAATAATATTACGTACCAGTAGTACTAGAGGTACGTATCCGATTGGAGGTAGAAACAAAATCTCAAATGATCGATTCACAACCGAAATTAAGATATGTGCATTAAATGATCGATTTAACTTTAATTAGTAGTATATTAAGAACAATTCATAGGAGTAGTGGAGATCGATGCAGTACAATGGATATATATAATAAATATGAAGATCGAAGGGCAATATATATATATATATGTATGTATTTACTCGGTGTAGTAGACAAAGATGGATGCATCATATTCAATAATGTCCCACACCAAGAATCCGACCATAACCGCAAAGGAGACAAAACGGAAAGCCAAGAGCCAGCCAGGGTGCAGGCCACGCCAACAACTGGTCCATAATTGGGAGGAGCTGATCACATGTCCCCTTGGACTACTACTACAATGATCATCATGATGACCATGACCATGACCATGACCAACCAAGAGTTTGTTTTTCCCGCTGTTGGTTTTTCTGAGACCTAATTCTCTCCTCCAAATCACATACAGGGAGCCCAAAACTGAGACACCAACTATGCCGAAACATATGAAATCATACCAATACACCACCAGCCCCATATATGGTGATCATGTGCATGTGCTTCTTGTGCTTGTGCTTGGTAATCTCTAAACACACACACATTAAAGATATTATATATATTGAGAAATATTTGCTGGAGGATCGGTGGCTTGATTGGGGACTGGGGGTTTTGACTGTTTGGTTTGGCGCTTCAATCACGTTCAAAACTACTACTACTAGTACTACTACTGCTACTTAGTAATAGGAAGGTCAGATCAGATGGTCCCCGTTTGTTTGTTTGTTTTTTTTCCTCTTTAATTTGTATATATATTGGTAATGTTTGGATGTTGTGGTTTAGAAGCCTATTGTTGACAATGTTTGTTAGCTAGACGGAGTGGCAAACACTAACCTCTTTTTTTTTTTTTTTTTTTTCACTTTTATTTAGCCTATATAGTGCTACATTATGTCAGACAAATTTGGAACAATTCTATTAGCTAGTGTTACATGCATAAAGGATTTTTCATTTTCATGTCACATCCATCAAAGACAGTAAGTGGTCAAAATTAATATTTGTCTTTTCACAAATTTTGAATTTTAATTTACATATACAAATTTCTAATTTCTTTAATATTTATAAAAATAAAATAATAATAATAATAAATTGTCATCAAATTCCAAGAAACCATTTCCATTTACCCTATAAAAAAAAACTAATGAATCTTAAGTTCTTAGTGCACCCCCACTCATAAATTAGTCATAATGCACATGGAAAGTGCCCTTCATTTATAAAGCGTGACCGTCACACTCAGACCTGTTGAAGTTGTGTGGGGACTATGTTTGGAAGAGACATAATATGGTTTGGTCGCCTCATGTGAATGAGAAGTTTTTGGGTACTTTGAGGGTATGATCACCAAAAATTTCTCCGTGTGAATCAATCTTGATTTTGTTTATTATTTTGTAGGATCAGCCCAATTCTTCTTGCATTATTTAAAATATTTAAATACCCCTTGCTGTTTGACAATTCATTTTGCCCTCAACGTATTTTTTATTTATTTATTTTTTTTTTCTGAAAAAGCTCTCCATGGGCTTATTGTCACTCAGCTTAATTAGTGTCCATATGCAAGACCTTATATTCTACGCAAATATATTCATTAAATATATCTCATGTTGTATGATATCTATATAAACAATAATTTAATTGAGTAATTCTTTGGTAACAACTTTCATACAACCTCCTAAAAAGATGTCTATCTCTCTCATGTGATGTCACTGGACGCCACAGTGACACAAGAGAGAGATAGACTCTTTTAGAAGGGTATTTGAAAGTTGTCACCAAAGAATTACCCAGTTTAATTTCCATAACATGAGATAGCTGAGAGCTGACTCTAGCTACCTCAAGAAATGAATTGGATATAAGACTGGCTAAGCTAGGCTTTGAGACATTGGCAGACAAGACTGATGAATTCCTGAAGTGGAAAGATTGGAAAAACTGATAAATAAATAAATAAAAAAAAATTGCATATATATTACAAGGGGAAAAGCACATGGGAATTAGTGCTGGTAACAAGCTAAGGTTTGACTTGATCATATGAATGAAAATTCACTCTAAATCATAGTAGTACAAAATTAATTAACAGGAAAATATATAGCAACCGAACACACATGAAAAGACCGTCCAATATATTGGTACGTAGTTTTAATTAGCTAGCTACCGTACGTAAAGCCACCATCAACAGCCAAGTTATGGCCACTGATATAAGCCGATTCATCGGAAGCAAGAAACAGAGCAGCCTCAGCAATATGCCTAGCTAGCCTTCAAAGTAATATACCCTTCAAGTTGGACAAGGCATTACACTATTGGCTTCAACTTCGTTTGGCCCCAAATTGTAAGCTTTACACGATAGAGGAGTTGCAATTCCAAATGGTGATACACAATTCACTCTGATCCCATATCCACCAAGCTCACTACAATTAAGCTGATCAAACAAGTCCCACTAGGGCGTGTTTTGATGCTGTGTATGCGTGAGGACCCGCTCCGCCCCTCCAAGGCACGCTGCCACACTTGTGGTGCATATAATGGATCCCCGTATTTTCTTGGCTACCATAGCGCAAGAACTATGCTTAATTGTTGCAGCAACTCCACGAACATTTGTGGCCATTGTGTTGTCAAGACCTTCAATGTCAAGTTCAAGTATGCTATTATACCCGCATTGCTGAACAATATGTCAAGACTTCCATATTTCTCCAACGTGTGTAATTCACCGTTTTCTTCCACCTGTTTTTCATCTCTCTTACATCACAGTGATGATAAGAAACTTTCTCACTGCCAATTGATTCAAGCACTTGATGACCCAACTCATCTTGTACATCAGCAACAACAAAAGCTCCATTCTCCAAAAACAATCTCACTGCCTGCCTCCTCACCGATCCCATGCACTGGCTGCACCGGTGATGAGTGCCACCTTACCCTCCAACCTAAGAATTTATTTTAATTTAATTTAATTTAATTTTGCTTGTGTTCGTTTAGAGAAATTTTTAGATATATAATTAATACTGTATCAACAGAGATATAAATAAATTAAGAAAGAAAAGAGTATATATATATAACTTTTTACCTTGCCTTATTAATGGACGACGACATATATGGATGATTATAAAGCCCTTCCTAATTGTCCCTTGATCGATATATGATACTGGCCGGCCGGAATGAGTCTCCTCGATCTGCTGCTAACTATATTACATTATGGATACAATTAAGATAGATATATAGGTTCATTAATAAGGGTGCAGAGCTCGAGACATTGACATTGACTTTGACGTGTCACAAAATTGCATTATTTTGTTGCGAACGATCCACTGATTTTATTTCTTAGCTTCTTTTTCGCCTAATACTAATAGTAGTAGTATTACTTAAGTTTGTTTTTTAGGGGCCTCTCAAGTCAACTCTTGTTACAATGAAATTTTTTGAAGTGATCCGTGTTTGCACCTAAAAAATACACTTTTTAAGTCATAGTTGTTTAAGGCCGATCGGATCTTTTCTATTCAGACTCATGAGACCGATTGCAAAAATTAAGAACAAGTGATTGATTTAAAGTTGAATCGGACTGACTGCATTCACTATATTATCGGACTGATCACCATCGGACTCAGATATATAGATATATATATATATAATCGGGCTTAAGCTATTTAGCTTTATTTGGTAACGTGCGAAAGTGATAAGGTGGGCTCCAGGGGTAGTTGAATTTTGACTAGCAAAGTGTTATACAATATTGATACTCCTTGTTGAAGCATTAGCCCGAGGCACAGTAGGCTATCATTGGGCATTACATCATCATAGTCTTGGTTAGGGGTGTCATTCGGACGGAACGGAACGGAATAGGCTATTTCGAAAAAAATTCCAAAATTTTCGGAATCTACTTATACTTTCCGAATTCCATTCCAAAATTTCGGAATTCTAAAAATCATTTCCGATTCGGAATTTTCGGAAATTTTCGGAATCAGAAATTTTCGGATATTTTCGGAATTTTCCAACCACTGCCTACACAATAAAAATAATCTACACAGCTATTACAAATTTCCAACATAAAATACAACACATTTTTTTTTAAAGCAACAACTAACACTTAAAACACATTAAGTCCATAATATCAACACCTAAAAAAATATCAAACATGGTTACATAGTATATATGTATTACATATTTACATTGTATAATATAAAAAATCAGAATATTATCGGAATATTTTTGGAAATTCTATTCGGAATTCTTTCGGAATATTTTCGGAATTTTCGGATCGGAAATTCGGAATTTTCGGAATTCTAAAAACAATTCCAATTGCGTTCCAATTTTTTTCGGAATTTTCAGAATTCGGAATTTTGGAATTCGGAATACAAATTTTGCTTCCAAAATCGGAATTTTTCGGCCCGGAATCGGTCGGAATCGGAAATTCCGTTCCAAATGACACCCCTAGTCTTGGTTGACAAAAAAGCAGAGGGGGCCACGTCATATTGCCATCGGCCTCTTCTTCATTTGGCTGCCATTTATCGGGCTAAGTACAATTGGTTTTTATTTCTTTGGCTTTCTTTGACGGTACTTTGGTGGGCCACACTTGAATTAGTCCAAGTTAATATTCAGTAGACATTGAATAGGGCAGTCATTCTATCGGGCATTGCCTTGTTTTTAGCCATTCCCTACAATTTTGTGATAATATTAATATTTTCAGATTTAGGAAAGATTATCACATTATTTGGTAAGATATTATCACATATGAGAGATATTATCTGATTTGGGAAGTAAATATTATCACTTTTGCATGGGAGATAATATCAGAGTACATGGAAGCATATCTTTTGTTTGCAAGGAAAGGCAGACGGATGAAGTCTCAATGCAGACCAGATTCAAGAACAAGGAAATGGTGAAATAGTACTGGTACACTCCCAATATAGCCCGATGATACTGTTTGGGGTTGCGTCTCTTGGATATATGATTGCCATTAATTTAATTAAGCCGCACATATCACTCTGTGCAACAATTTGAGGGCCACTCTACCATGATTTGGTTCATAACCATTCAAATCTCATCAACATATTGGTGGACCCCATCACTTGGCGTTGCTTTTTGGTTGACCATCAGTATTCCTTTGGCTATCAATATTTTCAAGACATTATCAGTATTATTTGTTTTGGGAAATCAGAAATGCTACAGGCACAACCCCAAGCACAACGTGAAGCACAACAAGCCTATCTAAGCAATAAAACAATTGTGGGGCCCACATAAACTTTGCAAATAAACCCCTTCTCACTATTACAAATTAACACAGCCAAAAATCCCCAAATATAACCCAACCTGCGTATATTTGAGCACGACCACAAATCGCTGGCGGCGGCACTTGTCGACGACGGGGCGACGGTCAGGCGACGACGAGGTGAACCAAGGCAAGGCATTTCTCTCTAGGTACATATATATATACATACATACATATATATATATAACTCGACGCACAGAGCTTCTCCGATATATATGTATACATATATATATACATACATACATATATATGGTTGTGTGCTGCTTTGTAAAGGTATTTTTAACTCAAATTTTGTCCCTATTGATAGAATTTCTTAGGATTGAGTGATTTTCCACAATAGCTGAGGTTGATGCAATTAGGGTTTAATTCATAGTAGTGGTAGTTAAGCTCTTATATTGTGGTGGTTGCAAGAATTTTGTGACATTAGGGAATGTAATTCATTGTATTGGGTGAGATTTGTTAATGGTGACTAGTGAGCTGCTTAAGTTAATTGGGTCATTGGTGGCCTTTTCCTCATTAGCCTTTGCATTCATCGCAATCAAATTAATTGTGAGCATTCTGTCTGCAATTGTGGGTATAATTGCAGAACCAAACCCGAGTGCTTGGAATGTTAAAAGTCTACTCAGCATAGCAGATCAAAAGATTCTATTGACAAACTATCATTTGATAAAGAAGTGAGTGAACAAGTTGAGGGAACACCTACAGTCCATATAAGCGTGAACAAGTTGATCAAAAGATTATGTCTGCATTTTTTTTTTTGAACACCTACAGTCCATATAGCATGAAGTAATATGTTTCATTTTCTTCTTCTTTATTATTATTATTATTATTATTTTTTCATTTTTTGTCATTGATCTAATTGTGATTCGTAATTCTTTGTGTTAGGTTTGTCAGGAAATGGGAATAGATGCACCTATTCATGTTAGTGTGTAGGAAGGATATCTAAATAATTTATTCTCAAGAATTGTGGTTGTAGTTGAGCACCCTCATTTAAGTGTTCCTGAAACTGAATTCGGGAGAAACCAAAAGAAGTATCGCCGGCTTCTTTGAATGGTGCGAAGACACCCGTAAGGAGGACGTTGACGCTAATGCTATGGATGAAGCTTCATCAAAGTTTGATGTAAATGCAGTAGAAGACTTCTGAAATGAAGTAAAGACAACGATACAAAATGCCCAAAGCCAAATATGCGTTGACCTCAAAAGAATGTGCAATAGGCTATTGGTGAAACTTGTTGTAATAGTTGTTTTTATGCTTATCTTATCAAAACAAATGTAATGTAATATTTGCTTCTTGTAAATTCTATGATTGGTTTATTATATAGTCTACCTAATCATAATGTTGTGTAAATACTATGATCTTGCCAACAATTTTCCCATGGATATACTAGAAAGCTATTTGGTGACAAACTTGTTAAGAAATGACATAACACATAGAAAGCTAGTTGCTGTCTGGATTTAATGAGACATAAGAAATGAAAACACAAGCTTCCATCTTTAATAAAGAAAGCAAAATATCCATTTCATCAACATAATTTCAGTAATCACATGTTCATCAATCAAGACATAATATCCAATACATAACATAATTTAATGAATTCCTTGTTCATCATGATCATCACCACTGCATCTTGGAGGTGCTTCATCTACAGAATCAAACAACATCCCTTCCTTCGGCTCTTTTACAATTTCCTCATTCTCATTCTCATTTTCAATAATATTCTCAACCACATTCATAAACCCACTTGATTCTTCTTGTTCCATGTCTCTACAATAAAAAAATATAATAAATAAGTTAGGATACTGGCAATTCAACAATATCCTTCTCTAGCTAAAATTGAAGCCTTGTTTTTTGGCTACATATTGCTAGCAATTCATTTCATCAACTTTAACATTTTAAATTATCGCATATTGAAACAGAACAAAACGTTACTCATCAAGAATTTTAACAAACTATTTTTGTTATGAAAATGTAATTAAGAGAGTAATGCCATCTAAAAAAACCAAGGACACTTGTCATGTAATGGGTTTCATAAGTGCACCATCTTGGGATGCTAAAGAAGCATCTGATTGTGTTCATGCATGACACATCTCAATAAGATTATTGGCAATTCCATGAAAATTAGATTTGATTCAAAGCAAGTCTCACTTTTATTGGTCCTTATGAAAATTAGTGTTGTTTGTTTGAAAAAAATAATAATCAGTTCTTCGATCATTTTCTAAGCCATATACAGATAATAAGACCATGAAGGCCATGAGAGACATCCACCCCAATACAAAAAAGAACACACAAAAGGTCCACCCAAAAGTTCCCACAAAACCTGAACAACTACCCCCAACATATACTAGAACCTCAACACCACCCAGAATTATCACAAAAAAGAAAAACTTAATAGAAAAATTAGCCCCTTGGATATCAACACACCCATCATTAAAATCAAAAACCAAAGTTACTGGAAATACACCATCAGCAACTGAAATAAGCAAGCATGGCTTTCATATAGCAGCATCATTGTAAATTAATAGAATAAAAAACAAATGCCCTTGAGCTCTAATAATCTTGTGGCTAACTGAAAAATGGGTGTTAATGGGTTTGGAGAGAGAGAAGGATAGCTAACCTTGAAGACACCGCTGAGTCGTTTATATCGCCTACCGTCGTTGTCGTCGTCGCCACGTTCGCCATCACGGGTTGGGTTACACTAATGCCTTGCCGTGGCCTTGTCTTGGTTCGCCCCATCGTCGCCCCATCGTCGCCTTGCCGTCGACAAGTGTCGCCGCCGTCGTGAGGTAGGCGATTCGTGGTCGTCCTCAAATATACGCAGGTTGGGTTATATTTGGGGATTTTTGGATGTGTTAATTTGTAATAGTGAGAAGGGATTTATTTGCAAAGTTTATGTGGGCCCCACAATTGTTTTATTTCTTATATAGACTTGTTGTGCTTCACGTTGTGCTTGGGGCTGTGCCTGTAGCATTTCTGTTGGGAAATATAATATTATCAGATTAGATATGGAGATAAATCTGGTAAATTATATCAGATTATTATTTATCAGATTTCCTACCTTATTTAGGAGACCTCCATGGCCGCTATAAATCAGCAGGCAGGCCAAAACTGTAAAGCACTCCGCGTCATCTCGACAAACTGCATTCTAAAGCACCCTTTAGCATTCTTAGCATTCTTAGCTTTTTAGGCTTTCTTAGTTTTTTATATTACAATCTCTTGTAATTTCATTACTTTCAATTAAATAAAACATGTCTTTTATTTAATTCATTTTATTTCTTTTCATCACTTGCTAGACTTGTATGCTTCAATACTGTCTAGGGACTACAGGCCAAGGGTACTTTCCTACTTGGCCATCACAATCGTTTGATAGAAGTCAGATTTCCAAACCTTGTGTATCACTCACACAAGTGACTTAGGAAATTTTGTTTTATTAGTTTGAGCCTACCTAACAAGGCTCTGGCACGCCCGAACAACAAATATAGCAAACAATCCGAAAAACTTCTGTACCTCCATAGGCTTATGTTATTGTTTAATTGCGTTCATTTGTATGAGAACTTATATATAGGATAGTTAATTTTCTTCTATGGGTTCACTGTATTATCAAATAAGCATTACCCATCCCTTGGTGGATATTGACAGTTGTACAATTCTAAATTTGCATCCCAAATATATTTTTCAACATATGTAATAGTGGGCCGGCCAACTGATTTTCATTGAAGGATGTAAAAGTGGTCTCACCATTTTTAAATGTGATTCCACCACTACTTGTGTTGGGAACTGCATTTGTTTTTGTTACATATATTTTTTCGAGATCTACGCATTAGATTTGGAATTTGTGCAAAAATGGATAGTTTGAAGCCTTGTTTTGAGCTTTCTTATATTTGAGCTGCTAATATTATCTATTTGAATTAAAAGATCATAACTTTCTCAATGTTTTGGTAATTTTTTAATGTATTTTTTTTTAATTCTATATCTTTTTTTTGAGATCTACACACCTATGGATTTCAATTTTTATAACTATATATATATATATATTTGGAAATGCTTAGGACCAGATGGAATCTCCATTGAGGTTTGGAAATGCTTGGGAGATGTGGGGGCATCTTGGCTTACAAATGTTTTTAATAGAATTTTAATGACTAGGAAAATGCCTGACGAATGGAGGAAGAGCATTCTAGTGCCTATATATAAGAATAAATGAGATGTACAACAATGCAACAACTATAGAGGTATTAAGTTGATGAGTCATACTATGAAGCTGTGGGAGAGAATGATGGATCATCGCTTAACAGGCGTAATATCAGTGTCAGAAAATCAGTTTGGATTTATGCATGCCTGGGAGATCAACTATGGAAGTAATTTATTTACTTACGAGACTAATAGAAAAGTATTTATGTCATTTTTTGTCACACCCCAACTCGTCGCCGCGGGGTAGGATACGTGTGACAAAGCCAACAAAGACCAAACAATAACTTTTAACGTTCCAAAAATTAACATTTTGACTGAAATACCAGGGGTGAAATATCTTTTTTTATCAAACAAATAATAAAAAGAAATAAAATAAAGTTTTAAATCATCGAATGGTACTTGAGCAGAGTTTCCCCTATTACAGCACCATTCACCCTTTTTTTTCATAAACTAAAACATTTAAACCCTGCAATATTTCATTTCCTTAAATATTCCAAAACATACCAAAAATCCCACTAAAATATATAAATATTTCAAACTCATTCTAACATTTATTTTCAAACATATTCAAAAGCATAAACTTCAAGCTTATTACAGTCTTATTCAAATTCTCACATATAAATACATAAACAAGCTAGACACAGCCCCGTAGTCTCGATCTTTTCCTCTCATCTTCTCAGTTTGCACCTGCGATGGTTATTCAATAACCACAACAAAAAATAAATTTTTTTTAAGCTTTCGCTTAGTGAACATTCTAATCATGCCATCGGAGTGTGAAATGCAGCATATGTAATATTTAACCATTTACAACAATAAAATTAGTCGTCGGCATGTCAAGTAACCAATCACCATCGTTCTGGACCCCCGATTCCAGGCCCTCTCACTTTGTCGTCGCTTTTAAAGCGATATCACACACTCTCATGTGACCATAGTCAATTCGTTGTGGTCGTCACCACCGTCCCCTTTTCTCTGAGGACTTTATCATCATCCCGCTTTTCTTTGAGGAATGGTGTCCCTTATATACGGGCTAAATAATGGTGATTATCACTGGACACCCTTTGACCCAAATAAACACATAAGCATCTCAACATGTCAGCATGACAATTTCAACATTTTAGACATGTTAAATAATAATTAATCAAATGCTTTTCTACTATTCATGATTTAAGCATACTAATATCATAAACATCACATAAACAACACTAAACACAAAATTTTGGGATTAGAGCACTATCACACCCCCAACCCGCCCCCACGGATTAGGACACGTGTAACAAGACTATACGCACCCAAAATACACTAATAAGCAAGAACCATGTTAGTTATGAAGGAAAAACATGATTTGAAGTAGCTTAAAACTACTATGCTGAGATAAAATAGCCCAAGGGCAAAATGGTCATTAATAAAATATGACAAAATTTTACATCAAAAGATAGCTCTTTGAGTCCCGGTTCCAATGCAAAAAACGGCGCATGAATTCGAATTTTCTACAAAGAGTTATGCCTGTTTCCGTAAAAGGCGATGAAAAATATCTTTGAAATCACTGTCTTGTGCAGAGGGGCATTCGACCGGTCGAGCGGGTCAATTCGACCGGTCCAGATACCCTCTGAACCATATTTTCCCCCATTTAACATTCTAAGAAGTCCCCAAACACACAAGTCACTTGGGGCTACCTCCCAACCAACTTAGAACTACCGAAAAGTGCACAAAAGCATCGAAAACTCATCAAATCACGCAACCGTTGGAAGATTTCAATTCATTCCAACTGAATTCAAACAAGAAGCTAACTCAAGTTCATGCTAAGAACTAGCATATACATGAAAACATTTTGAGAAAGAGTTTGAAGCTTTATTAAACAAACTTGAGCCAAATGACACTAGTATAACTAGTGCCAATTAGGAAATTCCGGGAAAAATACCTACCAACCTTTGTAATTGAAAGTGAAGTTTTTATTGGTCAATGGGACCCCAAGGGTATCCTCGTGGCCTTTTAAAAGTTAAAAAAAAAACATGGAAACACTTAGAATTAAAGGGCTAGCAGTGGGTTTTTCGACCGGTCGAACGGGTCCCTTCGACCGGTCGAAAGCCCCTCTACAGAACCATTTCTGCAGTAGCAACTTTCAACCTGTCCATAAGAAGTTTTGGAACTAAAACTCATCCAAACATTTGTGAAAGCTTATGAAACTTCTTGAACATGATCCTAATGCACATTAGGATACTTTCAACCACTTTAAACTTGTACCCATTCTCATTTAAATCAAATAAGACATCAAGGCCTAAACATTAGTTCAACTTGTATGAATATAGAGTTCTTACCGAAATAGAGTTCAAAAACTTTACATATAACTTAGTTACAAGCAAAACTTGTCCAAAATGGTTGCGACATACACCCAGACTTGCCGGAATAGTCCAACTCAACTAACACACAATAACCATAGTTTTAACAAAAGGAATTACATAAGTTCTTCTAAGTTTTAACTTTAACTCCCACGACTATAAGCATTACAACCTAAGTATCACAAGTCCAAAACCATAATTTACATCATACTACAAGATTAAACATGTACTACAAATCCCAAGTCTTGCCCCATTCCCAAGTTCGATTCACCTCCTTTCCGTACCTTGCTCCGAACCTGCGGTGGTTGTTATGTACCACAACAGAAATAGGAAAACGGTTTTCTTAAGCAATTTGCTTAGTGAATTAACTAACATGCTAATGATGTCATGAACATGTATAATGCGACAATTTAAGCACATAAACATATGTAATCGCAGAATTCATGGGCTAATGGTTCACTCCGACCCGAAGACCATTCCCTTGGTCCCGCGGCCACTTCTATTCCTTGGACTTCCGTTCTTTATAACGGATTCTTCCTCTTCTCCTCCCTTATTTCACCATAATGAACCATTATTCCCAATCATTCATTGACCACTTAACACATAAGCACATAGTCACATAATTATAAATATTTCTTCACCAAATCAACATGTAATTCTAACTTTAACATGAATTTAATTTCTAAATCCAGAATTCTTATCTCTTAACTAACAATTGAAGCACATAACATGAACCACATCAAGGCTTTAGTTAGAAAACTCACCTAATCCAGATTCTTCCCAAAATTAAACCTATAGATGCTGAATTTTGCCAAAACCCAGCTCAAATCTCACTCCGGTGTAATTTCCTACATGTATTCGGCAACCGTATCTCATCGATTAGCAAGGGTCACAAAATTAAGACGATTACAACGTAAAAGAATGGTATAGAAATGACCGTCTCACCTCCACGAGTCCGAATACGGCTTCGGTTCGCGAATTGGACTACGAACGGCAACGGTACGGCGATTTGACGACGTCGGAGACGTATTCTTCCTCCTTCTCTCTCGGCGCCTCTCTTTTCTCTCCTAATTTCTGTTTTAAATCTGAGAGTTGTTACTCTCTTGACACACTTGCATATACATGCAATGTGGTGTCAACCACATTTTCTCTTCTTTTCATTTACACCCTCGGAATTTCTTAAGTTCTTATTATGAAATCCCCAAATATTTTATTAACTACCCAATTATCTAATGAGTGTTTGTCTAAGTTTCGCATGGGTCCCAACGTGGGTCCCACATAGTTTGTGAAGTTACTATCGTACCTACTAATTATGCACCTTTTTGCAAAAATGCCCTTATTGGGTTAATAGTAGATATCAAAAGCTAACATTTAACAATTTGATATTGAAACAACTAAACATATTCCAAATAGTCATATAAAATGCATCTAATTATTTAAATGTAATTTATTTCATATTTTATCCGGGCCCTTCACTGGGTCCCACTTCCAAACCAGTCCCTCCTCACTGGAGACTTTTCCATGGGCGAGTCCAAGCCTCTCCTTAACCCATTTTATACACTAATTACGTAAATTAATGCATATTAACATGTTAATTAACCCCTTTTCCGGGTACGGGTGTTACAAGCACTCACCTCAATATGCCAAGAAACCTTGAATTTCTCTTAGATCCAGCCCAAATATAAATCTGTAGTTAATCCTACACAATTTTGATAAACTAAATGTTACTAACCCATTTGGGTCACGAAAAATCTGTCGATTAAACCCAAATTAAATTACACAATAAGGTTAGGCTAACCTTCACAAGCACAAATATGACTTCGTATCACGATTTAGACAATATACGATAAAATTATGGCATTGAGAAGGTTGAACCCCCCCTTCTCTCTTTCTTCCTTCTCGCAGCTCTCTTTGTATTTTGTGTTTTATTTTTTTTATTTTTCCTTTCTTTTCTTTTTGTTTTAACTAATAAAATAGTATATATATTTTATATATATAGCATATCTCGTCGCCGCCGACTTACACTGTACACAGATTCGCGTTTGTATTTTTTTTTTTTAACAAGGAATAATCACCAACATGAGGTGTCAACCTCTAGTACCACCAAGCCAACTTTGACTTATTAGCGCTTACACCCCCATAACTTCTAAACTCTTATTATGAAACTCCCTACAAATTATATTAACTACCCAATATCTAAATGGGTTTAGTCTATGGTATGTATGGACCCTAAATGTGGTCCCAAATATCATATGAAGGCACTAATTATTGGCCTATCAATTATGTCACGTGTCCAATTATGCCATCACAAGGGTATCCAAACTGATCCCATAAGTAATCATGAACAATAATAAAATATTAAATCACTTACCATTTTATTAATTAAATAATCATATAGCATCAACATGTATTATAATGTACACATTTACATTTACATGTCTACCATTTAATCACATAAATGCAACTAAATGCAATTTATCCAATCTGGACCTCCTGTGGGTCATGTTTCACATCTGTCCAACTGTGCCCTTTATCAAGCACTTATTACATCGGGATAACTGGAACTTACTCAAACTATCACATGCAATTAATTATACTAATTAATGCGTGTACAATAAATATTACTACTTTTTTCTGGATACGGGTATTACATCTCTCCCTCCCTTTTAGGAAGTTTGTCCCCAAACTTTTCTCCCTTCACGAATCAAATAGATATAGCTCACCTCGAACCTCTATTGGCCCATATGCAATAACACGATTATAGAATACATTATACCCACTGGTGTGACCACAATCACAACTGACTGGTCTCCATTCTTTTCAATATTTCCAATTGGCGTACTGGAATTTTAATCTTACTTTGTTCGTCAAACTATACCATTTTTGAAGATAAAACTTCAAGAAATATTTTTCTTCCCACAGTAGTCATATCCACCCAATCATTCAAAACTCACTTGCCTTTATTATATTTTACCACCTAATATCATCATATATGATAAAACGTTTCGCAAAAGTTTAATTCTACTTTCATTGCTTCTTGCAAGAGTCCAGAACTTCTTCATAATCGACTACTTTATTCTAGGATGACAAGTGCTAGTATCCACATAATTGCGTAATTTCTTTCACATATAGGTCGTTTAACCCCAACAAGTCTGTAGTTTCAATCAATAATCACAATCTAATTAGATCAACCTGTACACAAATTATTTATATGACAACACCTAATTCTGGTTGACTTTGGCAATTCTGTCATGAAATTTACTACGATAAATATTCAATTTTAGATTGTCAATAATATCAATCACAATAACCCCCATGAACCTTCATTGCTTCGACCCTTATACCACACATCACAAAAATGATTTATATTTCCCATCTGAAAGCGGCCTTCTCAACATCTTATTTGGAGCATTGACCTGATAGTACTTAAATGACAAATCAATCTTCAAGAAGACTTGTGCCCTTATAACTAATTACTAAGTCATCATATGCGATGAAATGCAATTAGTAATGTCTCTTCCCAATTACTAACGTATTATACTCTCAAATCTCATTATATACTTCAATATTTCTTCTGAACCCATTTCCTTGAGCTACCTTCACTCGAAGTACATAGTTGACTATGAGATTCTGATACATTTGATTGTAGAGTATAGCTCAATCACTTTTTGTCACAACCCAACCCGCCTCGTGCGGATTAGGACACGTGTAACAATTCTACAAGCTCCCAATTACATTAATTTGCAAAGAAACATACGAATTACTAAGAATTGCATGTGTTTAGCAACATTAAACAACTCTATTGTTACAAAACAGCCCCCAAGGGTAAAATGGTAATTAATAAGGTATAGAAAATTTTATACCAAAAGATAGGTCTTTGAGTCCCGGTTCCAACGCAAAAAACGGCGCGCGAATCCGAGTTTTCTAGAGTGAGTTATGTCTGTTTCCGTAAAACCCGACAGTGCTGAATCTGGACCAGCGGATCGATCCGCCCAAAACCGGATCGATCCGGATCTAGCAGATTGTCATCTCTGGCTCCTCCAGAAGCTCCGGATCGATCCGCTTGAGGCCCGGATCGATCCGGTTCCTCCAAAACCCATTTTTGACAACAAAACCTCTGCTATATCAGCCCAAACTCACCCAAATCACAACTAAACCATCATGAAACTTTAGACAACCATTTTGAAACAATTTGAAAACTCATTGAAACATTTCCAAACACCAATTTAAGTTCTTCCAAACATTCAAACACATGATCATCACTTTATTTGAATCAAACTAAACCAAAGACACATCCTTTGAATCAAATCAAGTGTTTTTGAAGTTCAACTCTTGGCGGAAACCAATATCTCATGAAATCTTGTTGGAAATGAGCCCAAAGCTATAACCAACGACATATTACATTAGAAAACCATATCAAGACCATTTCCAAGCATTCAAACCATGAATGTAACTTCATTTGAGTCCCAACAAGTGAATCAACCTAAATTCTTTCCAAGAACAACCATAAGCATGAAACTTTCCAAAAAGGATTTTAAAACTTTTCAAGACACTTAGTTACGAAATGGAACTTATCCAAAGGAATCGCGACGCATATCCGGACTTGCCGGAAAGGACCATTTCCAACCAACTCACACATATTCATAGGTATAACTTAAGAATATACATAGGATTTACAAACAACCTTCAAATCCTCCAACCTCTTACCCAAAAATAACTATTAACATAGAGAATTACACAAATTTCTACAAATTTACATTAAGCACATAAGTTATAGAATCCCAACTAGTTCTCAATCTCTCCAACTCTACAACCACGAGTCAAGACTTCAATCCACGAGTCAAGGGTACTAAGTCACAAGTTAAACCATAATACATGTTATAAACATAACTACAAGTCTCAAATCTCTCCCCCATTCCCGAGCACGTCACTTTCTCTCCGGATATTGCTCCGTACCTGCGGTTGTTGTTATTTACCACAACAGAAGCAGAAAAGGGTTTTCTTAAGCATTACGCTTAGTGAGAATTCTAAACATGATTGAATGTTTAACATGTGCAATGCAACAATAGACATATAAATCATATTTGTAATCGCCGAGTCACCGGTTCAATGATTCATTCAGACCCGAAACCTTCCCTGGTCTCGTGGCCACTTCTATTCCTTGGACTTCCGTCTTTATCGGATTCTTCCTCTTCACCACCCTTATTACTCCCAACTAATGAATCATTGTCCCGGGCTCATTGAATACCATATAGACATATAAGCATGTAGGCACATAATCATAGCAACTTTTCATACAATTGATATGTAATTCACAATCTAACAATTTTATAACTTCTAAACATGATTTCCACAAATCAAAATAGATACAAAAACATTGAGCATCTTAAACCACAATCACCTTTTTAGTTAGAAAACTCACCTTAGCAAGATCTACCCAAATTCAAGCTAGAAATGAAGAATTTCTTCACAAATCTTGCTCAATTCTTACCCAAAGTAAATCCTACATGGTTTTGGTTCAACAAACATCGACTATCAAGAACGGTTGCCGGAAAAACGTTGCCGAAAGTGAAAATAAATTACGTGCATGTGATCCTCTTACCTCCACGAGTCCGAAAGTGGTCTCGGATCGTAAATCCGGCGAACGGCGGCGACGGAACGGCGAAAAACATCGTCGGTGACGATTCCGTCTTCTCTCTCGGAGAGCTCTCCTCTTTTCTTCTTTTAATTTCAGTAAAAATGAGAGTCTAAGCTCTCTATCTTAACACATACACACCCATGCATATACATGAGGTGTCTAAGCCTCAATTTTTCCCTCTTTGCATTTATACCCCCAGAATTTCCTAAGTTCCTATTATGAAATCCCCCAGACATTCCATTAACTACCCCATTATCCAAATGAGTATTTGTCTAAGTTTCGTATGGGTCCCAACGTGGGTCCCATATATTTTATGAAGTTGCTATCGCACCTACTAATTATCAATCTTTTTCAATTATACCCTTATTTAGATGTCTAAACTAATACCAAATGCTAAACATATATCATTATATAATATGAAAGCATTTAAACAAATAATCACATAATCATATAAATGCATTTAATCACATAAAATGCACATATTTTTATTCAGGCCCTTCACTGGGTCCCACTCCCAAACCTGTCCCACCTCACTGGGAACTTTTCCAATTAGTGTCCCTCTTCTGAACACTTTTTTTTCTGGGCGAGTCCAAAGCCTCCCCTTAATCCATTTTATACACTAATTATATTAATTAATGCACATAAAATGATAATTAACCCGTTTCCCGGGTACGGGTGTTACACTTTTCTTTCAATACTTGATCACAAAATCCTAAACAGAAACCCAAAACAATCTTTAATTCAATTTTCGTTCATTTACTATAGTAATACTGGTTGACCTTAATTTATTACCATCATTCTTTGCCCAATTTTCAGAACAAATTTAGTTTCTAAATTTTTTTTTTGAATCTTGACTCAAATCCTTTCTGAATAGTCAATGCACACATCAAACCCTCGTTAATCTCTGATTCGAGCACCAACAACCATTTGGTCTTCACCTGACTAATACAAACTTTCAAACTGTAGCCATCCTGAGTTCCAACTGTTCTCCGTACCATGTACTCAATTGTCGTTATATAACTAAATATCCAAGTCACGACAATTATTATAAACTTCCAGCTTCTAAGAATATTACTGCCAAATGCTCAATATAAAAGGAATACAATGGATTCTAAATCTTGTACTAGATAATTCATTCTATGAAATTTCAACCATATGCAGCATAAATTACTGTTGTGTCAACATATAACCCAATCCCAACACAAACCTTTACAATAATAATATCAATATCATCATAGATCGATGTTCTTTTATTATTGAGATCTTCACTGTAACTAATATAAATTTCACACGCGTCCTTGTACAGAAAGAAATCTTCAATATATTTTTAATAATATCCAGTCAATCCCATAACTTCAAATTCATGTCACCTTCATAAGTCTCGATTGATTGATTTCCAACGACACTCATGAAATCTCTATCCCTTTTAAATCACAAATTTCAGAAATACAACTCATCCACTGAATGTTCAACATAAGGCGAAGCTTCACAATTCTCAAACTTTTCAGATTATAAAACTTACTCGTCTTTCGATTTACGCTGTCTAAGCCCCAATATATAGAAATCGATATACTCATTTGTCCACTCCTTGTAGCACTTACAATCAATAAACAACTAATTTTGTCGTGATACAACTTAAATACGATCCAACACTCCTCAATATCAAATTTTCTCATGTTTACCCAAGTGTGCAATACCCTTTTAAATGCGTCACTTGTATGTAAGTAAGATCACTCGTTGATTTCCGACTGTAGTCCCAAGCAATAAGCGATAGACTACCTTTTTTTCAATGTTAGAATTCTACACCATTATATGTTCGAGGAATACAATACCCACCAATTATTTTAACTCAATATTTACTTGAAAATCCATAATATCTCTTTAAAATGAAGTGCTTAATCGCCCTGTCATACTCATCTTGTAACCCATCAACCCAATCATGTATTCACAACCAACAGTATTTAGAATAAGATATAGAATATCACAAGTTACTTTCAGACACTTTTCTTACTAAGGTCATTTGGAATTCATTTTAAAATGTACCATTCCAATTTAAACCAAAGTAAAAAGTAATGTACTCATCTGAGCTTCCTAACCCAACAATATTCATTTAAAATCTCTCTCCATAGAATAAAAATGTTTACACAACTATCTTGTAATCAAAATATTTTTCATTAACAACTCCTTTAAACAACAATTGAAATACCTATATTTCATTAAAATTATTGTCACTAATTTTCCCCTTCTATCCAATTTGGGTCAAATCCAACCACCTACTTTTATCAAAATATTTCTTTAACACTTCTTGATTTACAATAAATCAGTGGTTTTTTTTTCCACAAGAGATGATTTTAAAACATTTTCTACTCATTTAATCATATATATATATATGTCACGACCCATCCCACTACGCGTGGAAATAGGACACGTGGCACGCCACCAAGGCTCATCCAAACATCATATAACTATACGCAGCGGAAAGAACTTTAAACAACCCTGGTTATTTTAAAACTTAGGAAACATTGCCCTCTGAGTTGAAAAAAAAAATCCATTGAAAAATCGGAGTTACAAAAAGTTTTGGCCAAGTGGAACACACATTCAAAAGAATCAGTTCTGAAAACAGAGGTTCAGTCGACTATGCCTAGGGTCCAGTCGACTGTGCCTGGCAGAAACCAAATCCCAACATTCTCAACAGAGGTCCAGTCGACTGATCAAGGAACCCAATCGACTGCAATGGTTACTATTTGGATCAGTAGCTAAAATCTACAGTAGGTCAGTCGACTGATCTCTTCCCCAGTCGACTGTGGTATGCAGTACTAAAATTCATCATTTTCAAAAGGGGTCCAGTCGACTGAGTTATGGTACAGTTGACTGGTTTTGCCATTAATAGAAGCAGTAGCCAAAAATCAACAGTGTTCAGTCGACTGATAAAGGGTCCAGTCGACTGCTTCGCTTACTATTCACTTTCAGTGTCTCAAACACATGGGATCCATTCGACTGATCAAGGGTCCAGTCGACTGCTCCCCTGCTAGGCAGCCCTGATGTGAAAATTAAGAACTCATGCTTTTCCAACCCAACAACAATCACAACCATAACTCAAATACAACATTCAAACATAACCACAGACGTTCAATTACAAGATTTCAATACTAAGAAACTAATTCATAGTTCTATTACAACATATTATTACAATTCCCAATCCTTACACAAGTTTTAGGATTTAAAACAAAAACATATACAAAGGTGATTTCTCCGGCGTTCATCGGCCTCACTCATCACGCTACTTCTTGTCTTTCTTCTTACCTGCAATGGAGTACATCTCCACTGCTCAGCTATATGCTGAGCATACAATTCTAAATGTATGCTTATATGACAGTTCATGGTTTAAGCATCTAAAACACATAGCAATAGTCTCTAGGGTGAGTGGTACGCATTCATCCGGTCGATGCCGTAGGAGGCCCATCTCTCCCATGCATCTCATACACTGGTTGGGCCTTCCTCCATACCAGGTACCATGTACTGGTTGGGCCCACCTCCAATCCAGACACAACCACAAATTTTAATTCCATTTCAATCACAATCATAATCCTCAAGGTTCGAGGAGCTTACCCCGGATGAATTTGCACCAAACTCCCCTTTGACCCAAGTAGACACATAACATGCTCACATAAACAGTTATACGTGCTTTTCATGTAATTTCACGTGCATAATTGACGGGTCTAATTAATACATGAATTTCGCCCGGATCCAAGAATATCAAAGTTGATGTTCAAAACATGAAAATCCATATATTTCATAGATCTAGAATTCATTCCTCGTGCGATTCTCTTCAAACTTTGAAGGATCGTCTAGGGGGCTAATCAAACGTCGGATTTCAAATTTGGGACGATTCCTACAAGTTTTACCCAAAAGTCTAGAATTAAGATTTTTACAAAAATTGGCCAAACACGGCCTAAGTAGTATCAAAACGAAGATCTTACCTTCACGAGTTCAAATCTTGAATTTGGTGAAAATCTGACAGACGAAAGGTCGCTGATCGTCTTCGCAAAGCCCGTGGCAACAAATCCCCTTCTCTCTCCTCTCTCTAGATATTTTTGGAAAGTTTGGATGAGAATGAATCTCATCCACCACTATTTATAGAAAAACTTTCTGGGAATTACGTTTACCTCCCCACGAGTTCCTCAAACTTCTACTTAGCTCTCGAAACTTCGCACATGTCCATTTTATAACTTTACGAGTGAAAACTATAAATTTCAAAAGTTTTCGACTAGGTTTCGTTTGGGTCCAAAAATAACGTCCGAAAATTATATTCGGTGGAATCTCTAAACAACCTACCTTTTTAATTAACGTTTCACTCACGTTCTCACCACAGTTCTCAAAATGATATAACAATATCAAAATTTACCAGAATTATACTACACAGGTATAATTATTATTCACAGGAATACCAAATAAAGTCAAATAACATTTAAATCATATAAATGTCATTTATTCATGCCCATGCAATATGAACTGCCATGTTCCCGTGTCCTCACTGACACCTTACCGTTGACTCACAGTCAACCTCATCACCATTATTAACTAACATTGATAATCTCCCAAATTACAATATGCATGATAAAATTATAAATTCCTGGGACGGGTGTGACAATATATATATAAACTCAAAATATCCAGAAATTTCTAAGATATTATTAGTAGCTAAATCCAAAGTTTGAAAGTTTCCAGTGATATACTAGGATAATTGACAATTGCTACAGTGCAGTGCAGTAGTTAGATCTCGATTATTTACATATGAAGTACAAAGAAATAAAAAGAATACTATTACCTGATGCACATGGTGATTGAACTGATCTTAAAGTGGTTTGGATGTCAAAGAGATACTACTTTTTAAACTTGTAAACCTATTTTCATATTCAGATCTCTGGTAGAAAATTCTGATACCCCGTATAACCAACTAACCCAATAAGTTATTCGTACAACACAACTACTTAGTCTTGATCCCAATCAATCATATCCTTAACCGGAAGAAAAATTTATAACCATAGGGATACCCAATCGATGGAAACATAATAGAAAAGTCTGATACTTTAAGTTAACCCCAAATCTACTATTCACACTAACACGTTGAAGAACCAATCATTATTCGATAGTAAGAGAGGCACCCCGATAAATAACAATAAGTAATTTTATGTTGAGAGATTCCTCAATAAGTTGATATAACCCAAATAGAGTTGAGAGATTCTTCAACAACCCAAGATAACTCAAACAACTGGATAAATCCCCAAATATCTTATCACCTCGACAAACTCAATATTTCACCCTCAGTCCGACGATAATATAATGAGCTTGATAAATACTCCCAAAGATCATCACCGAATAAATGGAGAAATAAGAGATAATAATAATACCGTATCTGCTCATGAGACCCATATAAATCATAAGAAATCCAGAATTCTCCAAACTATAATATTTGAATACTAGAAGACCCACCGTAGATAAAAAAATCCATATATCCATTTTCTTGACAGAAAATAAGAAATAATCTTCACAAATAATAATAATACCCGATAATATTCGGAAAGAACTCCATTCCCACAATCATAACCCAATACTCAATAACCCTTTATCAATTCAATATCCTTGATAAAATAATATCAGTCAAAACATTTCAGGATGATCAACTGAACTCTTGATTTCTGAACCCAAATTTCACAAATATTCCCAAACTCGGATTTTTCTTACTGAATTCACAATCCCCCCTTTCCAACTCAATAAATTCATCATATGAGAAAACAATTCCCCTTTATACTCCATTTTTACACAATGAAGTTTTCAACCATCTCTCCACGTATTATAATATGTAGAATGCATGCAATATGATATGCATGCTCAACAACATCTATATCGCGTGCACTAAATATGTATGCCTCTACATGTAGCTACGTGTCATGATTATTATATACATGCAATTATTTATTTATTTATTATTATTATTATTATTTTACACGTCGTATTCGTCTCTCGTCTCCAAAAGCTCTAACTTATTACTCTGATACCAAAATTTGTCACACCCCAACCCGCCCCCGAGGGTTAGGACACGTGTAACAAAGCCAACAAGGACCAAACAATAACTTTTAACGTTCCAAAAATTAACATTTTGACTGAAATACCAGGGGTGAAATATCTTTTTTTATCAAACAAAATAATAAAAAGAAATAAAATAAAGTTTTAAACCATTGAATGGTACTTGAGTAAAGTTTCCCCTATTACAACACCATCCACCCTGTTTTCATAAACTAAAACATTTAAATCCTGCAATATTTTATTTCCTTAAATATTCCAAAACATACCAAAAATCCCACTAAAATATATAAATATTTCAAACTCATTCTAACATTTATTTCCAAACATATTCAAAAGCATAAACTTCAAGCTTATTACAGCCTTATTCAAATTCTCACATATAAATATATAAACAAGCTAGACGCAGCCCCGTAGTCTCGATTTTTTCCTCTCATCTTCTCAGTTTGCACCTGCGATGGTAACCACAACAAAAAATAAATTTTGTTTAAGCTTTCGCTTAGTGACATGCTATCGCAGTGTGAATTGCAGCATATGTAATATTTAAGCATTCACAAAAATAAAATTAGTTGTCGGCATGTCAAGTAACCAATCACCATCGTTCTGGACCCCTGATTCCGGGCCCTCTCACTTTGTTGTCGCTTTTAAAGCGATATCACACACTCTCATGTGACCGTAGTCAATTCGTTGTGATCGTCACCACCGTCCCCTTTTCTCTGAGGACTTTATCATCATCCCCCTTTTCTCTGAGAAATGGCGTCTCTTATATACGGGCTAAATAATGGTGATTATCACTGGACACCCTTTGACCCAAATAAACACATAAGCATCTCAACATGTCAGCACGACCATGGCCGGCCCAATGGGGGGGCCAGTGGGGCAACCGCCCCGGGCCACCAAATTTTATCAAATTTTGAGGGCCCTCATAAAATTTTCATAATTACATTTTTACTTTGAGATTTTTTTTAGTATTTTACATTAGGTCTCCCTTAATGATGTTAAGTCTCTCCTCAACATATGTTTAGGCCCCAAAGGGGCCCAATGTCCAATTTAGTGTCATCAACTACATATATATTGATATACATATATATAAAACTCAAAAGCAAAGGCCCCTAGAATTTTGAAAATTACACTTTTAGTTCAAGAATTTGTTGAGTTTTAGAAATAGGCCTCCCAAGAATTTTGAAAGACACCGTATAATATTTAAGTTTTACAAATAGATTCTCATATTATAAGTAGATTCCAAAAAAAATCGCCAATTATGTATAAGTAAACTCTAAAAAAAAATAGCCAATTATGTATAAGTAGACCCCAAAAAAATTGCCTCGGGGGCGCTGCCCCCGAACCCCCGAATAAGGGCCTCCCTTTTAATAGTTCGTCCCGGGCCTCCAAATACTCGGGACCGGCCCTGAGCATGACAATTTCAACATTTTAGACATCTTAAATAATAATTAATCACATGCTTTTCTACTATTCATGATTTAAGCATACTAATATCATAAATATCACATAAACAACACTAAACACCCAATTTTGGGATTAGAGCACTCATTTCAATATGCCTAGAAACCTCGAATTTATCGTAGATACAGCCCATATATGAACCTGTAGTTAATCCTACACAATTTTGATAAACTAAATGTTACTAACCCATTTGGGTCACGAAAAATCTATCAATTAAACCCAAATTAAATTACACAATAAGGTTAGGCTAACCTCCACGAGTCCAAATATGACTTCGTATCACGATATAGACAATATACGACAAAATTATGGCATTGAGAAGCTTGAACCCCCCTTTCTCTCTTTCTTCCTTCTCGCATCTCTCTATATTCTGTGTTTTTTTTTTCCCCTTTCTTTTTGTTTTAACTAATAAAATAGTATATATTATATATATATAGCATATCTCATCGCCGCCAACTTACACTGCACACAGATTCACGTTTGTCTTTTTTTTTTTTTTTTTACAAGGAATAATCACCAACATGAGGTGTCAACCTCTAGCACCTCCAGGTCAACTTTGGCTTATTAGCGCTTACACCCCCACAACTTCTAAACTCTTATTATGAAACTCCCTACAAATTATATTAACTACCCAATATCTAAATGGGTTTAGTCTATGTCATGTATGGACCCCAAATGTGGTCCAAATATCATATGAAGGCACTAATTATTAGCCTATCAATTATGTCACGTGTCCAATTATGTCATCACAAGGGTATATATCCAAACTGATCCCATAAGTAATCATGAACAATAATAAAATATTAAATCACTTACCATTTTATTAATTAAATAATCATATGGCATCAACATGTATTATAATGTACACATTTACATTTATATGTTTACCATTTAATCACATAAATGCAACTAAATGCAATTTATCCAATCTGGACCTCCCGTGGGTCCTGTTTCACATCTGTCCAACTGTGCCCTTTATCAAACACTTATTACATCGGGATAACTGGAACTTACCCAAATTATCACATGCAATTAATTATACTAATTAATGCATGTACCATAAGTATTACTACCATTTTCCGGGTACGGGTATTACATTTTTTTTCAGTAGAAAGTGACATAAATGGTAGCGACATAAATGTTCGCAAAAGCGACATAAATATTTTTAAAACCGACATAAATGTTTCATAAAATCAAAACATATGGTAATAAAAAGTGACATAAATACTTAAAAATGACATAAATACCATTTTAGTTATATGACTTTTAACTTGAAGTGACATAAAAGTATTAAAGCGACATAAATACCAAACAAAAATATTATATTAAAGTCTTAAAAGTAACATAAATAGTTTTAAAGCGACATAAATAATTTAAAAGCAACATAAATACTTTATAAAAGTGACATAATGTATATTTAGTTATGTCGGTTTTCTTTAAAACGACATAAATGTTTGAAATATAATTTTTTTTAAAATGATAATTGCATCAATACACCCTGTACAAAATTAAATCCAACTCAATAATATATTCCAACCAATAAATTTCATCTGTTCATCTCAATATCAACTAATTGGAATCAACAAAAAATGTATATAATCGATCCCCGTGTGCTAAACTAATCACATATACATGGTATATTGAGCAAAAATTATTACCAAAACTATGGAAGTAACAAAAAAAAATTAACCCAACGAAAAAAAGTGGTTTCGCTTGTTAGAACTTTCCATCAAAATTTGAACCTTTGTACCTACAAAAAAAATGTTTTCATTAATTAATTAGTTGTGTATATAAAATAATAAAAGAATAAAGGTAAGCTTTGATGTTTGAGAGGATAAAATTGGTTCTGGCATTCGGAACGACATGGGACCAGAATCTACATTTTCTACTCACCTAAATAGACTTGTAGGAAGAAACGGTACGCAATTCCGATTCACGTATCGCAAGTTTGATGCAAATTTATAGACTTAGGCCTTCTAAAACTAAGTTTTGACGTTTTGAGAGACCAAAATGGGTTCTGGCACTCAGAACGACACGGGACCATAGATCACATAGGGAATGACTTAGGTACATTACTTTAGATACTTTTTCTTTTTCTTTTTTTTTTCTTTTTGTTTTTTTATTACTATTTTGAAGTGTGGTTGAAGTATGCATGTATAAATTTATGTGGCACACAAACAGACCAATCTATTCTATTATATAAAGGGAGAGGCAAGGGTACCACTTTACTTAGACAATCACTCATATTTTAATAAAACTAATATATATTTGAATCTAAAATAATACTGCAAGAGGACTAAAGTGTCAATACACATCAAATACATACAATAACTAAAATATCACCTCCACGTCTCTCATTAGTTCCCCACCTAATTGAAATACACTAACTACTTCCTAAATCAGATACAATAAATGCCTCTCTAGATCTTTCATCAACACAGAAAAACAAGAGCATCTTGAGAACATCTAGATGCTTGGAAAGGAAGGTAGAACAGGAAGAGGTAACTCAATTTTTCTACACTTTTATGTTTGTTGATGTAAATGGATACATATATTGTTTTCAAAAATTCTGAATTATCATATGTCCACTTTTGTAATATAATGTTTGGAATTATGGATTTTTCTAATGTTCAGACTATTCTCTATAAAATGTTTATGATGATAGAGTTCATAAATATATAACAAATACAACAAGTTGCACACGCAACACGTGAGCCCGCGATGAGTAATATATAAAAACAAGATGGAAAGTATTTAAGGAAACATAGTGACACCTTTCTCAACATTTACAACAACACATCTGAACCAAGTCATGGCCCCCATTTATGGAAACGGATAGACAAAAGGAACAAGAATTTGCATTCGGAAACAAGAAGTGAACTTGAAAGTTTCAACATACAGTCGAAAATGAAGTTAAGGTTCTAAGTCTTTAACAATTTCAAAGACCCTCAATTATTTCCCTCCTTACCACCAACTACTCATCCACCCCTCAACCATAGTGAGAGCACCAAATCATGTCAATTTGAAAATTAGATTTCGAAGAGTTATCACTAATGAGAAGCATATCGGTTGCATGGTCCTGAAGTTTCATAGCTACTGATGTTTAAGATCTCGTGTAGTAATGTTGTATGAGCCTAATTTTTGTTGCCCATGGCTCTTTAATTTATCTTTCAACTGCATTACATCAAGAAGGAATTGTAAGACACTGAAAATCACAATCTAATTAATACATGATAAGAAAACTTGGTGAATCACTGAAAGGCGGTGATTAAAACACAATGCATGAGCAGCCTTGTTCCCAGTAAAGCATTTTAAGAACATTAGGACCAACCTTATAAATTTCTTTAAAAACCGAAGGGGTTTGCTATTTCCCCAGTCATAATCAACCAGTTATGATATTGTAAATTAAAAACTGAATGAGGATTGCTATTTATTGGGCATTCACTATTTTTTTTATCTTCCCACTATATTTGATAGTTCAAATTAATCAACCAGCTATGATGGTCCAGACATCCTTGGGCTAACCTATTGTCACACCCGTTCCAGAATTTCATAGTTTAATCATGCATGATATGAAATTTTATGAATCATCATTGATATATGATAATTGAGGATAAGTGGTTGACTGTGGTCAACGGTAAGGTGTCAGTAAGGACACGAGAATATGGAAGTTCATATTGCATAATCACGAGTAAATGACATTTATGTGATTTAAATGTTATTTGACTTTATCTGGTAATTGTTGAATAGTAATTATACCTGTGTAGTATAATTCTGGTAAATTTGGATATGATAGTATCATTTTGAGAACTGTGGTGAGAACGTGAGAGATACGTTAATTAAAAAGGTAGGTTGTGTAGAGATTCCACAGAATATAGTTTTCGGACGTATTTTGGATCCAAACGAAACTTAGTCGGAAACTTTTGAAATTTATAGTTTTCACTCGTAAAGGCATAAAATGGACGTGTGCGAAGTTTCGAGAGCTGATTAGAAGTTTGAGAAACTTGCGGGGAGGTAAACGTGATTTCCACAAAGTTTGCCTATATATAGATGAGGATGAGATTGAAATCTCATCCAAATCCAAACACAAATATCTAGAGAGAGGAGAGAGAAAGGAGATTTGGAGCCAACGGGCTTTGCAACGCCGATCGACGACCGTTCGTCCGTCAGATTTTCTCCAGATTTCAGATTTGAACTCGTGGAGGTAAGATATACGTTTTGATATCACTTAGGCCGTGTTTGGCCAACTTTTGTAAAAATAGTAATTTTGGACTTTTGGGAAAAACAGGTATAAACTTGTAGGAATCGTACCAAATTCGAAATCCGACGTTTATTTAGCCTCCTAGTCGATCCTTCAAAGTTTGGGGAAAATCGCACGAGGTATGAAGTTCTAACTTGTGAAATATAGGAAAATACATGTTTTATATTTCGACGACGAAATTGTGATCCGGGCGAAATTCATGTGTTAATTGTAGGCCCGTTAATTATGCACGCGCTAATTTGTGAAAAGCATGTCTAAATTTCCGCGAGCACGTTAAGTTGTCTATGTGGGTCAAAGGGGAGTCTTATACAAATTCATGTCGGAGTAAGCTTCTCGATGTTTGAGAATTTAGTAGCGACGGCTACTGTGCATGGTTGATAGACTTGGACTTGCCATGGCACTTGTGGATACAATGGTTGATAGACTTGGACTTGCCATTGGTATCGCGGTTTAAGGCTTGGACTTGCCGCTACCGGATGAATGCGTATTTTTCTTCCTAGAGACTATTGTATGATTTATGAGATTAAAGCATGTTTCTTCATATATTGTACATGTTAGACTTGTACGCTCAGCATATAGCTGAGCAGTGGAGATGTACTCCATTGCAGGTAAGAAGAAGGATAAGAAGAAGCGCGATGAGTGAGGCCGATGAACGCCGGGGATAACACTTGTATATGTTTTTGTTTTAAATCCTAAACTTGTGTAAGGATTGGTAACATGTTGTAATAGAACCATAGATTAGTTCTATAGTATTGTAATCTTGTAATTGAATGCCTGTAACTGTGTTTCAATACGTTAAAAATCAGTTGTGGTTGTGTTTGTTGTTGGTATTGAGTAGTAGGGCTTGTTAATTTCCAACACAGGGCTGCCAGCAGAGGAGCAGTCGACTGAACCCTCTGATCAGTCGACTGGATCTCGTGTATTTGGGATACTGTAAGTGAATATCAGAGAAGCAGTCGACTGAACCCCTTGGGCAGTCGACTGAACACTATTGATTTTAGCCACTGCTTCCTTTGATTGAAAAGCAGTCGACTGGATCCCCAGATCAGTCGACTGGACCTCTTTGCTATATGATGTATTTTTGGTTCTGCTTAATACAGTCGACGGAGCAGTCGACTGGACCCTAGCGCAGTCGACGGGGCAGTCGACTGAGCCTCTGTTTTCAAAACTGTTTTCTTTTGAAGTGCTTTCCTTTGGCCAAAACTTTTTATTACTCTAATTTGAATGTATTTTACAACACAGAGGGGAACGTTTCCTAAGTTTTAATATACCCAGGGTTGTTTTATGAAGTCCTTTCCGCTGCGTATTATTAGATGACGTTTGGATGAGCCTTGGTGGCGTGCCACGTGTCCTATTTCCACGCGTAGTGGGATGGGTCGTGACACCTGTAACTGCGCGGACTCCCTAAACACAAAAATAAGGACAAGGGGCAACATTTTTAACTGCCGGAGGAGCTTCTTTTTGATATCGATATCCCTGAGAGGTAAATCATACGTTAAGATTTTAATTGGGCAGATCACAGGGTTCAAAGTGATAAATTTAAAGATATCATACACATGTGTCTCATAGGTAGGAACACGGATCCTTTAAGCCTTGTTCGGAAATGTAAACTACACAACTAAACACAGCCAAAACTTGACACAGCAAACACAAAGAAGAGTGATTATTTCAGAATTGAGCAACTAATACTTTTTATCTTTTTTTTTTTTTTCCCTTTTTTGAGAAGTAAGCACCAATTACATGTCTAGTACATGAGATTTATACATAGATGAGAGTCATCACCTTTAATACACATCATGTGCAATCTTACTCTTTCTAGAACTTCCACCAGAAACTGACCCAATGCAGCAGTCATCTATTTCGTGTAGGATTATTTGCGGAGGCTCTTCCCTATCAAGTGCTCACTTTAGTTTAGCCCCTAGCTAAAACTTAAGTGAATAGGTTAGAGAAACTGAAATAAAAGAAAATGTTTTTAGTACATATCTACATATAATGTACATCAGGGTATGAAAAGCAGCATGCTTTTCTGAGTGGAAATGGACATATGGTGCACATTAAGGGAATAACTGGAGAGAGTCATTCACACATGAAAGTTTGTCATTTTTTCATGACAGAAGAGACAAGGTGCTGTTAAATTCCATAAGAAAGTAGAAAATTGTTTTGACATGAAACATATTTAAACAAAGAAAGTGTAGTATAAGTTAAAACCAATGAAAAACCAGCAAGCTACACACACACACAAAAAAAAAGGAGAGGCAATTATGCAAGTATAGAATACTACTACCTGCGTTCCATTTTGTGTCATTTCATTTTTTTGCCGTCCCAAAACTATTGTCTATTTAGAACATTTAGGGATAATATGTTACTCCTATTAAAAAAAAAAGAATGGGGGATAATATGTTAACTTACTTTCAAAAGTAACCCTTGTTACAGTGAAAATACACAAGTGATACAACCACACTAAAAAGAGGCAAGCACAAAAAAGGGTAATTTTATTTTAGAGCAAAAATATCTAAAGTTGAGGTATTATGCATTACATTACTGTGACAATGGCACATACGAAGCCCCATTAGAAGAAGATGAAAAGTACCTTAAGCAACCTTTTCTTGCTTTGAGAATTTCATATAGAGACGAAACCATCATTATCACCAGTGACAAAAGTGCTGCAGAAGCTAATCATGGCAAAAAATAAATAATCAGTTGGGTGTGACCATTTTTAGCCTCAAGTCAGGCCAATTCCAGTGTATATGACAAATAAGGAAACTATACATAACATTGCTTTATGTTGTACAATAATTTGTATATGGTGATGAACGAAATGGGAATGCAAATGCATAGATTAACTGAAAAAATACTAAATTTTGTTGGTCAGTGATGGAACATAAAGGGAAGGCCATAGAATTTTGGTGCAAATATGAATCACGTTCAGCTCAAGGACAATTCACCTCAAGTTTGTCAAGCTGCATAAGGCTGCAGTGAGGCTAAGGTTGAGCTTATAGGTAGTAAAGGAGGATAATGTAAGTAAGTCTATTGAAACAAATTTCAAACAAAATTCCCAAATAACCATGACTTGGAATTTGTAGCCAAACAACTACTAGTATAAAAGTACAATTCAATAAGTACCTTTCACATTGATTGAAGTGGAAGCCAATTGCAATACTATAAACCAAGCATGAAAATGGAAGTTGATATTAAGCAAATTACCTAAAATGCAACAGACCCGACACATAATGGCTCACATACACTAGACTTCTCTTCAATATTGCTGATTATATCATTACGTATATCAGTGTGGTGACCTACAAAAGTGCCAAACACTTGTTACTTGGAACCTCCAAGTTGTATGGAAACATACCTACATGGCAAAATAGTGAACACAAAGTAGCTAGGGTAACACCCTATATCTTTTTCACTCAATGCTAATGAAACTAAAAAGAGCAAAGAATATTCAACATGCTATGTGATCACTTATCCATTTGGTTCAATACAATAGTAAATGAAAAATAGATTAAAGATTTATTGCACCTCAATTGAGTTTACCAAATACTTAGGCTTAGTTTGGCCCCATTTTGTTGTTTCTCCTTTTTTAAAGCACAAATCCATGTTAATTCATTTGGTAACTAATTTATGAGCTTCGCAAAAATTGAACTTAGGGTTTTTTGAGGGGGGGCTTTTAAAATCTTAATGTTGTTTTTTTTTTATTTCATGATGTTTTCTTTGAAGAGTAATGTGTCACTTGTACAAAATTATCAAACAACTCAATAATAAATTTCATAAGTTACTTTTAAAAAACCACATGGGGGCCAAACTAAGTCTTAGTCTCTAAGCAAATCCTATAAAATAGTTTTAACCAATTTGGAAAGAGATGGGTCACTCAGACCAAAAAAAAACAGGGCACTAATTTTGCCTCTAGAATCAAGACATGAACTTATGTGGGGATTCATCAAAGTGCACAAGAGTCTACACTTATGAGAAGTGGACCACATGTTCTATGGAAGTAATTGTTAGCCTTGAATTTCTTTAAGGCATTATTTACATTAGTTTTGATGATGACCAATCTATTGATAATAGCATGTTTGTAATTGTTCTATTCTAAACTATTATTAAGTCATTTTCATTGTGTTAATCCCTTGGTTTATGCATTTAAATGTTCTAACTTTGTTTGAGATAATGAGATAGCATATGGTGAAGCCCAAGAGTGATTGAGCGCAACAAGGACCGAGCTTGAAGATTTGAAGATTTTTTATCCTTGGTTGAAGACTAGGATTTACTTGTAAGCTTTTTGATCAATCACTTATAGGGGCTCAAGTAGCTTTAGTTGGAATTTAGGATCCTTGCTCTTATACTTTAAATTGCTTTCAAGGACCTAAACATACTTAGACCACTCAATTAAATTCATTTTATAAAAGTTTTCAAGTGGCTACGTCAAAATCAAGTACCCTTTGCGAAATGGGTCATTTTTAAAGGAAAACCTGATCTAATTGGTAAGGAACTAGATATTGAGTTTAATATGGTTAGAAACATATTTGAATCTAGTTTTCGAATCTTCGAACGGATTGCAAAAATAAGTTTTGTAGAGGGAATTATGGCCGTTTAGTAAAGAGGTGTCAGTCTGTAAAAAATAGGAAAAACCAGTCGACTAAAGAATTTCATGTCCAGTCGACCGGAGGTACTGTTCAGTTGACTGGATTTCACACAGAATGCCTATTCTTTGGTGTGAACTTTCCAATCGACCGAACCTTTGATATAGTCGACTGGATCGTGCAGAACTGCATAACGGCTAGTTTTCTAAACTCTCCAAAAATTGCTTTTACACCCCCCATTCACTCCCAATGGCTATAATCTTTCAAAAGCTATATATAAGGATGTTTTTAAGGATTAAAAACAACAAGGAACAATAACAAAATCATTCAAACAACTTGGTTAATCATCATTTCTATTTGAGCCCTAGTTTGAGTGAAAAATCAATTTGCTCTAGATTTCAATTGTAATTCTTGAGAGAGCAAATTGTAGTAAGATTTCATTTGTATTATCTACTCACTAAAAAGTTGTAGTGTGAGCTATAATTGTATCCATCCACTTTAGAGAGAGTTATTATTTGTACCCAAATGATTCATTTATAAAGAGTGAGGGTTTGTAACCCTTGTGTGCAAAGAAGAGGTGTTCTTCTTTGGGAGAGATTGAAGGCTCTTGTAATGGTTTGATCTACACTCGTAAGTAGGTTGATAAAGGAATCCTCAAGAAGTGTTCTTGAGGGGTGGATGTAGGTCGCGGTGTGCGGATTGCCGAATCACTTGAAAACTCGGTTTGCAAGTGTCTCTTCCCTTTTTTCTTTACTTTATTGTTTGTGATTGTGTTTAATTTTGTATTAAGTTTTAAAAGGTGAATTTTTCGCTAAAACCTTATTCACCCCCTCCCCTTCTAAGGTTTCCATTTCGGGCCAACAATTGGTATCAGAGCCTCGACTATTTTATTTTCAAAAGATTTTACAATCTAGAGTTAAGATCCATGAAAACTACTTTTTTTTTTAAAAAGGCTATTGCATTAGCACTCCTCCATCGTTGAGTGATCATAAGTATGTTCATTGGAAGAGGAGAATAGAAATTGGTCCTTGCATAGATTCCCCACAAATGATAGAGGGGGTGATTGTTGGGATTATATCACATGTGGGTCAATCCCATTAATTTAGGGATTGTGATTTGGTTAAATTCCTATTATGATTTGGTTTCCTTAATAGAGTTGTATTGCTTGTCTAACAAGTAATGTGTCATAAACTCTATATACATGGATGTTGTATAGGAATTTATGGAGCCCTTGGTGTACCAAGTTGGGGGTCTCCCCTGATAGGGGTGCATGGTTTAGGGTAAGAAAGATATTAATTGCTGGGTTTTCCTATAAGGGTTGTTCACAATGATAGGGATGTGAGGTAGGGATGGGTATTTCATATGTTACAGTGATTAATTGTGTCAAGTTATTTTGGGTATGGAGTGAGGAGAGTACAAGGGTCTTGTATTTGGGTTATGGGATTTAATCCATGTAACTTGTACCATGTTTTACTCAATAGTGAAAGAATAGATCTCTCGGGTGTGGACGTAGACAGATGTTTGGCCGAACTACGTAGAATCTGTGTGTCTTTTCTTTGGTGTGCATGTTTAATTACTGCTGATGTGTGTGTTTATTTGGGGGAATTTGGTTCTGCGTTTTTAAATTCCCAACAATTTTCTTAGACCCACATCGTACAATGTATTTGGTGGTTGGGTGCCTCTTCATCTCAACTCTCATCCCCCATCTTCTCTATACGTATAGATATCATGATCTTAATAAAAAATTATGAGTAAGAGAAGGCCATTCATTTTCATTTGGCATATCATGCATGTGGTCCATAAAAAAGGCGCCTCACCCCCACTAACTCATTCTGATTAGTCTTCATATATGCATGCATCATGCATGCATTTGATCCTGGAATTAATGTTGAATGAAAAAGGACTTTCTAATACCATGCATGAAACAGAGGCTAAAACTATGTGGTTTTCTTGTTGTGATTGTGGGCCCATTCCTAACAAGTGGTATCAGAGCTTGGTTGAGAATCCATGGCAGTTGGAGATAGTTTGCTTGGGGATATACGAATGGCAATAGTTCGATCGCAAAAAGAATTTCAGCATGTGGCAAGTGCATATGAAGGATGCCTTGGTACAACAAGGTATAAGGGATGCATTGTGCGGTGAAGATATTAAGCCGGAAGGGATGACCGACAAGATTTGGAAGAGGATTAACTCTAAAGCTGTAACACTCGTACCCGAAAAAAAGGAGTAATTATCATGTTAATATGCATTAATTAATATAATTAGTGTATATTATGGAATAAGGAGAGGCCTGGACTCCCCCGTGAAAAGTGTTCAATAAAGGACACTAGTTGGAAAAAAAAAGTCCCCAGTGAGGAGGGACAGGTTTGGAATGGGACTCAGTGAAGGGCTCAGATAAAATAAATGTGCATTTTATCTGTTAAATGCATTTATGTGATTATATGAATATTTGTTTAAATGCTTTTATATTATATGATAATACATGTGTTAGCAACTTGTATTAGTTTGGATACCCAAATAAGGGTATAACTGAAAAAGATTTATAATTGGTAAGTACGATAGCAAGTTCACAAAATATTTGGGACCCACGTTGGGACCCATACGAAACTTAGACAAATACTCATTAGATAATTGGGTAGTTAATGGAATGTTTGGGGGATTTCATAATAAGAATTTAAGAAATTCAGGGGGTGTAAGTGATAATAGGGGAAATGAGGCCAAGACACCTCATGCCTATGCATGTGTAGGTGTCTTGATGAGAGGAAGACTCTCATATGTGCTAGAATTAAAACAAAGAAAAGAGAAGGAGCTCGGGAGAGAAGACGGAACCGTCACCGACGACATTTTTCGTTGTTCCGTCGCCGCCGTTTGCCGGATTTACGATCCCAGACCACTTTTGGACTCGTGGAGGTAAGAGGAGCACATGCACGTAATTAGTTTTTACTTTTGGCAATGTTTTTTCGGCAACTGTTCTTGATATACGATATTTGTGGTACCAAAACTATGTAGGATTACTCTAGGACAAGAATTGGCTTTGGTTCTAGCTTGAATCAAGATTTTAGGAGCCTAATTGGATATAATCTGCTAAGGTGAGTTTTCTAGCCTAAAAATGATTGTGGTTTAAGATGTTCAATGCTTTCGTATGTATTTTGAGTTGTGGAAATCATGTTTAGAAGTTATAAAATTGTTAGATTGTGAATTACATGTCAATTGTATGAAAGTTGCTATGATTATGAGCCTACATGCTTATATGTCCATATGGTATTCAATGAACCTGGGACAATGATTCATTAGTTGGGAGTAATAAGGGTGGTGAAGAAGAAGAATCCGAGAAATACGAAAGTCCAAGGAATAGAAGTGACCACGGGACCAAGGGAGGTTTTCGGGTTTGAATGAATCATTGAACAAGTGACTCGACGATTACAAATATGATTTTATATGTTTATTGTTGCATTGCACATGTTAAACATTCAATCATGTTTAGATTTTTCACTAAGCGTAATGCTTAAGAAAATCGTTTTCTGTTTCTGTTGTGGTAAATGACAACCACCGCAGGTACAGAGCAATACCCGGAGAGGGAGTGACGTGCTCGGGAAAGGGGAAGAGATTTAGTACTTGTAAATATGTTTTAAACTTGTGTTAGAGTGTAACTTGTGGCTTGGGATCCTTAACTTGTGGATTGAAGTCTTGACTCATGTGTTTAATGTAGATTTGAAGGAACTTATGTAATTTCTATGTAATCGGTCGGTTTATGCGTAAGTTGCATGTTTGGATAATTTCGGCAAGTCCGGATACGTATGTTGTAGCTTCTGGGTATGTTCCGCTTTGTAACTAAATGTTTAGAATGGTTGTAATCACATAAGGGGAAGAGGTTTAAATGGTTGTTTTTGGAGTTAACTTAGCTTGATTACTTGCTTAACTCATTTGAAGTTGTAAACATTTGTTTTGAGCGAGTGAGGGAACTTGTATGGGTTATTGGTATACTTTAAAATATTTTGCAAAGTTTGGGGAAGGATTGATTTGGTTTTCAAACATTTCTTAGCAAGTTCATGAAAAGAAATTTGGTTGGAGTGGAACTTGTTTAATTCAAGGGAGATCTTGGTCATGTTCTTTAAAAATGTTGGAGAAGCTTAAATTTATGTTTGGGAATAGGTTTGGAATGGTTCTTGAGGTTTCCATGAGGTTTGAGGATGATTTGGGTATGATCTGATTTAGCAGAAGTTTTCTGTCAAAAATTGGGTAATGCAGGAAACGGATCGATCCAGGCCTTGAGTGGATCGATCCGGAGCTTTTGGAGGAACCAGAAATGACAATCAGCTAGATCCGGATCGATCCGGTTTTGGGCGGATCGATCCGCTAGTCTAGTTTCAGCACCGACGGCTTTTACGAAAACAGACATACTCGCTCTAGAAAACTCAGATTCGCGCACCGTTTTTTGCGTTGGAACCGGGACTTAAAGACCTATCTTTTGGTATAAAATTTGCTATACCTTATTAATTATAATTTTACCCTTGTGGGCTATTTTGTAACAATAGAGTTGTTTAATGTTGCTAAACACATACGATCCTTAGTAATTCGCATGTCTCTTTGCAAATTAATGTACTTGGATTCTTGTAGCATTGCCACATAATCCACACGAGGCGGGTTGGGGTGTGATAAAAGCCGTGCATTAGCACCATGCAGCTTAGTTTGGTGGACGATGTGGTGTACGATGTCATGGAAGAGACCTTCGCAAAAGCTTTGTGGGAAAAGCTTGAGGATCTCTATTTGGGGAATAACTTCACCAACCGTCTCATGTTGAAGCAAGAGTTGTACTCCTTTAGGCGGAAAGAAGGAGTTGATCTTCAATTCCATATAGGGGAGTTTAACAAGTTATTGTGTGAGTTATCCAATGTTGGCTACAAACTAGACGACGAGGACAAAGCTATCATTCTCCTTACATCGGTAAAATCTACCTATAATCAATTATTTAATACATTGTGTATGGGAAAGATACCATAACGGTGGAACAGGTGAAGAAAGCTCTATTCTCTAGCGAGAAGATGGATAATATAGAGGAAACGTTGGAAGATGCACAAGCACTTGTTACACAAGAGAGGCCAAGGCAAGGGAAGAAGAACTCTAGTGGAGGCGATAGTGGAGCAGCACGACATAGAACTCCTATGAAGGATAAGGAGTGTTACTATTGTGAAGAGAAGGGTCACTTTATACAAGATTGCCCAGCAAAGAAGGATAATAGAGGTACCACTACAAATGTGTTGGAACATTCGAATGAAGATGTTGTAGAAGTCATGACAATTACAGAGGAGGAGAAGAAAACTGCGGATTAGGTTCTTGATTCAGCTTGCTTTGCTCATTTATGTTCACATGTAAATTGGTTCTCATTCTATAAACCGATGGAGGGAAAAGTCTATATGGCGAACAACATAGTTGGAGAAATCAAGGGTGTTGGAACCGTTCGAATCTAGACTTCAAATGGGTTGACAAGGCTTTTGACATATGTGCTTCATGTTCCGGGTTTGAAGAGAAACGTTATTTCCTTGGGAATGTTGGATTCTAAAGGATGCTCGTTTGTCTCGAAGGGAGGCTTCATGAAGGTGAAGCGGGATTCTCGTTGGGAAAGAAGGTTGGAAATTTGTACGTTTTGTTAGGAAGTACAGATTTTGGAGATATCACGAAAAATAAGAGGGTGTGGAAGCCGATGGGGAAATCTATTGAGAGAATAGATGATGAGGCTCCAACAACTTCGGTGATGACAACTCCTACTCAAGGTGAAGACGACCACAATAGCAAAGTGTAGCTCGTGCGTTTCATGTTTGATGACGTTGGTGATCTCAAGTTCATGGGGGGGTGTGAACTTAGGTAATGGGGTAGCTGAATAGCTTGGGGTGGCAAAGGCGATGCACTATCGATGTGGAAGTTGAAAATTACAGGAGTAAGACTTTGAGAATTGATGGGATGGAATTTGAGGCAAGGCAAAGATTGTTAGGATTGTGCATAAAATTCCATTAGTGGAATTATTTCCTAATCTGATTCCTTATTTGGTGGTTTTCTTGTCAAATAAGGATTTCTTTGATGGTGGAAGTTACCTATTTTATATAGGAATGTTTGTGAGAGTATTCCTTATTGTACAAGACTTATCATAGGGGTAAATCCTACTACAACTAAGATTGGGACTCTACAATCTATATAAATATAGGGCTTGCTCTAGGGATTGATAAGATTGGTTGGAAATCTTCTATATATACAAGAGAGGGCTGCAGACTAGTGAGGGAGAAATTAGTTTCTAGCAATTGTGTGTGTCATATAACTTGGTTGGAGAGTTATACACGTGAGGTCTTGAGTGCTTGTAATCTTTATATTAATCGAGGTGATTGCCTTTACACGTGGACGTAGGCATTGTTGGGCCGAACCACATTTAAATCTTGTTGGGTTGGTTTGTTTGATTTTTCTTTCGTGGTTGTGTCGTTCTTATTCTATTTATCTCCATCTTTGTGAGTGTGGTTTTCTTGTTGTGATTGTGGGCCCATTCCAACAATGTGGTCTACAAAAACAAGTTTATTGTGAAAAGCTTCTCACATGAGAAGACGGGTTTTAACCGTTGGATGAGCATCTGGTCATAAAATTTCCAAGAGTCTGGAGATGTATTTATCACCAGATGCTCATCCAACGGTTAAAACCCGCCTTCTCATATGAGAAGCTGCTCACTATAGACTTGCCCATATATATATATATACAGAGATTCTCTAAAGAGGGCACCCTTTTTTATTAAAAAGAAAACCTTTTTTTGGCCGTGTAAAAAGTGAGAACTTCTCACATATGTGAGAAATTCTCACTTTTTACACGGCCAAAAAAGAGGTCCATTCTTTAATAAAAAAAAGGCGCCCTCTTTATAGCCTGACTATATATATATATATATATAACTTGGCCAATGGGAATGGAGTATTGGACCAGGCCAGCCTATAATTAGATTGCCACGCCTGTTCGAGTCACTCGGGAAAATAAGGGTGTTGACAAATTAGAACTACTCTGAATTTTGTGTGTCTTACTTATTGTACATTGCTTTGATAAATGTCAACACTGATTTGACAATTAATAAACCCATGTAACTCTCCCTCACGTAGTTGGTATGAATTTTACTGTTTGTTTGCGCATTGTAAGATTTATTTGTAATGCTTTTAGAATAGCATGGTTCTC
This sequence comes from Hydrangea macrophylla, assembly GCA_033977485.1. Taxonomy (NCBI): domain Eukaryota; kingdom Viridiplantae; phylum Streptophyta; class Magnoliopsida; order Cornales; family Hydrangeaceae; genus Hydrangea; species Hydrangea macrophylla. The sequence goes on along the minus strand of CM066982.1, from coordinate 117,652,451 downwards.
GAAAGCATCAACGATTGGGTGGGGAAGAGGGGAAAAAAAAAGAAGAAAAAGAAGAAAAAGAAGAGGGGGCTAAGAACTTATCAAAATAGATTTTCATCAAATTTGGGCAAAGATGAGAAGAAATGTTATAGCTCATCGAACTTAATTGCCAACAATTTGTTTCATGTCCGATGAATTTTAAATGGGTTGGGTGAGGCCTAATCTTACGTTAAGGTGAATCAACTAGGGCCAGGCTTGCCCATCCTCATGTTCAGGCCTCAATTGGGCCGCCCAATTGTGTGTTTCTTTTTGGGCCAGTCAGCTATACCACCCTAAAACCAATACAATAATACATAAAGCCCAAGGCCCAAATATTTAACTCAATAACCCCTTCCCCAACCAAAATGACAAAACTAACCTAATTTTCTAGTAAACCGAAAATACCCTCTCCTCCTACAGCAGAGCTGACGACGAGGATACCGTTCAAGCTTCGATTCAAAATTCCTGGCAAATACGATAATCAAAATTGACTATTCTTCGTGTGATTTGAGGACGAAGCATTGATCAGACGCATAAATTCTCCAGAAAAACACAGTCACATTGTCAAATGGCAACGAAAAGTAAGTATAAGTTTTCATCCAACTTCTGTTAATGTTCATAGTTTTCAATTGAATCAAAGAAAACACACATATTTAATTTTAAAACCCTAAAAATTGACTTCGAAGCAAGACTCCATGAATATTTACTTCAAAAAAATGAAAATAAGGGTTTCTGACATATAATACTAAAATTATCTGTTTCCCGAGGCACCTATGTTTTCTGTATATAATACAACCTCACTTTTCTTTGTATAAACTCAAAATAGTACATTTGATTTGTTGTATGTTGCTGATTTCATGTTAGGTTGTTTAATACATGTTGAAAACCTATTCTACAAACACAACAGATAATATTATCTGTTGTATACAACTTTTAAATAACATACCAAATCTCGTCGTTATATTTGTTCTAATTAACAACTAAAGCTTGTTTACAAAACAGATAGTATTATCTGTTGTGCATAACACATTATTTGTTGTGAATCACAAATTCTCTTGTCCAACAGATAATATTATCTGTACAAACAGATAATATTATCTGTTGGTAACTTTTACACTACATACCACAACAAATTAGCAACTAAAGCTTGTTTCAAACAGCTATTATTATCTGTTTTGAAACAGATAATATTATTTGTTGTGAGGTACAATAAGTACTTCAGACTGTTTACAAACATATAATATTATCTGTTGAGAAACAGATAATATTATCTGTTGTGCATAACATTATTTGTTGTGCATCACAAATTCTCTTGTTCAACAGATAATAATATTTGTTTTGAATTACATACCTTTGCATATAACTTTACAGATAACATTGTCGTTTAATTGCTTTACATCTTGCACATTATAGATAACTTTATATATTCTTCAAAGTTTGTTTTTCTAGTAATTTGTTAACAAATTTTACCTGTTGAACAAAACAGATAACTTTATCTTTAAATTAAGCTTATCTTAACTGTATGATTCTAACAGGTGTTGCAAAAAAACCAACAAATAAGAAGAACAATAAACCAAAAGTAGACAGAAAGGCAGGGAAGAGTTATGCAAGACAATTTCGTTCTAGTTTGCAGCCTATGCAAACCCTAATGGAAGGGTTAGACATCCATAAAAGGCATCATAAGTACCTCCAGAAAACTCCATTTTGGCTACTGATAAATGCTTTTCTAACCAACACGGTAGAGAATTGCAACTGCAGGAAATCAGACACAGAAGTAGCTGAACTAATTCGCACATACAATTCTGCGTACAAGGCATTTCAGGTTGGAGGGAAAAATATAATGATAAAGGAGGAAGATATTGCTGTAATATTTGAGATAAAGTCAGGGAGAGAAGAAATGGCACTTAAAGGGAAGAAAAAGCCGACATCAACCTTCATGGATAGATGGTTTAATGATGGCACTACATTATCTGCCCCAGTTATAAAACTGAAGATAAATACAGCAATAAAGGGACGAACAAAAGAAGACATGGAAGATTTCACGAGGCTACTTTGCCTATATTTGTTTGTGACCCTGTTTTTCCCAACAACTGGGTATCAAATTGGTTGGACATACATCAAATATGTCGAAGACCTAGATGATATGTGCAAATATGCATGGTCAGAAGCAATTTGGGAACAACTAAGAACTTCAATTGCAGAGAACCATAAAGATCCAGACAAAGTTTCAGGATGTGTGGCTGCATTGCTAGTAAGTTGAATGAAACAGATAATATTATCTGTGAGCTATATTTTATATGCAATGATTAATTTATATGTTAACAAATAATGTTTATGCAGTATTGGTTGTGCGAGAAGACAACAATATTAAAACCAATGAAGAAACAAGAATGCACCAGATTTGAAAAGTGGGATCTATCAGAACTAAAGAAGATTCTTGGTGATAGAGGGATCAGAAATTTGGAAGCACATGAGGTATAATCAACGACGTTGAATCAAATATAAATGAGATAAATAACATAAGGAAAAAATAACTGCATTACAAATTATCTATTGTTTGACAGAGATTATTCAATTGTGCATCGCTAATAATATTATCTGTTGGGCAACATAACTCTTTTGTGAATAGATAACATTATCTGTTTTACATAATAGATGAATAAATCTGTTCTAATTAGAAACTAAGGCTTGCTTACAAAACATATAATATTATCTGTTGGGCTACATAACTCTTTTGTGAAACATATAATATTATCTGTTTAACACTATAGATGAAAAAATCTGTTCTAATTAGAAACTAAGGCTTATTTACAAAACAGATAATATTATCTGTTGGACAACATAACTCTTTTGTGAAACAGATAATATTATCTATTTTACATTATAGATAAAAAAAAATCAGTTCTAATTAGAAACTAAGGCCTGTTTACAAAACAGATAATATTATCTGTTGTAAATATACAATAACACTCTTATTCTGTCAACTATGCAGGTATGTGGTCAAGCACTTGGAATGACAACCAAGGAAAAGGAAATGCTCATCTACGAAGAAGACGAAAATAATGATGAAAACAATGATGAACAAGGAGAGGATGAAGATAGGGAAGAGGAAGAAGAAGAAGAATATGAACAACTACAAGAAGATGAGGAACAAGAAGAAGAAGAAGAAGAAGAAGAAGAAGAAGAAGAAGAAGAAGAAGATGAGGATTATAAAGAAGGAAAAGCAAAAAAGGAAGCAAGTGAAGAAGAAGAAGAAGAAGAAGAAGAAGAAGAAGAAGAACAAAAAGATGAGAATCATGAAGAACAAAAAGGAAAAAAATGAAGCAACTGAAGAAGAAGAACAAGAAGATGGTTATGATGATTATAATAATGGTGATGATAATGACAATGATGATGATGATGATTATCACAATGGAAATCAAAAAGAAATAATGGTTCAGGATGAAGAAGAACAAGAGTCACAAGGACATCAAGAAGATGATGACAAATGTATGTACAAGCAGTGGCTCGAACACTATAACAATGATGGCCAATATAACATAAACAAGGGAGGAGAAACAAAAAATGAGACAAATAATGAGCAACAACTACAGTTAAGTGAATCTGCGCACCTTGAAGAGGACAAGAGCAAACAGCCGGAAGATGAACAACAGATAAACTTGACACCCTCACAAGAAAGAAGTAAATTTAAAATCTCATCAGTTGAATCCGTGGAGTTCGACATGGAAAATTTCAATAATTTGTGCAATGTAATGATAGATGACATTGAAATAGACAGCAACCTGGAAGATAAGAGGTTGAAGGACATAAATGTTGAGTATAAAGAGATAATTATAGAACTGGTGAATGAAAGAGAGAAACTGGTAGAGAAATTCATGGATCTTGAAAAAGAAAACAGCAAGCAAACAATATCAATTCTTGAAAAGTCCATCAGAATACAATACATGGAGGACGAGATGACTGAAAAGGACAACGAAATTGAAGGAATGAAGAAACATATTCAGCACCTTGAGAGCATAATCAATAGGTACAATAAGTACTTCAGACCGTTTTCAAACAGATATTATTACCTGTTTTGAAATAGATAATATTATATGTTGTGAGGTACAATAAGTACTTCAGACTGTTTTCAAACAGATAATATTATCTGTTGAGAAACAGATAATATTATCTGCTGTACATTATATATAAATATATCTATTCTAACTAGCAACTGAGGCACTTTTCATGTCCCCTAAACAGCTACTTATCCTTGACATTAATCTAGAGATAGAGAAGAATAAAAATGAAGAATGTGTTCAGAAGGAGGCACTGAAAGGAACTGAAACAGACATCACAGAGACGGAATATGTGCAAGTTTTGGAGGAGCAAGTCCAGAAATACAAGAGAATCCAACAAGATCAGGCCAAAAAATATGATCAGCACATCAAGGCAAGAGATAGAAAACTTGAAGAACAGAGTCAACTGATTACTAGGCTTGTCTGTGATAAAATAGATACAGGACCTCAAGGATCAACAAACGCCAGAAAGGGCAAGCAAAGAAGAGATAAAGGAAGATGAACAAGTAAAAACAAGGTCAATGGTAAGGAATATTAGGAACAAACAAAGGAAAGAGAACAAGGACCCATTGTATGACTATGGTGATAAAAAAGGAAAGGGCAAGCAACAAATAGATGAAGGAATAAAAAGGAAAAGGCAAACAGCCGAAGAAGAAGCATATAAAGGACTTGAGGAGCTGATGATTGATATCGACGAATACACGGAAAAAAAGCCAAGGAAAATTAAGAAATCAAAGTTGAAGAGAGGAAAAACAAATCCGATGTTGAAATACGTAAAGATAAAAGACAGAGAAAAGCTGAAGCACATAATGAAATTCGAAAATAACGAGTAAGTACGATTGCAATTTAAGTACAAAATTAATTTCCATACATTCATTTCCATCTAAACTAACAACATACTTGTTGAATTTGTTAGCAATGAGGCAGTGATCTGGAGTAGATCAAAATCTTCTGAATACATCAGCCTTCAGGACGTGTTGGAACTGCAAGATGATGATCAAGTGACCAATAATGTAAAATACTATCTGTCCTATTCAAACCAAATTATGTAACAGATAATATTATCTGTTAGACAGATAATATTATCTGTCCATTATCTTGTCTAACAAATGGACAAATAATATTATCTGTAATAATTTATTACTTCGCGGATACAAATACTAAAATGCCAATAACGTCTGACTCTAGGTAATTGATGTGTATGCTGAAATTTTGATGCACGATCAAGAAAACCTAACATCATTGGATGCTACAAAGAAAGATAAACACTTCTTCTTCACTAGCATGGGCATGGTAAGCAACAAATGCCGTTTTGAAAAGCAATGAACACATACATCTTATTAGCATAATATATCATTCAACTGCATGCTATAACATTATCTGCTTCTGTTATTATCTGTTTTTGTTGCTTCTTTGCAAAACAGACTCTGATCACAGAAAACATACAAAAACTGAGGGAGTCAATGTTCGATAAATACATTGGACAAGATACTGCTGACTACAGATATTTGCACTTTCCAATCAATTCAAGTGGCAGATCATTATATTTAAATCATTGGACTTTATTAGTCTATGATCAAGAAGAAGAAATATGGAGGTTTTACAACTCCAGAAAGCCCAGGACAGGCCAAGATCAGTATCTCAGGGATGCTATTACAATGGTATAAAATCTTCACATATATGAAACTCCACAACAAATACTTGACATATTACTTTCAGACTTAACTCACTAAATCACCTGTTTTATGTACAGAAAGAGCACTACATCAAGGTTCTAAAGCAAAAGCAAGAAGAAATGGGTGTTAAAGTGACAATCAATGATGATGCTCCACTATTTGAAATGGAAAAAACATCTCAACAGATGGAAACAAGGTACGTATGAACTCATAACCTATTATATCACATTGAGTCAGCAACAGATAATATTATCTGTTGTGAACAATAGAGAATATATTATAAACTAAACTCAAGATATAATTTAACATTGACAAGCGACTATTGTTTGCAGTGTGGATTGTGGGATAATTGTTTGCTACCTCATGAAAACATTGAGCAACGGAATAACAATTAAAGATAATTTCAAGAGAGAAGATGCAAGAATGATGAGGGCACACCTTATTGACAGATTTCTGAATGATGAGAAGAACTCATGGACCGAGAAGGCGGCCTTACAAAGGAGGGCAGCGAATCTGGCAGAAAGTATATAGATTACAGCATTGAATTACCATTTTTTGTATAGATGTATAGAGATAGTATGATGTGGGGATATAAATAGATAGATGTTTATGCATAGATGTATACATTATAGCACATAATACCATTTTTGTATACATTATAGCACAGAAGAACTCATTGGTTGTTTTATTTTTAATGTAATTTATGCGACTGAAAAGAAGAAAGTTCATAGTTTGTAAATGATATGAATAGAAAGCTGGTTTTGGATTATGTTCTATGACTCTCCTGTGCATGAATACTAGTATGCAAGTTATTTAATATTTGAATTGCAAATAGATAATATTATCTATTGCAGAAACAGTTTCAAATCAAACATTGCAGAAACAGATAATATTATCTGTTGAGTACAAGTTTTACAAAACAAACCATTACAAAGCCCATATTATCATAGCAAAGAATACTAGTATGCAAGTTATTTCTTATTTGAATTGCAAACAGATAATATTATCTGCAACAGATAATATTATCTATTGCAGAAACAGTTTCAAATCAAACATTGCAGAAACAGATAATATTATCTGTTGTGTACAAGTTTTACAAAACAAACCATTACAAAGCCCATATTATCATAGCAAAGAATACTAGTATGCAAGTTATTTAATATTTGAATTGCAAACATATAATATCATCTGCAACAGATAATATTACCTGTTGCAGAAACAGTTTCAAATCAAACATTGAAGAAACAGATAATATTATCTGTTGTGTACAAGTTTTACAAAACAAACCATTACAAAGCCCATATTATCATAGCAAAGAATACTAGTATGCAAGTTATTTAATATTTGAATTGGAAACAGATAATATTATCTGCAACAGATAATATTATCTGTTGCAGAAACAGTTTCAAATCAAACATTGCAGAAACAAATAATATTATCTGTTGTGTACAAGTTTTACAAAACAAACCATTACAAAGCCCATATTATCATAGCAAAGAATACTACATACAGATAGAACATATTAACCAAAAAAACAATAGACACTTTATTCAGAAGTCAAACCCATGACACATTTGGACACATAAAATCCAAATCTGTAATTCAACAGATAACACGTATAGATTGAATTACAAAGCTTCATTGCATGTCTTTCTGTTGTGTTTGGTATATTTGCCACACCTACCACACCTCACACTCCTAACACTCTCAACCCTCGAAGGAATTCTATTTTTTCTTGGCCTTCCGGGTTGCTTTCTTGACAAGGGAGGGCGAACAACCATATCTTTAACGCTGACATTGGGTTTGGTGACCGTTGGAACACCAAAAATAGACTTGCTATATGCCTCAGAGAAACTGCTCACATGGTACCAGCTATCCACAAACGTATTCAAGTCATTCCCGCTACTTTGAATAACAACACAAGCATGACTACACGGAAACCCATTTAATTGCCACTGGAAACAAGAGTATGTCAAACTACGGATATCAACCAACACAGATGGCATACACTAAACCTCAAACACATCATCAGAACACTTGATCACTTTCCACGTCCGACCCTCATTTAAAGATGTATGTAATCTCTTCTCCATTTCAGGACAGATAACAAAACTCAATTTCTTGCACAAATCTCTCCGATAGGACATTTGCTTCATAATTTGAACCCTTATCTTATCAATCATCTCAGTTATAGGTATGTGACGAGCTACTGCAATTTGAGAGTTAAAAGACTCAGCAGCATTAGAAGACATTTCACCATAACGTTTTCCTTTGAAGTAAGCATGACACCACTTATCAAGAGGAAGATCATGCAAAAAGTTAACAATTTTTTTGCCACCCTCACGTCTCAACTGATCCATGTGAGGACAAAAAGCTGCTTCAGTCGGAGCATAAGCACACCTACGGAACAATGCCACAATCCTTTTCCTAAAATCCTTGTCCACCCCACTATATTTCTCCCGCAAATTTTTCTCCAAGTGAATCATACAAAAAGCATGTGGAGATGATGGGAAAATACTAGAAACAGCATGAACAAGACCAGGATTGCGATCTGAGACAAATGTCACAATATGATCATTCGACAAAACTTCACGCAATTGGCCACAAAACCACATCCAATTGTCAAGATTCTCAGAATCAACAACACCAAATGCAACAGGAAACAAACCTGTATCAGCATTGAATAGCTACTTAATACAAAAACACAAATATAACAAAAAAAATACCACAATCCAGAATTTAAAAACCAGTAGACACAAACAAATAATATTATCTGTTATGTACTCACCTTGGTTACCATCCTTTCCAGTTGCAGCCAACAAGTTACCCTTGTATCTACCCTTTAAAAATGTGCCATCCAAGAATAATAAGGGACGACAAAAATTGAATCCATATATGCACCCGTAAAAAGAAACAAACAATCTCTTAAAATGCCCACTACCATGATCATATTCAAACTCAATACGGTTGCCCGGGTTATTCTTCAACGCCTCATCAGTATACCATCGAAGAAGATCAAAAGACAACAAATCATCTCCATAAAGTTCTCTCCTAGCCTTTTCAACACCCAACCACGCATGGTGGTAGCTAATATCAAGTCCATATTTATCCTTAAAATCCCGAACAACTTCAAATGGACGGGTCAAAGGCTTTGACCGAACATCATCTACAACAACGCTACCAACTAAATCAGAGCTCATCCTTGGATTTCGTGAAGTCCGAACAGAAGGCCCATAAGTGTGCTCTTTATTGAACTTCTTTATATGAACGAAACCATTCGAAGGTACAACCGATGCATGTATCCGCCACAAACAGCCCCTAGAATCCTTGAATTTACATTCAGCCGTAATCCTTCCCTTCTCATTCTTCGTGTATTTGAATTGAAAACCAAGTTCAATAGCATATTTACAAAGCACTGTACGAAATTCAGCACTACCGCCTTCAAAACACTGTCCAACACCAACTACTCCATTAGCCCAAGAAGCAGATAATAAGACTTTTTCCTTGTAAGATACATACGAAGTTAGTAAGTCTCTTTCACTACTACATTGCCCACTAGTCAACATACCCATGCTATATGCTTCATGAACACCACTAGACTGATCCTCAACACGACTAACACAACCACTCTTCTCAATAACAACAATATCACCACGACCACCACAAACACCATTAACCAATAAAATCATGTTTTAGAAATCATCTTCATTCTCTAAAATACAGTTTGAATGCCCACTAATACAATACTCAAAAGAAACACTGTCAGGTGTCAAGTTACTCCATCTACCACAAACAAAATCCACCAAATCGTGGTAACAAAACTCGTTTGAAACCTTCACAACAGCTGTATAACCAACATGCTTCACCAACAATAGAACTGAATTGTCCATTACAATCTACCAAAAAAAAGAAACAGATTCAGAAATAGGGAATTATATGAAAACAGTTTCAAACAGATAATATTATCTGTTTTAATACTATCTGTTCAGTTTGTCTAAAACACATATGCATTACATAATAATTATAACAAACATATAATATTATCTGTTTTAATACTATCTGCTTCAGTTTGTCTAAAACACATATGCATTACATACTAATTATAACAAACAGACAATATTATCTGTTATAATACTATCTGCTTCAGTTCGTCTAAAACACATATGCATTACATAATAATTATAACAAACAGATAATATTATCTGTTTTAATAATATATGCTTCAGTTCGTCTAAAATACATATGCATTATATAATAATTATAACCAAAGAGATAATCAGAATCGGCTTCACATAGTATTACAGATATTCAAAACCCTACGAATAAAAAAAACAAGCTGAAATCATACCTGTATTACAATTCTATAAGAAACTGATGAAGAAAAGTGAGATCTGAAGACGAATTATGTAACTCGAATATCTGAAAATCGAAAAACAAAATCTGGAGATCTTCAGTTTTACTGCACTCGAATCAGAGAGAGATAGAGATAGAGAGAGAGACATAGAGAAATCTGAAATCAGAACAGAGGCAAAAGAGATAGAGGTAGAAATTTGATCGTAAATACAGAAATGGGCAATTCTGTCCAAAAAAAAGGAAAAGGGGTTTAGTTCAAAACCGAAAAACGCGCGATGGGCTTTATGTTGTACAGTAATAGACCTTGGTTTTTGTCTAATATGAATATAATTTTAGGGATTTATCTCCAAATATCCCTTTCTTTTTCCTCTGTTGTATAATAATTTTTTTTAAAAAAAATAATGAATTGGATTATAGGAAAAATGATTAAAGTAGATGTATTCGATCTATTTTCTATAATGCTTACAAAAATTCATGTAACAGTGAGAATATCTTTAATAATGATTAAACTACTTCAACATCCTTTCATTAAAATACAAATTCAATAATATATGCATTTAAAATTCTAAATTTCTTTCTTCTCTTATCTATATTATAATATGGAAGTCTCTCATGCCATGTGGCATGAGCACAATTTTTTGGATTTTACATTTTTTATTTCCTTAAAATATTGTAATAAAAATTATATTTGTAACAAAAAAATTAATGGAGAAATTGGTAGCATTTATTGGAAAAAAAAGTTCATATCATTCGTTGATGTACACTAAATACATTTTAATTTGTTATTATAATATGGAAGCCTCTCATGCCACGTGTCATGAGTGCAATTTTTTTGATTTTACATTTTTTATTTCCTGAAAGGACTGTAATAAAAATTAAATTTGTAACAAAAAAATTAATGGAGAAATTGGTAGCATTTATTGGGAAAAAAAAGTTCATATCATTCATTGATGTTTTAATTTGTGAATATATAAACATCTTATCTAATTATATTATTATAATATGGAAGTCTCAAAATATCACATGTAAAACTAATGGACAACTAAGACAATTGTATATTAAGACTTCCTAAATTTATTATATATATATTTTATTTATTTTTAATTTCACCATTAATTAGGCCCGTTATACATTTTCTCTCCTTATCAATTATAATACCACTCAATTTAATTTTCCAACTCTTCCTTAAAAATTTCTGGGTTGAAAAGCTACTTCTAAATAAAATCACAGCCCAACAAAACACTCGTGGGTCTGGTGACTTCAGAGTTTTTTTTTTGAAAGTGTGAAAACTTTCCGTGTATTATTTATTTATTTATTTATTTATTTATGTGAAGCAATATCATCACAATTTAGGCATGGAGAGGATATTTATTATAGGTCAGTCATTGCTAACGTCTAACAGCCCCTGAACCAGATGGGTGGCGGTGATTAACATAATACTCCAATATCGACCTGTCTGTTCAGCTCAGAGAGAGACAGAGAGAGAGAGAGGTTTGTAGTGTAGTAGTAGTAGTAGTGTTTTTCAGAATGTCTGGAACGGCGGCCATATTTGTTACAAGTCCAATCCAACACTCAGCCAGAAGAAGAAGAAGAAGCGGACATGGAGGAGGGAATGGGATATTCTTCTTAACTCTTCACAGTTTCAGGATGGACCTCTCTCGTACCTGCTTATTCTTTAGAGACCCATCATCATCATCATCATCACATTCACATCATGGGTTTTCAAAGAGGATTTCTATTTCCACTTCACCCAAACCCTTTTCCCCTGTCATGGTGTGGCAGGATTGCAAGTAAGTACTCTACTTCAATCCCCCCCACTTGTTTTTTTTTTTTTGTTGGTCACAATCAATTCTACGATTTCCTTTCTTTCTTGTGTGTTCTTGACACTTAGTATGGGGGCGAAATTCATATGTACAATTTAATAACTGAGGAGTTGATCAGTTGGGCTTCAAGATCTCCATCATAACACTTACGGGGTGTTGTTTCTCTTTCAAGTACTCTACTTCACCCACCCAACCCCCCTCCCCTTTTATTGATTGGAAATTTTGGACTAAAATGCATATGCAGGACTAAGATGGAAATTGATGTCCCCATTTCTGTTGCCTATAATTGTTATTCTGATCGTGAAGCCATTCCCCGTTGGATGCCCTTCATTTCTTCTGTCAAGGTAAGAGAGAGATATCATATTCACATACACATAGTCCTTCCAATGAAACGTTTTAACAAAGTGAGTACTTCTGTCTGTTGCGGCCGTACGTCGGATCGCCAGTGAAATGACGGCAGTACCCTTAATGAAAACACGATCCTAACAACCGAGTGTAGAAGTCTTCATTTTCTTAAAATGACAGATCCCTCATTAGAAGAACTATGATAACATACATATCCTACTCTATACTGGAGTATATTATTTTTCTTCCCCTACACTTTTGCCTCTTTAATCCTTTGCAATGTTTCTCTCAAAATCGCCTTTTTATCACTAAAGTTAGTTAGGAACCCAATACATTCATCTGATCTGATTGGAATTTGATAAAGATTTCCATTTCACAGATTTTAGAAGATAAGCCTGATCTATCACAGTGGTCCCTCAAGTATGAAGCATTTGGTCGTGATATTGAATTCTCTTGGCTTGCTAGAAATATGCAGGTGTGATCATCGGAAAAGAAACCTATATTATTTTTTCTTTCTCCTTTCTGTTTTATGTTTCTTCTGTTATAAGTACTGTATTAGAAGTTTTTCTAGTACTCCATTCATTTTCAAGAGGTTTTTGTTCACTTTTTCTATGTTTACCTTCTTTCTGCAGCCCATTCCAAATCAGAAAATCCACTGGAGATCTCTTGATGGTCTTCCTAACAGGTATCGGAAATTGTTTTGTACGAAAGCATATGACTCTAATCAACAGCAAGAAACTGCCATATTCAAATGTTCTCCCCCGTATTCATTTACCTATTGAAACTTCTTTTCCTCAGTCTTTTTTATAGATGTTGACTCAGTCCTTAACATTCTAGCACGCACACTGATTAAATCTCTTTGGGAAACCTCATCCTCCTACCTTTTGTCTCCAGCTATATTGGAGTAATATGTCTCTGATACACTGCCATTTTGCTCTAGTATAGACTATACTTTAGCTACGCAACTATAGATGAGCTTTAAGTCCTGAAGAGAATATGGAATATAAACCAATTATTTTTTCAAAGAATTGACGTCACCGTTTAGAGCTGTTGGGCAATGCTTGGTGAGGTACTATTACGGGGCCTATCCCCTCTAGTGGTTATTGATTCTTGAACTATCACATTTCGAGTCACCTTTCATTGTTCCACCCCCTTCCAACAACACCCCACCCCCACCCCAAAAGATTCGTTCTTTTGTTTTTTTGTAGTATATTCATAGTGCATATGGAAAAGTGGACAAAATCTACTATGATGCTATGGTGTTGGATATTGGCAAACTCAAGGACTCCATAATCAACATATGACATCTGAAGAATTGTTCTAAAATACAATACACCATTAGTTATAGAATCTGTTAGACCAAACAATACACATCATATAGTACAATATTGTGTAAGAGAAAAGACGTAAGATCTCAACATTGCCAAATTAGCCACTCAGAACTTTTTAGAAAAAGAAAATGAAGAAGAATAAGAGGAAGCCAGTTTCACTTTCAAGCTTTTCGTTCTCAGACTGCCCTTTTTTATTGGTACATGCAGCAGCTGCACCGCTGAATTTATTCATCTTGAAGTATTCCAGTTTCCATTTCAGGAATAAAACAGATCACTTATTCAGTGTTACATGAATTATTTGTGTTCCATTTCTCTTAATGTCACTCATTTGTGAACGACTATATATATGGCTGCTATGTTATTTTCCTTCGCTTGATATTAGAATAATAATAAACTGCTTTCTCACTTGGCAGAGGAGCTGTACGATTTTTCCCGAAAGGTCCTTCATCATGTGTAGTAGAGGTGAGGCTGCTTTAAGCACTGTCTATTTGACCCTTTACTTAACCGTTATCAATCAATTCTTCTCCTGTGACTTCCTTTACACCTCCCTTCATTTCTTACATTGCCCGCTGTGTAGTGCATCAATGGGCAAGGACACGCCATCCACTCCATGTACGCTTTTAGAATATCAGTTTGGTCGACTAAAGGATTCTATTAAGATGGGCATTCTTCAAATTGATTGGCAAAATGCCTCAAGAATGAATATATATTGAATGGAATTGAATAATAGACACTAATATGATCATTCATGGTGTGTCCGATTAGTTGGGATTGAAAGCAATGATAGGAGCTCTGAAGCATAAGGGGCATATAATTTTTTTCGTTCCTTTTCGATTCCACTTTTGGGATATTGGGTGGCTTAAACTTAACTAATCAGCCTTACATTTTTATTTTGATCTCAGCTAACTGTTTCATATGAAGTTCCTCAAATCTTGGTTCCAGTGGCATCAGTAAGTACTCTCACAATTTACTTATCCTAAACACAAGAACAAGTGATAAATATAAGTATAAAAAGGCAATGTGTCTAGTTTAGGGTTGTCAATGGGTCGGTTTTCATCTGGCTAGACATGAATTTGAATCCTACAGATTTGGAGCGGATTTAGAATCTGGATTCGATCCATTGACAATCACAGGTTAGTCACTACAAAGATGGATACAATTGAACTAAATTTGCAACCTTGCTGCTGGAGTCCAAATTTTGAATTCAATTCGCTCCAAGTGTTTCCTGCAATCAAAGAACTATGCAATGTTCACTCCAGACACTTGTTATATGCTTGGACTTCCTGATTTTTGCGGCAACTGTTCTGTGCTTCTAATTTTGTCCAGGCACTGCAACCTTTACTTGAGAATTTACTCGGACGTGGTTTGGAACGGTTTGCAGAGTTTGCAAAAAGTTACTCAACAGACTCAACCAGGTGATATCCGAATTATGAGACTGTGCTCATGGTTAATGCCATTTACAACATTCTTCCTATGTGAAAGACCTTGTAATGAAAAAGTTCTGGCATTTTCAAGTGTAATGCATCAATATTGTGTAGAGAGGAATTGAAGATCACCATTCTTTAAAATGCATTGAAGTGTAGTGATTCTCTGGTCAGAGTTTGTTGTCATGCCTGAGCTCTGAGACTGAGAGTAGTCATTTTGTGTGAAAAAAAAATGCTGAAGATTGGATATGCATCTAAAAAACTCAAACAAAATGACTCCCTCAACTATTACATTTTCTTACTAACACCCCTTCCATCCCTTCCATTGACAGTGCTGTACGAAAACTAACCCTTTTATGTCATATGACCAACACATAGAACAAAAATAATAAAATGATATCTTTTATCCCTCCTTTGAGCTGTAGGAAATTTTAGAAGGAAATTATCCTCTGTTGCACACATAATTGCGCGCCTGTTCATACACAAAATTATAAGCAATTTTGTTCTAAAATTGTAAACGACTCAAAGAAGGGGCAGAAATGTCATGTTGTAAATACTTTTATGGAAAAAAACTGGGGAGTCTCCCATTTTGGGACTCCCTTAGCCCGAATTTTCCATAAAATATGGAAAATTCGGGCTAAGGGAGTCCCAAAATGGGAGTCTCCCTAGAACTGCTCTACTTTTATACCACTTGTTGGTCACATGATACAAAAATGTTACTTTTTTGGACGATATCCTAACGAAAAGGTGGTTATTAAAAAAAGAAAACTGTAATAGTAGAGGGGGGTCAAATTTTTATTTTTATTTTTTATTTTTATTTTTATTTTTTTAATTTGGGGTTTTTTTTTTTTTTAAAAGGAGTAATAGTTAAGGGAGTGTTCGTGTAATTTACACAGAAAAAATAGCTGCTTTGGACAGCTCTACATTACAGTGACAAAATTTTAATGGCTAGAACGGGGGTTGGGTATGGGTTTGCAATGTTTGCAATTTAATGGGATTATGGGAGTAGTGCATTTTTGCCAAAAAGACGGCTATGTGGTGGACATTGTGTTAGTTTTACTGAGGTATGACTGACAGAGATCTCTATACACCACTCCAGAATCTTGTTCTTCTTATATGTGTCTGGGTGTGGGGGTGTGTGTGTGTTTGTGTTCCATTTAGTTTGACATGTGCCAGAGTTTATATTTTCAAGTCTAGTGGGTGGCTTGCTTGTAATCCCATTTCAGATGTATAATAATTTCTTCAGAAAGTACGTCGTGTGCTAGTTTTCTTTTTAAAAAAAAAAACTTGCATCAGTGAGAAAACATACCCTGAAATGTACACTAAACCTAGAATTCACAAGGCGGCGGTGACCGACAGATTTTCACTACGGTCAGCATAAAATTCACCAAAAGAATTACAGTTCATCCAGGGACCAGGGTAGAATAGATGCCAGCTTTATTATGCATACAACTATTACCTGAATTGATTGGAAGGATTAACCAAAAACCAAAAATAAATAGGAGTAACAACTCAGAGAAAGATTCCCTCTTTTCTTTTTTCTTTTCCTCCATAGACCCGGCCATCAACTTCAAGTAGACACTTCAACAGCATCTATAACATATATATATATATATATATTTTTTTTTTACTCCTTACATAATAATAATGCCTTGTATTTAATTACAGGAAGAACATATATTCTATACACAGGAACACAATAATTAATATATGAATTACATCCAATCAGCAGTCGTTACACGAAGCCATCTACATTGACCATTAGCAAAAGATAATCAATACTACGACTTTGACAACAAACAATTAATAATGGGAATTGTTATTGCCACTCCATCATTGAACTAAAGCACTTCATGGTACCACTCTCAGAGCATGTGGTACTATGTATACAATGCATGACATGCACAATGCATGCCATGCATGGTACCACATGCTTTAAGAGTGATACCATGGAGTGCATTGGTTCAATGATGGAGTGACAATAGCATCACCCTTAATAAACTCTAATAATCAGTTTTGACACCGCCCCCATCCTGCTCCACCTACGCAATATAATAGGAGTATGTACATCAACCAACCCAAACAGCCCACCAAATCCCAACAGCAGCTAAGAACCACGTATATATTCCTAACCAAAACTGCAAGCCGCTTTTTCTACTGTTCCACTGAAGCGGCCACAAACAGTAAAACCCCTCAATACAACAGAGAATTTTAAATTTGCATGTATGCACTTTCACCGGCTGCCACTAATATCCAAAAAGCTCCTCAAGCTACAGAGGGCCTCAGCGGAGAGGGTGCAGCACCTCAATCTCCGTTGCCGAGGCGGTGATGGTTCCCTGTGATCAGGAGAAGAGAAGCAAATAACAATCACAGAGAGGTTGTCAAATGTCTTGAGTCGCAAGGCCTCCATTACAAGATCTCTAGCACACTGTTCTGGATCATCGTGCCGCCGGAGCCCACGTCTCACTAGGCTAACTGCGTGTTGGCTAGACATCACATCCCAAATCCCATCACACCCGATTATAAGGAACTCATCATCCTCGGTTAGAACCACTTGCTGTAATTCTGGCTCTGCAATGAGAGGCGAGGAAGAGCCCCGAGGGAACTTCATGTCCCAGTCCCCTAATGCACGGGTTACCGATAAAACGCCATTGAGATAACCATCGTCAATATAACCACCCAAAGATTCGACACGCCTTCTTTCTGACCCATAACTTGGCCTGTGGTCTTGAGACATATTAATTGCCTCTCCTTTCCTGCAGAGAACTGCTCGGCAATCTCCTGCATTGGCTACCATTAGGAGCCTGCAATAAAAGAGAACAGAACCAGTTTTAACCATAAACCAAAAAAGTTCTACACGAGCACCAATGTTAAGAGAAATTGATAATTTCAACTCCACATTCTCTGATTTGTAAACAAAAGGAATAGGTTGCATCACAATTACAATTTGAAGTCCCTACATGTAAGACCACCACCTACTTAGCATGCCCGCTAATTGGGGAGAAAAAAATGGCGTAATACAAGGAATGCCGGAGTCAAAAGGGGAAAAAAAATAGAAGAAGAATTCCTTAAGAGTATCCCTGTATAAACAGATTGGAGTGGAAGGGGAAAAAGACAAAAAAGTGAGAGCCAACCGTGCCGACTGCATGTGCAGATGTACACACAACCATTCCCAAATATATAAACAGATTGCTATGAAACCATCATGTTGAATTGAGATAAGTATAATAGAAACCAACCCTATGAAGCAGAGGCACATACAGAAACATGAGGAAAAACAAAGTTCCGAAGCATGAATTATACCTTCCTAATATTAGAGCCGTCAGTGCTGTTGTCCCAGAAGAACTGCTCACACTGGGGTCATCAGCCAACGCTAGGTCAGCCAGAAGAAATGCTTTTCGGAGAGAGTTCTTGACCTCCTCTATAAAGGCATCATTAACTTCAGACGTCTGTGGAAAATTGACATCTTCGAAAAAGAATTTAATAACATTTTTCCTGACATAAGCTGCTGCTTCAGGTCCTCCGTGACCATCGAATAACTGACAGTTTTCAAACTCAAATCAGTCAACACCAACATGACCAAATATAAGACACAAAAGTTGCAAACCTGAAAATTACTTACCCCATAGAAGGCACTTGGCTTAGGGAACTTGTAAAGAGACCCCAATTGCATGGATAAATCGTCTATCCTGATATGTTCATCCTCCATGTATCTTCGGGGCCCAATGTCTGCAAAGCTACCAGAACGAATGCTAGTAAAACACCTCAGATTAGCAGATTCAAGAGTGGCATCCAAAATGGTGTCAGGAGATTTTGTATCCTGTAAAAAAAAAGTTATTGATGTTAATTTGCAATGCAAAGTTGACTATATGTCCAAATTTAAATTTACTGTGATCCCAAACGACAAATGCGTTCGCACACACAAGGGTGGGTGAACTATTGGCATTTTTCTGTATAGTTTATTCAGTGTCACAATAAAGAAATAAGAAACTATTTACAAACGAATCTACTCATTTAATTTCCCCTATTAAACCAATCATGTTATACAGTACACAGTTCCTTGATTCCATCGCATGAGCAAGATTACGTATGCCACAAGGTGATATTTCAAATGCACCCATTCATATTCCGGATAAAACAGTTTCTTCACTAATATGAATAATGAAAATGCTCGAAGGAGCTAATATTATCGATGAAAGAGCTACAAGGTTACGTCAGATGTCCTAAAGCCCAGTGTTCGATTCTGGCAACTGGGGATACCATATATTTCTTGACCAATACAACTATATTAGATATTTCACCAGAATGGTTAACAATCTTCATCCTGAAATGCGTAAGGTTTTCCATTTTGAATCACCAATGTCATTGCTACTTGTGCACATGTCAAAATTAGCATAATAACGATTCCGTGATACTTGTATTTTACAAGAAAAACCAGACCACAAAACGGTAATTTTTAGTGGACTTGTTGTATAACACAAACAATAAAGACTAATCACAAGTGAATCCACTTGCACCCATTTCATATTTTTAGAAACATTTAAGATTGTTTGGACATGTAATGTAATTGAAGACCAATGATTACACCACTTAGGAAGAGTTGGGAAAAGTGATAGTGCTCACATGAATCACATTGAGATAAATGGTGGGAAACTAGCAGATTGATGGAGAAAAATACTTTATATGTTATTCCTTTTAGTGAAATTGACCCAATCAATTTTACATATTCACTATCATCAACATATGTACTGACGTATACTATGAAGTCGTAAACATAGTAATGAATCCCCGGAGGTCTAAGATCATATATATATATATATATACAGTGTCAAATCTCTAGAATATAACCAAGCGGAGGAAGTAAAATTTTTCATCAACAACCCTCACTCCATCACTTTCTTCTCTCAATTACAAGGAAAAAAAAAAAAGGGACAAGGGGGGTTAGCTTTTTCTGATGCAGGGGGTGAAAGTAAATTTGTCAATTTCCGTGCAGACTCAATTCGAAGTAGAAGAAACTTATTATCCTAATTTAAAGCAATTCTCAATTATAGCCAGCCGATCTTTATCCCATATCAAGATCTAAGCACGAAATTATAAAATGTTTCTAACAAAAGATCTGAATAATCTAAATAATAACAAACTCCGGTATTATTTTTATTAGGAGAGACACCCCAATAAAATAAAATAAAATAATCGCAGATCCCCTGATCAGAAAACCCAGTTAATCACAAATAATAAAAATAATTAGCAGCAGCAGCAGCAGATTAAGAAAGAAAACTCACCGATAGGTCGGTGGAGATGGAATCGACAGCAAGAATTGGGTCCGAAGGTGGAGGCGAAATAGAAATGATGTCCTGAACCTCAACCTCAACCTCGTGAAGAAGAAGGTTACTACTACTACGGCGTCTGAATTGAACATCCAATACGGGGGGAATGTTTTGTTGAACCACCACGACCTCAGCAGCTTCAGCTCCCATCTTCTTCAGATCATACCACACACAAAATAATCCCAATATACCAAACAAATACTACTACTCCTATATGATTTCAGACCCCAAAAAGACAAAAATAAAATAAAATTAATCAATCTCCTATCAAGCAAAAAGAAAAAGAAAAAGAAAATTAGAGGCTTCTGCCGGAAAAGTTATAGGTTGAGATATGTAAAAGTTGTTTGTAGTTTTCAAACTTTTGTCAGGTAGGCTTAAACCTTAATATATATATATATATATATATAGTAGTACTGTAGTTGTTGTTGCTGAATGAAGGGGAGACTGGAAACCGGCGGCCTCCTGTAAATGTCTGATGCCAGTATGGACACGTGTGCGTTTCTACAGCCATATGATCTGATTTGGGAGGAGTGGATTTGGTGATCGACCACACACGCTAAAAATCGAAACGAAGCTTTTATAGCGTGGGGGAGACGTGAATGTTTTCTAAGGTTGACTTTTGTTTCTAGGGTACCGTGTGCGAAAATAGCGTCCCTCACACGCACACACAAATATACAGCAACTAGGGCTGCACAAAAAACCCGTTACCCAAAGACCTGACCCGATTGGATCGGGTCGGGCCGGACCTGAAATGAAATGGATCGGGTCTAGTTCGGGTCCAGTCAAAAGATAAATATTTCGGTTCGGGTCTGGGTCTGGTCTGATCTGGTCTGGTCTGGTCTGGTTTGGTCCAGCCAATAGACAAACTGTTTTTGCTAATTAATTGTTTATTTTGGTGACAAAGTACTCATTTTTCTTTTCATTATATCCATGAATATATAAAACATAACCACTTTATTAATTTGAACTTTTATAGGTTGCACATCATTATATCCATGAATATATAAAACATTATGATGATGCTCAAAAATTGATAAGGGTAATCCAGACAGAAAATAAAGCCACAAAAGATTTGTGTATGGTTCGGTCCCGTTAACGAGGTGACCTACGTCCACAGGTGAGTCTGTGCGCGTCTCACTAGCAGATCACCGGCGGGCCTGGTGAGCCAACAATGGTGGGCGACACTACCAGTAATACCGGCTGGGTGTATGCGTGTAAATGGCGAGTTCTCTAGTATAGGCTTGTATGCGTATATGCTCAGAGAGTTGATACTCGGATCCCTTTTTAGAGGGCAGGTGGGCTCTTTTATAGGTGCAAGAGTCCACCCTTACATGGTAAGTTTGTCAGATTAGGAAGCATAATCTAATTGCAATGGATGTGTACAATGTTTGGAAAGTTTCCTAAGTGGTTTAGGAAACCATTGATTCCTCTTGATAGAGTCACGGCTGTATAAGGAAACAGTATTGAAACATAACTGACGCCGCATCTCTCGGGACCTCACCACGACCGCCCAGGTATCCCGGTCGGCAACAACAGGACACCTCGGGAGCGTGGGCTCCACGCCTCAAATCCGGTCTTCCCAGGCTATTAGCTGAACACGTGGCGGTTGAACAATTACAGAATATTTCTCGACATATCAGCTGCCCCCCATTTTCAAAACTGAGATGGCACCTTGTCAGATGAGATTTGAAAATTAAGAACGCATCTCATGAACCGGCCGGGAAAGGACCGGGACCCTCGTCGGAACGGGATCGGCGTGGAACGACCCGGCGGTATGTCCATCCGAGCGGTGATTCCGCAGGACCGGGCTTCCCGCTGCCACATGCATGCTGGTTACTGATTTGGTTCGGACCCAAAGCAGCCGGTTGAGAGGTAACTGAATCGTCCAGGTGGCAACTGAACCGTCACGTCGCGCATTCAATGCTCACGCTTTCTGAGGCGACGCCCCACGTGCTCGAAACGACAGTTTCGGCGGGAGAGTATGTGAGCCATCCGATCAAGCTGCATCCTAGCCGTTCGCGCTGCCTATATAAGGAACACCTGTTCAACCTTGTTTCTTACCGCAATTCATCAACTAAATCGCCTGAGCAAAGCACTCTGAGCTCCCTCTTCTCTGCCGTCTTCGTTTCCCAAACTTTCACCTTCATCAAATGGCTTCGCGCATTGACCTGTCATCAGATGAAGGGCTTAGAGCGTTCCGGGAGGATTGTCAAATCCCGGACGACGTAATGGTCCGCCCGTTCGTTGAGGGGGATGAGATAGCCCTTCCCTTCGTCCTCATCAGCAGCTATCTGCTGCTCATCGTGGGATTGCGCTTTCCCCTTCCGGTCTCCTTTTGCGACTTGCTTGAGGGGTTGCGCATCCCTCTCCACAAGTGCCGCCCAAACGTTGCCCGCCTCCTATGGGGAATATCAGCGCTGAATAAGCGACTGGGACTGTTCCTCCGACCTGCTGACGTCGCGAGGTGCTATATATTGGGCATTGACAACAGAGGCCCCTACTTCCGCCCCAGGACCGAGGGAAAGGATCTTGTCCGAGGCTTGGACTTCCCGAACAAGAACTGGCAGCGGTACCCTTGGGTTGTGGTCGCCGGCAACTGGCTGGAGGACGCCGTTCTCTGTCCTCCGGCAGCTTTTGACCCCGATCTTTGCAAGCAAGCTTTCGCCGCCCTCCGTGGAGTCGCCCCTACTGCTGATGACACTGAGGTGTTTGACCAGGCTATTGAGGCCGGCATGTCGTTCTCTTATCTGGCAGGGAGACCTGCGGAGAACACGGGTGCCGGACCCTCTTCTGCAGCTCCTGCCGTTGTGGCTTCTGGGTCGCGCCGCTATACCCGATCTATGGCGACCAGGGTGCGCCCCGCCGGCAGGACGGGCTTGTCCGAGGGACCGGTCACCTTGTCCACCAGCAGTGATTCCTCCTCCTCTGAGGACATAAGCCCACCACCAGGCCCATCCAAGAAGGGTAAGGAGAAAGAAGTTGGGGAAGAGGCTCAGCCCCAACTGAAAAAGAGCCGGTCAGAAGCGTCCGCCAGTCTTCGCATGCCCGGCTCGCGGTCGGACTTCTCTCTTGCGAACATGGAGAGCCGTTTGCAGGAGGTAGAGAAGATGGGCGACAAGCTGCAGATGGATTCCGCCCTTCGGGGGGTGGATGTTCATGCCCTGGAGCTCGCCGTAGAGGGGCTGGTGGCGAAGGTTGCGGCCTTGGAAGAGGAGGTCAAGGCGTTGAAAGGCCAAGGACCTTGAAGGCATTTTTATTTTTTTTATTTTTTTCGGGAAGGCTATTATAACTGCCCCCGGTTTCTGTATAGTTCACCCTTTATAGCAATAAAAAGGTCCGTGAGGCCAACTTTTTCCTTTCAACGTGCCTTTTTAACTGTTTATCAATTCTGCACCATACCGGGCGGTTAATATTCGACCGACTTAGGATTGCGCCCGGGTTGCGAATGCTCGGGCCCGGACCACTGCTATCTTGTACCAATCATCAGTCAGGTTTAGATCCCAACAAGTGGAGACGTGGTCGTAACTGAAACGTTCGCAGACTGACGGAACCGTCTTTCCACATATTTAATGCGCGCGCCTTTTGAGGCGACTCCCCACGTGACTGAAGCGACGGTTTGGGCGGGAACTCCTCTGAACCGCTGGATCTGTTCCGATCCTGGCCGTTCAAGGTCTTTATATAAGGATCGCTCGCCTCGCTTCTCGCATCCCTTTCTGGTCTTCTATTTCAACTTTCCTTTCCTTCTTCCTTTCAAAGTAAGGCTGGAGAGAACAAATTTGGTGGAGTTCGAGCGGGAGTGGGATTTCTTCCTTCTTAGATTC